>VZTY01023404.1:0-19653 GCA_013400935.1 Turnix velox | reverse complement strand
TCATTCTATGATTCTATATTTTGGCTTCAGCCAAAGCCCTTCCCCTCCCCATTTCTGGCTGTCTGAGGTAGTCTGAAAAATAATCTTTTTCCAGTAGCAGTTTCCTATATCCAACCACTGCCAAAATGCTCCTCTTTAAACAGATACATTTCTTTCTGTTTATAACTTGCCTTTACATAAGTGACACTGTTATTGAACCACTGAGTGGTTGATGTGAAAGTCAGTCCAAGACCTGATACTTCCTGCCCATGCATGACTGATAAGTTGAAGTATTCTTTCTGAATGTTGCCTTCTCCAGGCTGAACAACCCCAACACTCTCAGTCTATCTTCATAGTAGAGAGGTGCTTCAGCTCTCTCTGATCATCTCTGTGACCTTCCTCTAGACACATGCCAACAGATCCCTGCCCTTCTTGTGCTGGGGGCCCCAGAGTGGAAAGACCCTAGAGCCACCTTCCAGTACCTAAAGGAAGCCTTACAGGAAAGGTAGGGAGGGACTCTTTATCAGAGAGTGTAGCAATAGGCCGAGGGATAGCAGTTTTGAACAGAGAGAGGAAATTTAGGTTCGGTATTAGGAAGAGTATCTTTACTCTGAGGGTGAAACAAGTTATCTAGAGAAGTTGTGGTTGTTTTCACTGCTGGAAGTGTTTGAGGTCAGGTTGGATGGGGCTTTCAGGTACTTGGACTAGTGTAAGCTGTCCCTGCCTGTAGCAGGGAGTTGGAATTAGATGATATTTAAGGTCCATTTTAACCCAAATGATTCTATCATTTTATGAATTATATGTTTCAATGAAGAAAGAGAGTTGTGTTTCTGACATGGTGCCTCCAGTTGGGGCTCTTCAGGCTATGTCCTGCTTTGCTGCCCCTTCATGTGGGGCCATTTTGAAGAATCTAGATTTTCTAGGGACTGCATGAAAAATCAAAGGGACAAAATAGGAAGATAATCAGAAAATGTTTATTTGAGGTAGACCAAGCAGTTTTAGTTTTTACTGAGGACATATATAAATGAGATAGTAGGACCCTTAAGATTTTAATTTCATGTGCCTGAAGTGCCTGTGAAAGTGTGTCCAGCTCTATAAAATGTTTTCCAAGGAAAGCTGGTACCAAGATAAATGACAGTCTTGAGTGCTTGTCAGCTCTGTGGGCTTGGTGCTCTGGTGTGCAGCTGGAACCACCACACCAGGAGGCTGATCACTGCCAATAGTCTCTGCTGTGCATCTGCTTTTTTGTTGTTGTTACTTCCCTCTCCCAGTTAGATCACTGGCTGCCTTTTTGTCTCCTTTGCTCTTTGCTTCTCGTTTGCTTACTACAGGGATACATATTGAATAACCTGAGGAAAAAATAAGGAAAAGAATCATAATCCTGACTAATATACCCAGAGTATCACCAATAGGTTAGATGACTTCTGTGTTAGGCGATTTTAAGGAGTTACTGCTAACTGGTTGTTCTTACATATCTTTTGTGTTAAAGCTGTATTGAAAGTAAGTGATTCAGCTTCTAAAGAGCAGGATGAGTTTGGTCAGAGAAAACCTTTAATTGTAAGCTTTCCAGGAGTAGGTCAGTAATACCACCCAGAGGCTAAACTAAAAGCGTCATGTTACTTGCTTAATAATTAAATGAGCTCCTCATTTCAGTGGCAGTACCTAACAGAAGCTAAATCCAGCAAGCCCAGCAGCTGTGTACTTGCTCATAGAAAGTTACTGCTATGATGTACTGAATTTCTCCCAGTCATCCCAGTCTTATTAATGCCTCAGTGTGGCATAAAGCTTCATTCATTATTCATAATAATCCAGTCAGAGGGCACTCTGAGACCTGATAAATTCTCACCTAAATGACAACAGCTGACAGGGCCTAGGGTTTTATAGCCTTTCTCTTGCCATAGCAAGGTGCTGTGGGCAAAGGTCCAGAATGATCCTCTACTAATGACCAGTGTGATATATGAGCAGTTGCTGATTTTCTGACATGAAGTCTACTCTGCTGAGCATCTAACCCGTCAGCCATGAGTAGTGGATGAATATCTGACAGACGATATACTTCAAGAGCAAGTCACAAAAAAAAATCTGTCTCAGGTGGGAGGGAATAAAAGGGTTAATCCTGTGCTAGAGCACTGCTACATCAACAACAACAAAAATATCCTGGGAGCCAAAAAAAACCAAACCACAACCCAATCAGAAGTCTGTAAATTCTGGCCATGCTCATGTGGAAATGAGAGAGTACGATTCCTACTTCAGATAACTCTTCCTTTCTGGCACCTGGAGTGTTGAATAATCATGACTTTAAAAGCCTGTAAATTGCTTTATAAAAATCAATAATCATCTGCTGAAGGGTATTAATTGCATTTTTCACAAAGGAAAAAAGCATCATAATATTTTATTGGTTTTTAATGGGCTCTTTGATACCACAGGAGCTAAGTGAAAAGCCTTTTTCTTTTTCTCAGGCACAGACCTAATCTTTCAAAGGAACGTATGTACTCATTTGAGTTAAAACTTCTCCCTTGAATTGTGGGTTCAAATTAAAAGCAGCTGGATTCCTTCTGTTTTGCCCTTCTGTTCTATATTCAGCAGTGATTGATTCTCTGCTATATCATCTTACTTTTCCTAAGTATATTGACAAATGTATGTCTTTTCTTATTCTTAATTGTTGTGCTAATTCAGGAACTAATTCAGGAAGTTTGAACTTATGGAGATATAGAATTAAAATGAAGCTTCAAAAAGATTCGAGACTGACAGGGCCAAGTTTGGTATCTTCTGCTTGTGCAGTACAATGAGCACACATTTTAAAGTGTGCCACATCCTTGCTTTAGGCTTCTCAAGAGAATTGTTACTGCATTTTTTATATCCACAGAGTATTGGGTGTCTAGGCCAAGAGGACGAGTGGTTGTTCTCCTTATGGGCTTTGTTCAGCATGAATTCCTGTCCACTCTGTGTAGCACCACTCAAGTGATGACAACAGACTGCTCTGACCAGAAATTTCACAGAATCACAGAATACCAGGAAGAGACCATCTAGTCCAATCCCCCTGCTGGAGCAGGAACACCCGATCAGGTCACACAGGAATGCATCCAGATGGGTTTTGAATGTCTCCAGACATTACAGAGAGCTGGAGGTGATAACGTGGTCTTGAGGTGTCTGAAGCTGAAGGTCAAAATACTGTGTTTTGACCCTAATCTTTCAATGTTTTGTGACAGAGATCCACAAGATCAATGAGAACCTTTTCCCCTGTTCCCCCCCCACTGATGCCTTGATGGAGAACTGGACTCTGCCTGGCTCCCAGATTAAACCAGTAGACAGGATACCACCAGGCAAAACTCATGTTAGTGAAGGTCAAGTCCTGAACGTATTCTTATCCTCAGTTTGTGGCTGTTGGAATAACAGAAAGCTCAACTGTTGACAACTGCTTCCATCATTCTGGTGCTGCAGTGGTGGGGTGTCCTTTTAGACCAGATTTTGAGGGCTGAAGTCCACAGAAATTCACCCTCTACTGGAATTATGGTAAGGCTTGATTCTCCTGGCTGAAGTCATTCTGACAGCCTTATTTGGGCTCGTTTTGAGAACAAGCATTTCTATTAAAAGTGACACAGACTATTTACAGATGAGGTGTGTCTGAACTATATGAAACCTAAACATATTCCAGTCAAGTTTAGTCTTGGTTATGTGCAAGAGCTTGGGGCGAAAGCATTCCTGGAATCCCCCATGGTTGCCAGAGTGACCTGTAACTGTAACCAAAACATTCATCACTCTTGCTGAATTCCTCTGTCAGCCTCCTCCAACACTTCTTCCTTATTTCCATTGTTTTTCTGTAGGAATAAACAAAATATGACATTTGCTCTAGGGTGACCCACACCAATCAGAATAGTGGCTTGTTGAACACAGCCTGGCACAGCTTGTCAGGCCAAGCTGTTGGATTTTGTAGTTGTCCTCCCATGTCTTGTTTCCTCTTGTTGCCCTGAATTAATGCAATTGACTGATGAGTTCTTAGCACTGGGTATTAGGAAGGTGATCAGAACATGTTCTAATGGTTGTGGTAGCCAAAGGAAAACTCATTATTATTTTTTTTTAATTGATGTAGAATAGAAAGGTGTGTTAGTTATACTTAAAGGCACAGTAAATGGGTCAGATTGCCTCTATTAAATGTCCATTGAATCATAGACTAATCTGGGTTGGAAGGGACCTTAAAGATGCTCTATTTCCAACGCCCCTGCCACAGGGACACCTCCCATAAGACCAGGCTGCTCAATGCCTCATCCAGACCGGCCTTAAATACTTCCAGGGAGAGGCCATCATTCAGTATCTCTTAAGTTTCTGACAACTATCTGTCTGGGCACTTACTATTACAATTTTTCAACCTTTTTTTCCACCTAAGGGTGAAATGGTTGTTTTCTTTGTTTTTTTATTTGTTGATTTTTTTGTTTAGTTTGAGTTTCTTTCTTTGGTAGAAGATCCATCCATCTGTTTGATGGACCTAGAAATCACTTTGCTTTGGTTAACTCAAAATTTCCCTCTGCCACAAAATCAAAGGCAAACAAAATATAGGGTAGTTCCACAAAATAATCTAAAGGTAAACTAAAAAGCATTGCAAAAATAACTTCAACAGAAGTAATTACTTGAACATGAAGTAATTTAATAGAAATTAATGGAGAGTAGAAGAGGAGAGCAATCTATACCCATCAAAGGTGTATTCAGAAGGGGAAGACAGCTCTTGAAGCTGCCTTCAAGGTGAAGAATTGTCCCATGCTTCAGGCATTAAGTTTATCATGGTGCAGGGAACAACTGGACTTTAGGTCTCTTGTTCTTTGGTTTCTGAGGTATGGTAAGGGTCCCTGCAGAGTATTAATGGTAAATGTTTAACAAGGCTAACTCCCCTTTCCTTCTATGATTTCATGTTTTATAAACTGGTTGATTTAATAAGGAAAACAATATTTCCCTTTGGTTAGTGCTCTCAGTTGGGCAGAACTCCATTGGGAGATCTATTCCTCAGCCCTTTCCATTGCAGGCCTCTCCCAGTAGGTAGTGTGATTTGCATCCAAGTGGAAAACAAACCAGCTATTTGACAAGAAGGAAGTTTCAAAATTAGTCCCTTCAGTAAAAGAATAAAAAAAAAAAACATGCTGTAGAAAATATCCTGAATTTTGGTCCATTATAGAGCAAGATGACTTGGACATTTAATTCTGTTCCATAATGTACACATGGAATTAAATTTTACACAGTGCTACCCACTTTGTCTTGTTGGCATTAAACCTGAGAAGATACCCTGCAGATCCTCAGAGCATTGCATCATCACTTTTCACTTAAATTGAACCATTGCATTGGGGTTTACAAATCAAGAGTCATGTATTTCTTGAAGGTCCTTGGGTTTCCCTTTAGCAGTATGGACTCCCCAGGTGGATTTTTGTATGCATGTGCTTCTAGGAGCCTCCTGAATTGCCAACTGAAGCACAGACTTCCGGGGAAGTCGTTCCTTTTGTTGTTCCAGTATTCTCATCTTAGTAGTTAAGAGACCATAGAAATTCTTGGCATTCATTGACTGTCTAGTGCCATTTAAATAGAATCATAGAATGGTTTGAGTTGCAAGGGGCCTTAAAAATCATCTAGTTCCAACACCCCCTGCCATGGGCAGAGAAACCTCCCACCGGACCAGGTTGCTCATTCAGCCTGGCCTTAAACACCTCCAGGAAAGGAGGGGGCATCCACAACCTCTCTGGGCAACCTTTTCCAGTGTCTCACACCCTCACAGGAAAGAACTTTCCTTATCTCTAGCCTGAATCTCCCCTCTTCCAATTTACATCCATTACTCCTAGTCCTGCCATCACATATCCTATTAAAAAGTCCTACCCCAGCCTTTCTGTAGTCCCCTTCTGGTATTAATTCACCAGCTGTATTTTTTCCCTAGTGAATGAATGGGGACTTTGCTTTTTATCTCCTAGAATCTTGAATTTTAAATGAAAAGTGTTTTTCTGACAGTTCTCCTGGTCGGTCTCTAGACACACTGGGTGCTGATTTTCATTCCAATACATCAAGGCAGCTGCCTGAAATACAACCAAAACAGAAAAGTCCTTCAACAACAAGCTGCTAATAGCACAGATAGTTCCAGCTGTTCACACTTTCTTGGGCTCTGTCTTTCCATGAAATCTCACTTCTCCAACACACTGCCTTGGGCTAATAGTTTGTAACAAAGCTCAGTCCCTAAAATTTCCTATATAAATGGAGAAGGGAAGATCATGAAAGAGAAAGATGAAAGCATTTACCACTCCAGCTCCCATACTTGGAGTCTCTCTTGAGTTGCCTCATTCATCAGGCAGTTAGGAGAGCATGCAGTCACCCCTGCTGCCTGGCTGCTGTTTCTCTCTCTGGTGCTACTGGGTGCCATTCATCACAGCCTTCTAGCTGAAGGATACAGAGTCAAAGCCAGCAATTGATCCAAGCAAAAACCCACATGTTATTGTACCTCACTAATGGCACTCTTCTCTTTCTGCTTTTCTCTGTAACTGAAAAATTAACCCAGGAGGTTTGTTGTTGTTGTTGTTGTTTTTTTGAGAATTGCAAAAGTGAAATTAATAATCTTTTTGCATCTGTGAACATTTCTGTACTCATCCCATCCTTGTGTCCTAATCATTATTTAAGGTGGTAAATTAGGGCAAAAAAAGAAAACTGCATCTCCCTCCTAGTGTATTTGATTTAGCATAAAGGAGATCTGAAGGGATTATCAGCTATATATTCATATGATTCATATAATGAAACTGAATTGGCCGGAAGACAAAAGGAACACTCGAGAGACAACATTAATCTTTTGTCCCACCCTCTGCATTCATGTGTTACACCTTAGGTCAAATCCCAGGCACATGCTGTTTGAAGGAGGAATGTGTATGTGTGTAAATCTTGCTTTTTCTATTTTTGCAGTCCTGGATGCAATTCTTGTTCACAGTAAGGTACTATGCAGTAAACCCACTCATTCAGATATTCAAGAAGAACAGGGGCTCACACTTTGGCTCCAACTAGAGCTGCATTTGGAAATCTGTGAGTGAGAAAAGGAGGCTTCTCTGGTAATCTGGGCTCCCTCAGAGTGGGACAGAAAATTTGGAAGCAGACAGTGTGTATCAGGCATCGGTTTAAGTGCATCCCTAGTCAACCTTGTCCTTGCATGCTTTGGTGTCTTTTAGCTTAGGCACATGCTTACTTGCAAGTAATTTGATGAATCAGGACTGCAGGCAGCATCCAGCATCTGCAGCCATAGAGTACAACACAAAAGCAGGAAGTTAGGCAGTTTTCAGGGGGTTTGGAAAACCCCTGAAACTGGAAACTTTACATTTTTATAGGACTTCTTATTTAAGAATCTCAGCTGCAGTGATCAATGACATTTTATAGCCACCCTGTGCACTAAGTAAACACTGCATTATTGTTTTTTGCTTTAATAAGGAGCAAATGCGAGATACAGAGAGGAAAGGATTTTGAAATGTGTCCATTCAGCTGAGGTGGCTCCTTCCCTCATTTATAATCCCCTCTGATGCCCAGTGGGATCAGAATTGCTTTCTTTGATAACTAGAGTCAGACTTCAGCATGCTGTAAATCAGAAGTAAATTCCTGAAAGACAACTGAAAGAGATATAAATCCAAACCAAAGAAGAGAAAAGTCTTACATTTAAAGCTTTTCAATTCAGAAAAATACTTAGTTTGACTTTTTTTATTCAGGTCTTCCCGTAACGAGCAGATTTTGGAGTGTGTTGTAATTAACATGGATATTTAGTGCTGATGAGACAGGACTGAGCAGCAGATGCTGGAGAAGCATTTTTAGACTTGCTGGAACTAGACTAGTATAATCTATCCTTGCTGGCTGTTTAAAAGATACACTTTCCTTTCTGCCTGTGTTCCGGGCACAAAAGGTGCATGAGAGAGAGCTTCCAGGTAGGATGTCTTAGAGGGAAGGGAGACAAGGGGCTGCTTTTGGTTCAACACATTCTGTGTCTGGAAGTCCTTGAGTAGAATGTGCTTTTTCCATACTGGAGATAATACAGGAGAATATGTAGAAAAGGGGGATAAAATTTATGTTTTCTCCATGGATTTTTATTAAAACAAGTGTACAAGGTGAGAAAACTAGAGGCTTCTCAATACCCGAAGGGGGCCTACAGAATACAGGTCCTACAGGTAGGACCTCTTAATTGGGTCTAGGAAACAGATTTAGGCTAGAGATAAAAAAGAAGTTCTTTGCTGTGAGGGTGGTGAGATGCTGTGGGGTTGCCTAGAGAGGCTGTGGATGCTACCTCAATCCCTGGAGTTGTTTAAAGCCAGGTTGGATGAGGAACCAGGTCTAGTGGGAGGTGTCCCTGGCCATGGAAGGGGGGAGGGAACCAGATGATCTGTAAGGTTCCTTCCAACTCAAACAATTCTCTGATTCTATGAATAGTTCTTGTACTTTCTTCTATTTTCTGTGATTTGATAGGAAAACAGCAGATATTCTAAGTGAGTATCATGATTCTGGAATGGGTAGTATCAAAAAATTGCATGGACTCCGGAAGAGCCTGGGCATAACAATGGAAGAGAATTCACTAAAGGCCCTTAAATGAATGTGCACAAAGGCCACTTGCAGAAATAGAGAGGTCAGATTCTCATCTGCCCATACAGATGTGGTTGTTTTTTATATACATCGACAATATCCTGTACTTTGTAATGGGATCTGTAAAGCCCTGGTTTGTATGACTAAAGAGATGTATTTTTAGGTTAATCATTGTAAGGAACAACTGAAGCTGAACTTACAACCTGGTCAGTCTAGAGGGGGTTCTTTACTTTTTACTCACCAGTTGCCATCCCCTCCTGTTAACTCTGTATGAGATGACAGAAGAAAGGCAAGGTTCTGTCCTAACATGTGCTCTAAGCTCAACTGCATTTCCCTTTCTATATTCTTTAGTCTCCAATGAATCACACACCTAGTTGGATGTGACCAAACTTTCATCTTGTATGTTCCTCCCTATGTCTGTGGAAACTGTCACTGCTAACACTGTCTATGGGACATTCATGCTCTACAGAAGATGTTTTCCTCTGTCAGACAAGGAGAAAACTCTCCTTGCTGAGCCTGCGGAACTGCATTAAGCCTGTCATAGCAGGAAGCTGTTCCTGGGATTATTTTCATGTAGCCCATTGAAACAGTAGACTTGTCATCAGGGGCAGTTTCTGTGAAGCTCTCTATTATATTTCTTCATTACCAGCCCAGCCTGGACTCTCCAGAACCTGTCCTTTTTTTCCTGAGCCTATGGGATATTTTTTGCCCTTTTTTTGATGTACCTTGTACTTCCAGAAAGCCCTGTGTGCTGTGACAGAGAAGCACATGGGAACAGGAAAATGGATTTCACTGAGCATGAGTAAGGTAACACCTTCATCATCTTTGAAAGCAGCCTTGTGTGGAGAGTTGTTTTTATTCTGACACTTGTCAGCTCTTGTGGTCACATGTTAATTGAGGCAATGGAAATGTATAGGATTTGGCATGGGTTCAAATCAAGAGCCTGGAGATGGTGTTATCTCTCAGGCAGACTGAGGCCAGAGTGAGGGAGACTACAGCTGTCTGTGAGCACTAGGGCTTGCAGGCATGGCTGCAGGTTAAGGGGGCAACAAGAAGTAAAGCTCTGATGCTGGATTCTGGTTTACATGATGTGCAGGTGTGCACAGTAGCCCAGTATTTTTTGGTTGTTGCTGAAACAGAGTCAAGGGGTAGTTGGGGTCATGGACGCAGAGATGAGCATCCCTTGGGTGATGATGGGGGTTGGTAGCATCACATAGGAATTACAAGTCTCCTGGGTTGAATTTCCATAAGTGAATGTCTGGAATGGAGACTGAACGTGGAAAATCAGACTCTAAAATGTGACAAAGAGATGGCTGGAAAAAGCAAAGACTGGTCACCAGGCTTCACTGATGAGACTGGCCCCAGGATGTTTGGGACTGAAAGGAGTGAGTGAATACTTTATGTTTCCAGGAGAAAATCTGAGAGCCAAAAACATTGAAACCTGGAAAAAGTATTTTTTGCCCTTCAACCAAACAAACATATAAAGTTGTTGGTGAAGTGAAAGTAGCTTCTCAAAACACTGGTGTCTGTGTCCAGCTGGTCTTCTGGGCAAATGCTGGTTTGGCTCATAAACATTTCATGCCTTGTGGTTGCTGCAGGGCTGAAGCTGGAGGGATGTGTTTGCTGCCATGAGGCCATGGGACCTTGGAGAATTTTGGATCCAGTTTTCCTGGACAGCTTTGGGAATGCCAGGCTGAGTCTTTTTGCTCGTTTTGAATTGCCTTTGGCTGCTCAGAGGCTGGTCCATGGTACCATCTGCCCTTATTGAAAGTGCGAGGGTGTATAGCTGCTCTGGGAAAAAGGGACATATGGAATATGATAGCTGGTGAATCCCAAGAAAGGGAAGTCACGGGAAACCACCTAATTACCAAGGCTTAATAGCTGGTGAATCGACAGTAAGGAGCTTGGTCCTGAGGTCCTGTGGCACAAATGCATGATTAGCTTAACGCCCCACTGCTACTGGGATACTTTTGTGTTTACAGGGGTTTCTCCCTTATTGCTGGAGGCCTTCATATCCCAGATAGTCAAAATCTCTATTCAGTGCTGCCTGCTGGGCATTTAACAAGGGTCCTTGTAACGGGACTGGTACAAGTACAAACATGAATGAAGAGTGCAGGGGCCACCATAGCACCACAGGCTGCAAGGCAGTCAAATGGAGGCAGCCACAGAAAAGCAGGAAAAACGTAGACAATGACCCTCGGTGCCTCGAGGCATTGCTTCAAAAGGTGTCAACACCAATTAAATTGTAAAGGTTCTGTCAGCTTCTGAAAAGTTATCTCGGCAGGGACAGAAAGTAGGAATCAAAGGGGCTGCAATAGGGTTTTGTGTCTCAGAGCAGAGCCAGTGTACACATGCTCCTGACAGTGTGGGATCTGACTGGGAGCCTCCCAAAAGCACAGAGCCACGCTTGGAGGGGAAAAGAGATGAGATAGCTAGCGTGGGGTCTCCTGCACTACTGCTTCTGATCAGCAGCCTGGGTATGGGCTAACCCAAAGCTGGTTAAGGAAAAATCTGAAGGTTTTTCCCCTGTCTCAGTCAGGGGCTAATGCGAGAACTGGATGCAATGACTTTCCTGGTAAATTTGCTTTCTGTGTGCTCTCAGCATTTTTAATTTCCTTTATAATAACCAGCAGCCCTCAAAATTAACTTGGTTCATTGCTCATTAAGGAACGAATTTGTGCTTTAGCAGCTACTTTATTGTGTGTTAATATATATACAATTTAAATTCTTGTTCTGTCATTGTGCTCTCTTCCCTCATGAGATTTTTCACAGCATTTCATCCTGTTGTTTCAAATAGTTGGAGGCTGAGGGCAAAGGCAAAAGCAGGCTCTACTCTGTGCCTCATCCATGAGGCTGTTGTAATACACAAGAGTGCATAATGTGATCTTTTTGGTGCACAGTCGAGCTTTGGAGTCTAACACAGAATGGAAGGAGGTGAATACTGAACCTGGCACTCATGAGGAAGGCGGGGGGCAAGAAGCATGTGTGTAGTATTTGAATTTTGATGCAGAAAGGAAAAATGTTTCATGTATAAAATAGACCAAATGGTTCTCCCTAGAAGAAGTTTCTAAGTGCAGTATTTCTTCCTCTCTATGTTGCTCATTAAAAACATGTGAAAAATGGCTTTGCTCTTTTAAAAATGCTAATTAAAATAATGAATTCAAATTGTTGCTTTTAATCTAAAGAGTTTGCTCACAGAGCATTGTTATGGTAATTTCAATTACTGAGTGAAGTTGATCTTAGCACATCTTTGTAGGTTTACACAGCAAATCATAGAGGTGATTTGTGGCTTCTGTACAATGATTCCCGAGTATGGTATTTGGCCAAATTCATCTTACTATCTTAACAAACTCCCCAGTAAAAAATTGGCTTGGGAGAAAGAATCTGAGTTGGAAGTTTTTGGGAAAGATATATAAATGGATTTAAAACTAATGGCATATTGGTGTGCTTTTGCAAGACTTTTCTGGAAAAGCTGGCAATTCAGTTGGCAGTGGAAATTGCCAGATTATGTTCATATATCTACAGATAAATTTTTCTTTAGCTATAAGTCTGGAAACTATTTATTATTCATTATCTGTTTATCATTTCTCTGAAAGCCACCATTCCTAAATCATAGAATGTTTTGGGTTGGAAGGGACCTTAAAGATCATCTAGTTCCAACACCCCCGTCATGAGTAGGATCACCCCGCATTAGACCAGGTTGCTCAGTGCCTCATCCAGCCTGGCCTTAAACACCTCCAGGGATTGAGGGGGCATCCACAACCTCTCTGGGCAACCTCTTCCAGTGTCTCACCACCCTCACAGGGAAGAAATTCCTTATCTCCAGCCCGAATCTCCCCTCTTCCAATTTACATCCATTATTCCTATTCCTGCCATCACATATCCTATTAAAAAGTCATACCCCAGCCTTTCTGTAGCCCCCTTCAGGTATTGATAAGTCACTGTGAGGTCCCCCCTGAGCCTTCTCTTCTCCAGGCTGAACAACCTTAACTCCTTCAGCCTGTCTCCATAATGGAGCTGCTCTAGCCCTTTGATCATCTTCGTGGCCCTCCTCTGTACCATTGATGGAAAAAATAATGAATGTGTGATCAATTCCTGAAATTTCAGTGCATATATGTGTTTGTAAATACTGAGCCTCTTGCTTAGTTTTGGAGAAATGATTGGAGGAATTATCCCATGTGTCCAATGCTGCAGTAAGGAACACCTGCTTCATAGTTACAATGACTATTAAGTTTCATTTTCAGCTTTTTCATGGCATCAGAGACCTGAGGGCTGGAGCTCCTCTGCTAGGAGACAAGGCTGAGAGAGCTGGGGCTGTTGAGGCTGGAGAAGAGAAGGCTGTGGGGAGACCTCACAGAGGCCTCCTAATGCAGGAAGGGGCTGCAGGAAAGCTGGGGAGGGGCTGTTCACCAGGGCAGGGAGACACAGGACAATGGGCAGTGGTTTGAAAAGAGAACAGGGCAGGTTTAGACTGGACATTAGGAAGTTCTTCACAATGAGGTGGAAGTTAGAGGAGGTGGAGGCTCAGTTCCTGGAGACCTGGTGAGGCTCTGAGCAACGTGATCTAGTGCAGGATGTCCCTGCTCACTGAGGGGTTTGGACTAGTTGATCTTTGAAGGTCTCTTCCAAATCAACACATTCTGTGATTCTATGAAGCTAAGAGTAGAGAGCTCATTTCATATTTAAAATGAAGCTTGGTGCTGCAAACACTGGATTGTAGCCCACTAGTAGGATAAAAGCATGTTGATGATTTATTACCTTACCAGCATGAAGAGAAAACATTTTTGAGGCAAATGAATCATCTTTAGATAGGATAATTAATCTTTTAAAACCTAAACTTTACAGCATGCAGTTATTTAGGTGACTGAAGCATGCAGCATATAAACTGTTAAGCAGCACAGTAATTTTATAGAAGGCTTAATTTTCTGTGTTTTTAATTAAAACAACTCTGAACTAAGCATGTTACTTTTAAAAATTCAAGAAAATTATTATTTCTCTGCACACTTTGAAGAAACTATTAAAACTTAGAACTTACTGAGAATAATTTTTGTGTTTTTTATAATTGCTTAAATTTGCTATTTGAATTTGAATTAGCAGTTCCAAAAGAGAAAGGGTTTCTTTCCCTTAGTGAGGAAAAAGCAATTATTCCACCTATTAGTGGTTTTATTTTCCTGCCCCATTCCCACATAAGCTACCTCTTTTCCCTTGCTTATTCCCCTTGTATTGCAGTAGAGGTTAAGGAAAACAGAACAGCTTTAGAAACAAGCTGAAGAAACTGGTCTCAGAAGAAGACTGTTTTTATTTTGAGAGTTATTTCATTCTGATTAATTGGCTTTTATTGAAAAATTTCTGTTGATACTGGTGAATAAAAC
Source organism: Turnix velox (assembly GCA_013400935.1). Lineage (NCBI taxonomy): Eukaryota > Metazoa > Chordata > Aves > Charadriiformes > Turnicidae > Turnix > Turnix velox. Next base: position 5,737 of record VZTY01023404.1, on the reverse strand, counting down.
ACAAGAAACTCAGATTTGTCAATTTGTTAATTGCAAAGCATTGAATATCTATGCAGTAAAGGGTTTTTTTAACCCATATAAATTTTTTCTATATTCAAAATATTGGCATTATTAAATCAATACTAATCTCTCTGCTATGCATGTATTTACACCTTTAAGAGAGTATTCATGCTAGTAAAATCTAACTACATACAGGAATGAAGTAACCAAAAGTAATTGCATTTCTGTCAAAATTTCTGTTGGAGCAACCAGTAGTATTATCTTTTAAAATCAGAATGGCGATCAAAAAAGTTAACGTCTGCAAATGAAATCAACCACTAAAATGAATGAACTCCTCTACATGGGGAAGGAGATTGAATCAGGAACACAGTAGTTTTATTATTAATCCAGATTTATTTCTTTCCATGACATATGAGGGTAAAAAGAAGATTACAAGACCTTAAAATGTGGAGGTGGGCAAATGATAAAGAGTCAAACTGAATTAAATGGGAATCATCAGGGTTGGTTGTGACTGAGCCAGCTCAGTAGAGATTTTCTCTTTTGAATAAGAGCTTGTAGGGCTGGATAGTTCTTAAGTATGTTGACAGCACAAAGACAGTTCCCCAGATCATAAAACCATAGAATCAGCCCCTCTGCCATGGGCAGGGACACCTCCCATTAGACCAGGTTGTACAATGCCTCTTCCAGCCTGGCCTTAAATACCTCCACGGAGAGAGGGGGCATCCACAACCTACACACACCACACCTCACTTACCTTACCCCCCCCGCAGTAAGCAGTAACATCTGCTTGTAAAATTTCTCCTTCCAAAATAAAAAGTTCAGAGTATTTTAGAGCATTGAAGTTAAAAACCTGTCAGTGATTGATATTTTAGTAAATATGGAAAAAATCCAAAGATAACATTAGACTCAGAAACATGTTTCATCTTCATTATTTTTTATTCCTTTATCTGGCTGTATTATAAGATTCAGTGAAACTGATTAGCCCTGTCTACTGCCTACCCTGACAAATACAGGTAGATACTTGTTTGCTCATTTGTAAGCTTAAAATATTTAATAAATGAGCTGAAATTTGGAAATTTATATTACTAGTGCCTACATTTATACATTTATAATTGGTAAAAGGGAAAGTTATCAGTTTTTTTTAACTTGCATTTTTAGGAAAGTGTTCCTTCCTGTATTTGTAGACACTAATTTTTTTGGTCATCATTCCAATTTTAAAAGGATATAGTGCTGGTTGCTTCAACAGAAGTTTTGACAGGGATGCAATTACCTTTGGTTACTTCCTTCCTGTATGTAGCATAGCAAAGAGAACAGCGTTGATTTAATAATGTTAAATTTTGTATATAGATATTTGATGCTTTGCAGTAAACAAACATGATTTTATCTGTGAAAAATAGACTTCTGAATTGCTATTAGAATAGTTGTTGCTCAATAATATTTTTTATTTTAGTATTTCATATGCAATCATTGTTATCACAATCAAGAATTAAGTAATGATTTCGCTGAATTGAGATGCCTTGGTCTTGAAAAAGATTTCGTAACTGCAAATATGCAAACATTCTTCTTACCATCTTTGGCAAGCTCAGCTTAAAAATCTTTGTCATTGTTGATGAATAATATTCAGGTTATGTTGCACCAACACTGCTGGTTTGGATCCACTGCAGTTTTTAAAAGCATTACTAGGAATTTTTTTCTGCTGGAGTCCATTTCTGGAAAGAGAACCTAGATCATTAGCAGGTGGAAAATGACATGGCTCTATCAAAAGCAGTTTTCACTAATTGATTATCTGACTGATTCACTTTCTGGTCTTGTCTCCCTCTTGGATGAAATGTTATCCCTCAATATAATTCATGGTTATATTTTACAGAAATTATATTCCTATGAAATTTGTATTTGTGTAACAGGCTTAGTATTTGTTTATCCAGCTCATTAGAATCTAAAATAAACTGGGGCAATCCCATCCCACATTCAGGAAAGTGTCCTATTTTTGGTCTCCATGCCAACTATCTGGAGAAGCGTCTACTATTTTGTAGCATCATTAGTACATTCTCTTGTTAGAGATAATAAACCTGCTCTCCTTTATTATCGCCCTAGTCTATTAATTTTAAAATTGTTTCATTTTTACAACACTAATGTTATTTTCACCAGCTTGGCAACCCTGGAATAATAGCATAAAACAGTGAATTATTATTTTTTGTTCAAGACATTTCTGATTTTTAATTAAAAAGAAAATCCAGGCTCTTGCTGATCACCTACAGGATTGTGACTCTCCATGGTTACCTGTCGCTCAAAGAGATCTAGCTCTGAGGAATGCTAATTAGCACTGCTAAGCACTGGTAATTGAGCTGTGGAGACAGCCTGCCGAAGGGGACTGTTTGCATTCAGCGCTGCTTTGCCATTTCGATGGACTGCTGCAGCCATGAAGGAAGGGCAAATAAAAGCGAGAAAAGCACCAGGACTGTAATTTTTCATTTTAACTTCAAAGTTGTTTACCAAAGTGTTCCTTGGAAACGGGTGCCCACAACAAAAAGTGTCATGCATAGCAACTTGGCTGACAATCAGCTCCTGAAGGGTGCACAGTCCTCTTATCTCCCTTTCCTTGTTGGCTGTAACGGCCACTTGTAGCAATGGACCTACAGATGCCGCCCAGGACCATCCGTTCAGCCCTTGGTGGCTGGAGGTTTCAATCAAGAGGTTAAAAGTTAAAGAAAGCTCCAAATTTTAAATAAAGCTGAAGAAAAACCCTAAAGGAAACTAGTGGCCGTGCTGTAATTAATGGTTCCTCTCCTGGTACTTAAATGACTCCTGCTGCCGAGATACATCTGGATATGTTCCTGTGGGACCTGCTCTGGTGTTTGGCCACGGAGCCAGATGGTCTCTTGAGGTCCCTTCCAGTCCCTAACATTCTGTGATTCTGTGATATCCATGTTCCCCTGAATAATGTACCTCCCATCATACTATTTTACAGGTTTGCTGAGGTGAGGGCAGAATGTCTTGTGGAGCAGTAGATGTGAAACCTAAACCTCCTGTTGCAAGGACAGACTTCAGATGGACTTGATTTTTCTCTTAGGGTAATTCTTAAACATCTCTTCAATATTGTGTGCTTTTCTCTAAAAGCAGCCCATAAATGAGAGAGCCACATCATAGAACCCCAACTCCTTCAGCCTGTCCTCAAAAGGGAGGTGCTCCAGCCCTCTCATCATCTTTGTTGCCTCCTCTGGACCCACTTCAACAGCTCAATGTCCTTCTTATATTGAGGGCTCCAGATTTTGATTGCTCATGTGATCTCTTTTACCATTGTACAACTTCACATCTCAAGTTATTTGCCACACCTTCAGAGCTGCCAATTTGTTAAGTTCTGCAAATATGAACAACTTTATTCACAGCTATTTATCTGAGCTGTGGACCCTGGTCCTTAGACTGTGATGTGATACCTACATGAGTCATACATTTAAATAGTCTGAGAATAACGAGTAATGGTTTTAAATAGACAAAATGTGGAGATTTTTTTTCTGTTTATCAGATAAGCGTGTGCACATTTTATTAAATGCAAGCTCATGAACTGATAATTTGGTTGGGTGAAGTGAATATTTGCAGAATGTAACAGCTATAGTTTATTAAATTGTGAATATTTGAGACAGATGCAAACTTAAGCATTTCAGGATACTGATGACTTTTGTGTTAAAATATGAAGAAGTGATAATGCTGAAAGTCTCCAAGTGCTGTCTTCAGCCCTTTTCTCTCCCACCTGGTCTCTGGCACCTCTGCCCACATGCTGTGTGCTGAAAATAAGGAAGATGGCCGGTAGCTCCCACCTGTTAGTTAAGCAAGCACAGAAAATCAGCCTTAGAAAGGCAAACTCTGACTTAGCTGCAAAAAAGGAAGCCTTGGCATCATTTTGACATCTTTTAAATACACAGCATGGATTATAAGACTAAACCAACACTCATCTAACAGCAAATTGACTTTAATGTCAATGAAACCAAGTAGTGAACTTACTACTTATTCTTTTTTTCTAGCCGGTCAAGAGAGTATTGTAAGACCTTTTTTGGACATTTGGGATGGCAGTCACCATCTGCATCTCCACAGCACTGCAGGTTAAACACCACAGGGAAACAAAGAACTTCTTCTGTATTCAAATGTCTTTGTTCTTTCTCATCTGTCACTGGAGAATTACATCAGTTAGAATCACACAGACACCATCAGTTCTGGGCTCAAGTAGTTTCTAAATGTGCAAATCTTTGGCAAGTGTCATTGAGCAGAGGAGCTGTATTTACATGGGTAGTATGGCAGTGTGGTACATGGATGTTTCTGTTTGATAATAGATGGTTTGGTTTGTTAATAGATGTTTTGGTTGAGTGTTAAGAAAAAAAAATATTATCTGAAATGGGAAAATGAGACAAGGGAAAACCTGATCTAGTGAGAGGTGTCCCTACCTATGGCAGAGGGGTTGGAACTAAATGATCTTTAAGGTCATCTAGAAAACTGGAGATGCGGTGCTAGCTGTCTTGAGCCTGAGCTGTGTTCATTAGCCCAAGCTGCCTGACACAGTTGGAGTTAACAGAGGAACAGACAATGAAATAGAGAAAAAAACCTGATGATACAGTATTTCTATCTGCCAAGTCTTCTCCAGGTCAGAAAAGCCTTTCACTTCTTAGAAGTAGTATTTCCTCTTATGATTATGCCAGTACAATAATTCTGTTGCATTCAAAGCAATTTAATCTGAACTGCAAATAAGTATTTTAGTACCAGGGAGTGGCATCAGTGCAATGCAAAGGTTTAGTTTTCAGTTTCAGCAGTATAATTGCCTCTGCTATGTAGACAACCCCTTAGATGAGCAACCTAGTACTGATTTGCCATAAGCAGAAGAGTTTCATAGCACCAACTAGCCCCCCATGCTGATGACAGTGAGATTTGGATTTTCGGAGCAGTGATACTTGCTGAGATACTCAAAGCAGCATGTGGCTGAATTTCATACCTGCTGTGTTGAACATGGTCTGGTGCATTGTTCCAGCCAAGAAAATGCATGCAATGTTGACCTCAAAAAAGCTAGTGCAAAGGCACAGCTGGTTTTGAGCCAGAGGCGTTTTTTTTTCCCAGTGCTTTTTGTACCAGGCTACACTCTTTCAGACAAAAGGTTGCAGAATATCCATTTTAATTTGAAAACAAAGAGGACCAGAGTAATTATTTGAAACAATTTATTAAATTTAAATTAATTCTTTAAAAAAATGGACCAGAGTCATTCTTTGGCTGCAGTATATTTTACAAGGCCACAGTGCTGATGTGTTTTGAGCCTTTGAACTTAATTTTCTATTGTAGGTCTCTCTTTCCTCCTCTGTTACAACTTTGTACCTTCAGTTATTGAAGGACCATCAATTTCAAATCTGTGAGATGCATAAAAACTGTTTGGTAATTTGACCCCATTCCTTCCTAAATGAGATAAGAAGGTTGTGCAGAGGTGTTTTTAATACTTTCCAACCTTTCCATTTCTATGGTGATGTGCACCATTACTAGTATTGATAACTGGATGGATTGAGCAACCTAGTCTAGTGGGAGATGTCCCTGCCCATGGGAGGTGAGTTGGAACTAGATGATCTTTAAGGTCCCTTCCAAGCCAAACCATTCTATGATTCTATGACCCTGGAGTCTGGATCATTTGCACACACAAGTGAGTGTTGCACCATTCTCTTCTGTGCGGTTGCATTACCCCATCACCTGATAATCATAGAATCATAGA
>VZTY01023403.1:10366-35784 GCA_013400935.1 Turnix velox | reverse complement strand
AGCCTGTCAAGGTCCCTCAGGATGCCATCCCTTCTTACTGCTTCATGAATGGCTGCCTGGTTTCTTTGTACAAAAAGAACTCTTCCTCTTCAGGGTGTTGTGGAAGAGAAATCATCTTCTAAAGCTCTTCGTCTTCTAAAGCTAAAGCTTCTTTAGCTTTTCTGGTGTGACATTCTTGTTCACAAAACAGAAAAATAAAAGCTGAGGCAGGCAGACCTGAATGTGAGGCACATGGTGTGGTAAATTTGATTTATCACTCTGCTTTCTGCTTGTTTTCTGTGACAAGATAGCCAATCCATCAATTCCCAGAGTGGAGCCCTGCAGTTTATTTTGGTATGAAATGCCTCTTGCCAGCTGCCAGCCCAGCCCCTGGCTGCTTTCATATCTCTATGAAACTCTCACCTGCTGCTTGCTTGAGATTCAGAAATCCTATTCTCAGTTAAATCATGAATATTCTCCTTTTCACCCTTCCTGTCTCCTCTCTTCTGCTTCCTTGTGGGGAGTTACTCAGCTCCCCCCAGGAAACTGTGCTATTGGAAGACATCACATCACTAATCATAGAATTATGGAATAGTTTGGGTTGGAAGGGACCTTAAATATCATCAAATTTCAACCCCTCTGCTGTGGGAGCACCTCCCAGTAGATCAGGGTTTAGCTTCTTTTCATTTGGAAGAAACTATGCAGGGAATCAGAGGTTCAGTAGTTTTCTTGTAAGAATTTAAGTTCAGGAATTTTGTGCTGTCTTGATTTGCCAGTTCCCCTGTCAGCATCTTTTCAGCTTCTGCTTCTTCTGAATTTCTTCTGTGGATCAGAATCAAGCTGGGACCAGTTTTGTTGTAGCACTTTAAGGAAAATAATGTTTTTTGAGTTGTTCTTGCCAGTCAACATACTTGAAGTTGCCTTTTGACTTCAAGAATGGTAGAGGCATTGAATATTATTAAAAAAATATACAGGTGCAAAGGGAAAAGAAGAATTAATACCTCTTTACTATAATCAGTACACAAGAACTGGGGTGTAATGCTGAGAATAAGAGTCATGAGGGACAAGGAGATTAAGAGAAGCTCCGTGAGTGAGAAAGGTAAGCAGTTGATCAAAGTATCTAAAGGTTGGTGATTGCCCAAGCTGTGATTGCCCAATGTCTGTGGCTGGAGAGAGGGGAATCCAGACAGGAGTTTAGGGCTTGGCATGTTGTTGCAGTCATAATCAAAATAGAGATTAGCAGGAAAAGTGTCAAAGTGCAATTTCATGAGCATCCAGAGTGGTGAAACTCAGCTATCTATGGATTTTCTTCTTATAATTTCTTTGGGGGTTGTTGCTTCATTCAGATCTAGGAATCTGTAAAGATTTCAGTTGTTTGATTTTGGTGGTTTTGCCTAAGACCCTGTAATCAGAACTATGGATGACCTGAGTTTTGAGGATGGATTTCTTTGGCTCTTCCTGTGTTTGATGGAGATACAGAGTGGCTTTCCCCTGGGGAAATTGGGCCAGTGAGATGTGGATTCAGCATTCAATACCTCTGTTTTTGCTCAACTGGTGGAAAGACAGGAAATGGTAGCAGCAATGACTTTTGGTTTTTGTTTCTAGAAGTAACAGTTGGCATCAGAAATGGAAGGAGTTTCCTTGTCTGTTTAGTCTCCATGGAGAATTCCTTGCCAAAAACACAGATGGGGGAGTAATCTTGAAGAAAATAGGTTTAATTGTACACACTTTTTTGGGCTTGATGAGGGAGGATAAGAGACCTCAGAAAAGGTATATGAGAAGGTGAAGCATTTGATGCCCTTTGTGGTATTGATGGATAGACTTCTAAAACTGTGAAATGAGCTTGGCCTTGCTTCTTCAAGTTGAATTATAACTGTGGGGGTTGAGGCAACTGTAGAGCAGCAGAACAGGTTTGTATCTTAGGTGTCATCTGGCATGGAGGGAGAACTCAGCTTTGTACAAAAAGAACTCTTCGTTTTGGATGCCCCCTCATCCCTGAAGGTGTTTAAGACCAGGCTGGATAAGGCACTGAGCAACCTGGTCTAGAGGGAGGTGTCCCTGCCCATGGCTTGATGATCTTGAAGGTCCCTTCCAACCCAAACCATTCTATGATTCTATGCCTTTCTCTTGGAATAACCAGGCATTTCTCTTATGTAAATAGATTTTTTTTTTTTTATCCTCCAGCTGTGCTTTCTCTTTCATAGGTGGAGGGTTTTTTAAACTCACTTAGACTTGTTTGGGTACAAGACAATTGCTGCAAACAGGTTGAACTCAGAATATTCTTCCTCTATTGCTCTGACAGCACTTTGCAGGCTGACCTAGAAGAACCACAGCCTGAGATAATAAGTGCTGTAATTCAGTCTTTGGCTGCTTTAATTATTTCCCTAGCTGCCTGTCAGTTGTGCTTAGTCCTGGAGAACTAATCAAGTGGCTGTGTTATCTTGGGTTTTCTTCTCCTCTGTCAATTAGACTCATATCTCAGTTCACTTCATGTGGGGATGTACGAAGAAAAGGTTGGAAAGGGTTTAATGAGTAAAAAACTGTTGTTGTGTTCTAGAAGAATCTTAAAGCAGGGTGTCTTATGCCAGAAAAAGAGGTGAGGTGGGTGGTGGAGCTGGGTAAATTGGAGGATGCTGATGATTGTGTGCTTTTTCAGAGTTGTGTATGGTACCAAACCAATGCACATTCTCCAACACATCCCTGGCTGCTTTCTCTACCGGTATAACTTTAAATATTAAGGGCCTTTTTTCTATGAGAGATGTAGAAAAATATGAACCCTGTTCTTAGAGTGTATTGTGGCCTTCTAGAGATGTTGAAAAATGTGGAGTATTGCACAGATTTGCTGTGTTTAATGGACTTAGGCAGTCATAGAATGTTCTCATGATATAAATATATATTAATAGATATTAATATGTATTAATATTTTAATATGTATATATATGATATATTAATGTGTGTATTATATATATTAATATATTATGTTCACATGATATGTGAATTAGTCTCTCAGAGATGCTTTATTTGTTTCATTTTGATGGGGAAAGATGCCTTAATTTCTCAGAATTCTTCTCCTTCTTGCTTTACAGAAACTACCTTAAAGCATGGACAGCAGTAAGAAGACAGAGCCCCCTTTATCTGTAGAGATGGTACAACAAAGAGCCAACCCTGACCGCAGCCCCTCAGCATCCATTTATGTCCCAGAGCAAGGTGGCTACAAAGAGAAGTTTGTAAATGCTGTGGAGGATAAGTATAAATGTGAAAAATGTCACCTCATCTTATGCAACCCTAAACAGACTGAGTGTGGACACAGGTTCTGTGAGACCTGCATGAATGCCTTGCTAAGGTATGGCTTTTATTTTGACAGAACATGAGGATACCTTTAAATCTTGTGAATTTAATGTAGACATTAAGCTCATGCCTTGTCTCAGAGCAGCCTTCTGCTTGTTGTTTGCTGGATTATTTGTTATCTGCATGCTGGTGCAAACATTTCTGCTCTCCCCTGGGTGAGGATGGGACAACTAAGCTTTCCATCAATATTGTTGGAAGTGTTTAAAGCAGTTTAATCCTGTTCAGAGATGTTTGAGGTTAGAATTCCATTGCTTAGAATGAGCAATGACTAGACTGAGTAGCTCTTTCATGTGAGAGCAAAATCCAGTAAATCAAGGAATTGCATCTGCATAGGCTCCACAGAGTGATAGTACCTCACCCTGCTGGTGAGCCAGCCTTACCTGTGGGTGGTGGGAGCCTTGGGATAAATAGAATTGCTTGTGGAGCTTTCTTTTCTCTGTAACCCTTCTAGCTGCATGTCCTGGTGTGGATTCCAGCAGGGTAAGGTAGGCTGGCTTCTCTCTTACACAGATATTTGTGCAAACTGTGTGAGGGAAAGTTACAGACATCAAATCAGCACTGAGGTGTAATCTTTCCCAGTCTAGGGTAGGAATTCTAGCTTTCAAGAAGTATTGCATCAGCATCAGAAGTGTATTTCTTTTTTTCTCAACATTGATGTGTTACTACTGGTTCTATGATTTTAAAACTTAGTCTAATGTTTAGTGACCATTCTGCAAGCTTTAATCTCCTTCTACTTCCATTTGCTGGTGGGGAGGCAGAGGTACAGAAGAGATTGAGCTCACTGGGGTTGAGCTCTGCTGGAGGGGAACAGACAGAGAGGGAAAGTCTTGATGATCTCCAATTTACTTCTATTACCATCCTGATTCTAGTTATTAGTTTATATTTCACTTGGAAATACTGTGATCTCAGGTAGATTTAAATCAAGATGTTACCTTAACTATCTCATGACAAAGAGTAACTTCTGCTGTGTAAATGCAAGGTTCTATAAGCTCACTACAGCATGTTAAATTTAAATCAGCAAACAAAAAAAAACCCTCCTAAACTTCTAAATCCCATTTTTCAGGCAAGGTGTAGCTTATATTTAAGGAATGCAGTTATTTCTTCCTCAATATATGTTTTTGGAAGGCTCTTACTTGGTTAATAACAGAGATGGCAGCAAACCAAGCACCTGCTATGCCTGGATGTGTGCAGATGGACAGAGCAGATCCTCAACCATCTTAGACACTAACAATTCTGGCATTGCTGGAATCTGGGCAGTTTTCCTTCCCTGCTGTGAGACATGCACATGTGTTTATTATGGCTCAGCTAGAAGATGTGTAATTTTACCTTTCTGGCTTCCCAGCCAGTGTGTAATTGAAAAGGACACATGGCTAAGACCATCTCCCATGCTGGCTCTTCCATTCCAGTCATTTCAGTCTGTATTTAAGAGCTGATAGCAAACAAATCCTGCATTAAAATTAAATTAGCATCTCCTTTTTTTTTTTTTTTTTTTAAATAAGAAATGTGTTGTAAAACCAGAAGCAAAATAAATTTAATCTTTCTAGGTTTGACATAAAATGTTTCCACTGAGTGCTGATGTGCTGCTGCACACACACTGATTGTGTTGCTATCAGATTCTTTTCTGGGGTGATTTGAGGACAGGGGATTGGGAGTCAGTGCAGATAATGCAGCAAAGCTGCCTGCTCAGTATGCAGAAGGAGTTTAAAAGAGCAATTGGGATGCTTGAGTGAATTCAGTGCAAGTGAGAAAAGCATGACATTGTATTGAACACTATATGCCCTCAAGTAGATTAGTTTCCCCTCTTTTTTTTCTCCTCCTTACTTAAGAAAAATATTACAGATCCTGAAGCTGCAAGGTAGTTAAGATGCTCAGAAATGGGAGATGAAGAATGGTGAGTTCAAGGAGCAGGAGGCAGGGAGATGATTTGAAATAACCATATCAATAATATGACATAATCAAACTTATTCAGCCTTTCATGTTGATTTGCTCTGCTGGCAGATACTCAGCCCCTTAGGGAGTTGCTTTGCAAAAGAATTTGCCTGGTTTTTACTTAATGCTTTTCATCCATAGATCTCAGTGCTTTAAGAGGGAGATGAGAATGATTATCCCAATTTTACACTGGGAAAAGGAGCTAAAAAGGAAAGAAGGGATTTGTACTATGATGCCTTGCAGGTCAGAGTCAGGAAGAGCTGTAGGAACACAAGTTTCCTACACTCCAGTTCTTCTTTAACCTACCTGTTGTCTAAGAAATCCCAAGTTTGGTATTAGATGACCAGCTAGAGGGCAATAGTTAAGGTCAAGGAAGGAACAAGAATGTGTAACAGTTGATAAAACCAGAAGAGACTTGAAGGAGATGGAACATAAATACTTTTCTACCCTAAAAGGATATATAATCAGCTGTCAGAGAAAGTAAAGTTTAAATAGGTGTTTGCACAGGTAGATTGAGAAGTGATGAGAATTGTAGATGAGACTGTCAGCCAGGGAAGGAATTTTGCCACCTGGAAGAAAATCCCTGCTCAGTTGGCTGGAGTCACTGTGGGGTCTCTTTTCTTTGGGAATGTCAAAATACTGTCCACAGAAAACACAACATTTGAAATAACAGCATGTTATCTCAGTATAATGCAATGTATTCCCTTGTAATGATTTTAAAATATATTGAGTAACTACAACTAACTGCTTCATCAATAGAAATGATCATAATACTAAATTTCAGATGACTTAAAATAGCTTTCTGTTGTGTGTTTTGTTTTTTTTTTTTCCAGTTCTTCTAGTCCAAAATGTACAGCGTGTCAAGAAAGCATAGTAAAAGATAAGGTATTGTTAAAATTATTCGTTATTGAATTGTGTAAGGTGTGTTATTGCTTTGTGGTCATTGCTTCATGAGTCTAATAAGCTCCACCAGAAAGATGGTTTTATTATAAAACCCAAACCATGTGTTTTATATAGGAAGACCATGTATTTTCTATAGGAAGACAGCTCATTTTTACTCTTAACTACATGGTAGTAAACAACATAGAATCAGAGAATGGTTTGGATTGGAAGGGACCTTAAAGATCATCAAGTGACATGTTGTAGATGTCCCTCCATCCTCTTGGGAGGATGATAAGACACACTGCAGTTCTTGAAGATACTGAGATGTTACGGGAGTAGAAATAATTTGCTTCTGAGAGAGACCAATGTGGAGTTATAATAACTGTAACCAACCCCTTTTATATCAGCTTATGTGTTATTTTTTCATACCAAAATTTTGTCTCGCCTGTAGAAGGCTGAGGGTAGAGAAAATTCTTTTCAGCTCACTACATGGTTTATGCAAGTTTTATGTTAGATGCTTTTTCGTTCAGTAAATTCTTTGGTTCCTAGTCTTTATAATAATATAACAATCCAGTATGCATAATATAAACAATAGATTAATTTAATGATGCCCAAAGGAATACTTCTGTTAGTTAACACTTTCAAGGAAAGGTTAACAGGTACATTTATTTCTTAACACAAAGCAGTTCTGAGCAGTTCTTTTATGACATGGGTGGGTTCTTCAGGAGCTCAGGCCAATAATTTGCAATCCCTACTGGATTTGTTGTTTTAACTCTGACTTTCTGGCTCCCAATATGTGCAAACATATACCTTTGTTATGAAATTTGAAATATTTTTTAAACAGGAGGAGGGCATGAAGAAGGGCTGTGTATGTTAAACACATGTTAGACTGACTTTGTTACTAAGGGATTGTCATAGAACTGGGTGCCTCTCTCTTGTGGTAGAACCAGGGTGTTCAAAATACTAAAGAGCTTTAATTCAGGCTTGTCCAAACTGCTTTTAAAAAAAAATTACTAAAAAAAAATTCTCCAGTGCTGGAAATGGATTTATTCAGCTGGGATTTGTTGATTGATTAAGCTTCACATAATGCATCAGAAAAGTAAACAGGAATCAGTGACCTGTGTCAGATGAGATGGGGATGGGAATGGTTTCACTGTTTCCTTCTTCATTAATGCTGGGAATAGATTCATAGGATGGATGTGATTGTAATTCTTTGCTGTTATTAAACATTAGCATGCAGAACCTTTCCATAATTACAGCATTACACAACTCTGTCAGAGCAGTAGCCATAGGTTGGGCTTCTTTGCTGTTTATTAATGACTTTGAAAGCAATTGCAAAATAACTGGAGGTTTTTATCTCAGGGTTTTGTACTTCCAAACAGCAGTAATGGTCTTGGCTCCTTATCTCTACTCCTCATCCTTAGCAGAGAGGTTTCTTGAGAGTGCAGTCGTGCTGTCTCTCTATCTTTTATAGAATATCAACCTGTTGAAGCTGAAAAATCCAAACCCTTGGCTCTATTTCTAACTTCTTGCAGTTCCACTATAGGCAAAAAAAATCCTGGGAAGGCTTATAAATATTAAAAGGGAGAGACAGTTAAAGCCTGCCTGCTTATCTGGGCAAACTTCCTCCAGTTTAAGACCTTGCACTGCCACTGAAGTGCAAGTAGGTGTTCAGCTAAGGAGTGCAAATCATCATGGGATTGCCTTCCATCAAATCCTTCCTCTCTGACCCAACTGGGGTTTGCCTCTTTTTTGCCCCATGGTATTTTTTCCTAATAAGCCAGCTTCCCAAACCACAGAGAATTCTAGTTTATGAAGGCCTATTATTTCCAAGCAAATGGCAAAAAATCTTAGTATCTTTCCCTTAATTTTATTTATAGCCATAAGGAGAGAGTAGTAGAGCATCTGTCCACATATTCTCTTTCACTGGGCTGCTTTATGGTGCAGGAATCTCAGCCATGAAGAAAAATTGAATAGTAGGATTTTATTTCTGGCACATAAACCCAGGATTAAATGATGCTGCCACAGCCAAACTGTGTGCCTTCTACTTTACTTGCACTTTTGTGCTCTTGAGAGGCGTTAAATTTCCAAAATGAAGTGTTGGGTTTTGTTTTTTTTTCTTGAATTCTTCAGGTATTTAAAGATAATTGTTGCAGGAGAGAACTCCTTGCCCTTCAGATCTACTGCAGAAATGAAAACAAGGGCTGTAAAGAACAACTGTCTTTGGGTCAATTGCTGGTAAGTAATCTTAACACTTCTTTTTGAGGTAGAGTGAGTAGAAATCTTTCACATTAAAAACCCCAGCCCATTTCTTGGCTTGCTCGATTTATAAAATTTATAAATTCAGCTTTTAGGTAGGCAGTTAAAAATCAGGTGACTGCATGATGTAATATAGCTCAGAAGTGCAAATGCAGTAAACAAAGTAGAAAAAAAATAAAATAGAGAAGAATCTTAAGATGTAATTTCCAAATTTGAGTTGGTGTGTTTATATTTTTATTTACCAGTCTTAACACTCTCATGCGAGTTGTGGTTTATAGAATCATAGAGTTGGAAGGGACCTTCAAAGGCCATCTAGTCCAACCCCCTGCAGTCAACAGGGACATCCTGCACTAGATGAGGTTGCTCAGAGCGTCAGCAAGCCTGGCCTTGAATATCTCCATGGATGGTGCCTCCATCACCTCTCTCTGGAACCTGGGACAGTGTCTCACCACCCTCATGGGGAAGAACTTCTTAAAGTCTAATCTAACCCTGCCCTGCTCTGGTTTCAAACCATTTCCCCTTGTCCAGCCCCTCCCCAGCTTTCCTGTATCCCCTTCAGGCACTGGGAGGCTGCTGTGATGTCTCCCCAGAGTTTTCTCCAGGTTGAACGACCCCAAGTCTCTCTTAAACCCTTGGCTTCTCCAGACTTGCACCAAAATAACTTGTAGGTTTGTTTTGTGGAAGCACAACTTGACACTAATCCATGAATTTTAACAGTTGGATGTCTACAGAGCAGTGAGATATACAAGCACTTCAACTTGCTTTGAATGAGGACGTTCACATACTTAAACCACTAATGCAGTGTATGTCTTTATCCTGTGGAATGATTATACTTTGAAAACTTAATTTGTCTTTTTTTTTTAATCTTTCAGACCCATTTGAAAACTGATTGTCAGTTTGAAGAGCTCCCATGCCCTCACGCTGATTGCAAAGAGAAAATAGCCAGGAAAGATTTGCCAGACCATGCAGAGAAAACCTGTAAATACCGGGAGACAACCTGTAAATACTGTAAAAGCCAAGTCCCAATGATTATGTTGCAGGTGCAGTATTTCCTTGAGTATATAAAAGCAAGACATGCATTCCATACATTCACCTGAAATAATAACTCTTCTTGTGCTGCTGATAGAACCTTGCCCAGAATTTGTAAATCAAACAAGAAAATAGGCTGACTTTCAAGTAGTTTTATTTTTCTGCAGAAACACCACCATTGACTGGGCAACATTTTTGGTTTTGGGTTTTTTTTTTTGATGTTCAGACCCTGGATTTTTTTTTTTTTTTACACTGATATTTTTTTTTATACTGAATTTTTTTTATACTGTTTTTTTAATGCTTTTTTTTTAACACTGATCTTTTTTACACTGATTTTTTAATACTGATTTTTTACACTGATTTTTTAATACTGATTTTTTAATACTGATTTTTTACACTGATTTTCTAACATTGATTTTATTTATTCTGATTTTTTTAATACTGAATTTTTTTATACTGATTTTTTTTAATACTGATTTTTTTTTACACTGAATTTGTTTTTACTGTTGTCAGGCAAAGAGTGACATTAAAAAAACTTGGGAGTCTTAACAAACCAAATCAAGGAATGTTTGTTAAGTCTCATTCTTCAAGCTGGACTTACATATCCAAGCAACATGCTCAACTGCCTTGTAGGCAGTTTCTTTTTAAGAAGCTAAGTTTTTGAGAGCCTCATATCATCCTTATGTTTTGAAGAATATGGAGCTTTGGTTTAGCTTCAGAGTTCTCCCTTCTTTTCAGATATTGATGGATTTGACAGTTTTGAAATCTTTCAACTAGTGGGAGTTTTCAAGACAGGCAGAAGCTGAGACAAGTTTTAGTCTAACAGATTTTTAATTCACAGTGAAAAGGATTTTAGAGATCCATGCTGGACATAAGAATGGTGTATTACTCTGAAATGGAGAAAATTAAATTGTTGTTCTCCAAAATCTTAAATGGTGAAATTTTGGGTTGCTTGGAGAGGTAACAGGATGGCTTTGTCCAGAGAGCAAAAGAAGTTAAAATTATGCTTTATGATATTTTGATTATACTAAAGTTTGTACCATTATTCACCTGCCCTTACAAGCCCTAAACAAATCTGCATTTATGTATCAGAACACTTCCAAGGATTTCTATGTATGAGCATGTTACCATTGCCTTACAGATTTCAGTGCATAAAATGAAACAAAATTAAATTAAATTAAAATAAGATAGTTTACTCCCGTGCTGCTTTAAGGGTGGAGAAAGCTCAGCAATTGGCTGCTTTTTCAATTTTATTTCTCTAGATTTCTTAATGTTCAGTGATTGTAGAAACACGGATGATTTTATTTGCCTGATTGATAGAATATTTTTTCGTTATACTTTGGAAATTTGCCACTAAGAGCTGATTTGTGATTTGTTTGCTTTTTTTCCTCTGTAGAAACATGAAGACACAGACTGCCCCTGTGTCATGGTTTCATGTCCTCACAAATGCAGTGTCAAAACACTCATGAGGAGCGAGGTAAGAAGTCATGCCCAGTGTTGTGCTGGAAAATTAAATAATTTTCTTTAGTAAGATCTTGCAAGAATTTTGCCAGAAGCCGTTTCCTTATTAAAGCATGACATCTAAAGAAAAGCTTTTTCTACCACACAGTTAAGTGTGATAACTGAAATATTCTTAATGATTTCTCAAAAGAACTATTTAAAAAAAAGAAATTTTTTTTTTCAGTTTTGTTGTCATTATTTCCCCTTGGCTTGCCCAAGATGAACGCATGTCTTTCCTTGCTTTCATTTTTTACTAGCTCTCCCCCTTCCTGCCCTTCCTGCCCTTCCCCACTTTTGAAGCATTTGTTGAGCAAGTAGAACAGCTTGGGTCTTTACATTCAAATAAAAAAGAGAGAATTAAAATTTAGTGCACACTGGCAAGAGCCTAGTAAAAACTAAAAAGAAAATATCACATTAATGTGTGCAACCATCCAGTAGGAAAACTTGAATTACATTAAATTTGGGGGAAAATAACAAATGAATTAAAGAATTAGTGTAAGATCCAGGGTCATATGAGTGCAATATTCCAAAAGCAAGATGCAATAATACATAAACTCACTTAATATAGAGCAGCTTGCAGTAATATATAGATCAGATTTAAAAAAGAAACAAAAAACAAACCTCTTGTTTGAATAGATCTATGTTCTTTTAAAGGATAAGTAGCATCTGACAAAGTTGATGTGAGTTATTTTTACCTAAAAATACAACTTTTGAGAATGGAGAAGAGCTTATTTATGTCTTCAGCACCCTGTAAGCCCTGCTTAAGGAGAGCTAAGTTTCTGATCTGAGGAGGAGCTTTTCTCTTTTCACTGATTCTAACTTCCTGAGTTGGATTTTTTGCTGTTTTTCAGTTCACACAAGGAATTTGTAATATCATGTCATAGTGAATAAGGCACATGAGAATCCTGCCAAACACAGGGGAAGTCTTTTCCCTCCCATATTATGAAACATGTGATAGATATCCTATCTGTTAAGAGAAAATGAGCTGCTGAGAAATGAAAAAAAAATAAGTATACAGAGCCAATTGTATCAGTGCTGACTTCAGAGTGTAGATCCTGCTTCTGGAGCACTTGGAAATGTTCTTAGATGTTGACTTCAGGAGTTAATTTGAGCCCATCTGAGTGTTATTCATTATCAACCTATTAAGGTTGTTACACATAGGGTCAGAATTGAGTTGAGGGGTAGGAAAAAAGAACTTTAAACAGCCATCTTGCCCTGCATCATCTGTTGCTGTGTGTTGCTTAATTTTTTTTCTTTTCCTGATACTGTGAAAATGTATATATTATTTAGCTGCATGGTGAGGGGACCTTGGCTCTACTGCAGAAAATGTGAAAATGCCTGCCTGAACAGTTTGAGACAATTCTCTAGTGCACAAGTGAATATCCTATTGCAGAATAAAAGGCAAATTTTTTTCAGGTTTGATTCATGACTCCTTGGCAGACCTCTGGTTTTGAGGAGCTGAAAATGTAGCACTCCTGTAAAAGCCTGTTAGACCACGTTTCTTTCTTCTTTGGCCTCATTTTATATGCTGGGCCATGTGTCTTTTCAAACCCTGCTGTGAATTTGCACAGAGAGTGCTTAGAACATGATAATAGGTGCTGTCAGAGATGAGTGACTGCTCACATTTTGCTATCAGATTTTCAAGGCTGTCCCTGTCTGTTCCAAAGCAGAATTGGTTCCCCAGAGTCATGTGGGACTTCTGCTGTGGGAATTTCACCTGTTGGCTTTAGAAACCCCAAAAGAATGATGCCAGCTGAGGAGCTAGACTCTTAACTCCACTCTGCTTTGTGGGGGAGACACAGAAAAAGTGTTTGTTGCCCCATCCCTACCCAAAAATGGCTCTTTGGTCCAACTTTGCAGTTTGCATCCAGCTGCTGCCCTCTGTGCTCCAATGGCTGTCTCTATGTGACTATATGCTTCTGTGAATTGTTTTCCTTCAAAATGAAACCTTCAAAATAAATTTCCTTCAAAATTTATTCCTAGGAATTGGAATCCATCTCAATCTGTGGAAAATGCAGGCATTTTACTAACCAGTTTTAGTCCTGTGTACTGCACTTTTAAAATTTTTTTTAAAGTTACTTAACTCTACCTCTTCTATAACTCTGTCTGTGCCATGCAGTACTTGTTTAGTCTCCTTTTTTTGTGTAATTTAACTGTTAAATCTAGGCAGAGAATTGCATGTGATGTTTGGCAGAACCTGTGAAATTAGGATTAGAAATTATGTACTTTTACTACAGTGAAACTGATCTCAAGACTTGCTCAGAACCCCAGTAAAAAATAAATATTCCCTACTGAAAAAAGATGAGTCCCTCACTGAAGTCAAACAAAAAAAAAATCATGCAAAGTGATGGTGGACTGTGGTTTGTTTTTTTTTTTCGGCTGTGTTTTAAAAATTTTAATTGGGTTTCCTATTGAAATAGTCTTTAGTAGAAGTTTCACTGTATTTCTATTAAGTGTATCACACTGTATACTGTATTGGCATGTGTGTGTGGTTTACATATGTGTATTTTTAGAGTATTTTGCACTTTAGGTCAGGCTGGAGAAAATATACACAGGTATATTGTATGTTTTGCCAAGGGCACCCTATCCAGCCCTGATAACCTGTGCCCTTATCTGTTTTGAGCATAATCATGCAAACGTCTCATTTTTTTTATTTTTTGCCAAAAAACTCACCTTTTTTTCCTATTGCAGTTGAATGCACATTTGTCAGAATGTATTAATGCCCCAAGTACCTGTAGTTTTAAGCGTTATGGCTGCACTTTTCAGGTCAGTATCTAACAATTCTCCTTCCCCATTGATGAAAATCTGCAAATATAGAACCTAACTCTTTGACTTGAAAGTTATGGACTTCTCTAGTCTTGGTTAAAAAAGAAAAAAAAAAAAATCATCATGTTGCACCCAGGGGTTAATGCAGCAGATGTTTAGTTTTTTCTATTTTAAAAGCAAACATTTAAAAGTTTTTCTTTTTAAATGTAAAAAACCCATACCTTCCTGCAGTGGTTTGGGAGTTCAGTTATGGGATTGCACCTCATTGAAGTAGGAAAGTGACACATTTGAAGGATTTTTAGTCTTAGAATAAGAGGAAAGTGACTTTTCTTCAGAAATTTGCCTAGTCAGTCAATTCAGTTGTTTCTATGAAAGTACTCATTTTCTGGAGCTAAATATGTTTATATTTTCTCTCATTTTGTGTGTCTTAATATTTTGATTAAGGTCTAATATAGATCAGAGCCCTTGAAACATATTTTTAATGTGCATTCACATGTTTTTGTGCACATAATCAAACGTTAGTATGAAATATATTTGAGAAAAAGTTCCAAATTTTGATCCTGGCAATCCCTGCAACATTTAAAAAAAAAATAAAAATACAAAAGGCTGAGTCTCAGAGTTGATTATTCCAGTCTCTTCCGGTATTCTGCTGTTCTTACCATAAATCATTGGGAATTTGGATGTTTGTGTAATGAAGAGATTAGTCAGGAAACTTCAAGAAGCTGCTGACAAGAGAAAAAAGAGTTTGTCAGAGAGTGTGTTTAATTTGTTAGCCCCTGATAAGCAGCAACACTTCTCACCAAACTACTTCCTGCAGGTATTTCCAGGTCCTTCAATAATGAGCTCTCCTCATTTTGAGCAGGAGCAGGAATGAATTAATGCTCTTTTAGTGGTAGAACTGATCAATGCTGTAACCCTGCCCACTGTTATGTCCTATGTATTGCCATTCATTCTCTGTATATGTATGTATATGTGTGCATATATGTACATATATCCACATATATATCTTTTAGTACTTCTATTATATAGAGTACATACCTTGAGGATCATTGAAACCCTTTCAGTTGCTTTGCAGCGTAATTGCCATTCTCAAAGCTAACACACCCTGCCTGCATTTGCCAAACACTTACTGAGGTAGGTGTGATGCAGCACAGTGCAAGCAAAGTAAGTAACGTGGTCTGCATCTTATGTACTCTGTATATGATCTATGTGTGTTCTGTAAACTTTTCTATATAGTGGTTATTTGTAGCAGCATTTGTAGGTTGTGCAGAGGCAGCATCTCTGGGTATCACAGAGCAGTCCTGGTGACATCTTAGGATGACAAATTAGGCATTGTGATATCTCTCAAAGCAATTTAGAAAGCTGGCAGCTTCCAGTGATGATAAATTTATTTTAAATACTTGCCTTTTAATACTCAGCTGAGGGGAAATTTAGTGCTCATGAAGCTTTTTTGTGAGATACAGCAGAAGTTTGAAATTACCATTTGGGGAATTGGATGTTTTAGGCTTTGTTTGACTCCAGAGTTTTATTGTGCTTTATTTAGTGTGAAGCTACACACAAGACTCTTAAAATACAATTCAGTTTGTAAATCTCATTCATCTTTATTGTCTCTGATGTACCAAACACACTGGATGGAGATCTATGACAGCTGTATGAAAGACTCGCTGTATTAAATGTGTACCTGACTTTGGTAAATTCCCAAGTAGATTTATTTCCCTTCCCTGCAGTTCTGAAACCTGCACCCCTCAGCCCAAATATGTAGTGGTGGTTGGATGTCTTGATATACTCTTTCTTTGTAGGTTCAAAAGAAGTGCAATTGGCTAAAATTGTTATAAATTCTTTGTTGTCACAGGGAACAAACCAACAAATTAAAGCACATGAAGCCAGCTCAGCAGTGCAGCATGTTAACTTATTGAAAGAGTGGAGCAATGCTCTAGAAAATAAGGTATATCTTCTCCTCACTTCTAATTTTCATTGATTTCTTTAAATCATATAAAAGTACTGGAAGAAGCGCTTTTTTTTTATATTATTATTATTATTATTTTCTGTTTAATGGCTGTTCAACGGCACAGCTAAAGCACTAATAGGCTCCAAAAAGCAATCCAGCCATTTAGAGTATCTGGTAGCTTTGTTATAAGAAAATGCTCAGAGAAACTTGGCTTCTCAACTCCATATACAATTTTCTTTATTGGTAATTTAATTAAAATGCTTCCTTCACAGAGATTAAAAAGCCCAGGATTAAATTTCCTCTCTTGAGCTGCCCTCTTACAAAAGGGACTGTGGCAGCACTAGGAGCTCTACTTTTGCTACCTCAGTATTTTCCCAGAGATGAGATGGTTAGAAATACCATGTAATAAACTATTTTCTTTATTTTTTTGTGCTTAATGACCTGCAAAGGTTAATTAAGTTAAACACGCTGTAACTCATGGGGCATGATGATTTCTGCTGTGGTCCTAGGCCAGAATGAAGATCCTGTTGCAGTTCTTCCTTGGGACTCCTGGTTTTTAGAATATTTGGGATTTGGGAGATGCTGGAAATCATGTCAACTACACACTGTCCNGAAGTTATGCCAAGAAGCAGGGGAAGTGGTTTTTATCTTATCCCTCCTCCATGGGAAATCTGAGGAGAGATATCAAAGATAAAAACATCAAAAACAGTAATAGAGAAGGAGGAAGATTTGTGATTTCTTGCAAAAAGTGTACATATTTTGCATTCAATAGTGAACAATTAGAGGTTCAGTGCCATTACATATGACAAGATGATAAGCAACTTCAGTCACGGAGAAGAAAGACTCGGGAGATGCTGGAAATCATGTCAACTACACACTGTCCTGTGAATCATTGGGATGATTTAATCATCTGTTTCAGGCTTTGATTTAAAAAATACAAACCTTAACAAACCACTGTTTTTTAAAAATAGTTTTCAACAAGTTTTACAAAACCATTCAGATAATGCTTCTTTTGGGGGAAATCTCAGAATTACTGAGCTATTCTACAAGTGCAGGCAGAAGAGTCAGAGCCCATTTAGACTTTGCTAGAATAACTTTAAATCAAATGAGTTGTGATACTTATGGCTTGAGACCTCTTCTGTCATCTCACAGCATCTCATCAGCTCAGGTTTAGCAAACTCTGTTTAGAAAGTGTGTTCCTTGGCCTCGAGTGATCTCTTGTGCTTGGGTTTCCTGCAGCTTCAGGGAGCAGAATTTTAAAGAATTTTAAAGCAGAACCTAAAAAAAAAAAGAACAGCAAAATAAGATTTTTGTCCCAAAGACGTCTCTGGACTTCAGGCCATATAAAAGGAACTATTTAACCTGGGGAGAGGTCTAGTGTAGTTCTTTCAGTGAGAATTTTTACTCCATGTTTTAGTCATAATTTGATGATCAGTAACAATATTTAAATTTCCTTTTGCACTTGAGTCTGGTAGAGTAGGAACTGTACATTTTTTGGTTTTAACAGGTGCAAATTCTTATCCTTAGTTCTTTTTTTGCAGTAGTCTGGCTAAATCTACATCCTAGGAAAAATAAAAATCCATGTTCCCTGTGACTTCCAGAATAAACCATCTTCTGCCTTTTGTCACTGTCCTGAGAGGTGCTTTGTCCATTCAAAAATTGCCCAAGAGTTGTATGTTTGTCTCTTAGAGACCTAAGAGAACACAGACTTCACCACTCTTTTGTGTTGAGTTTTTGTTTTAACTTTCATTTAGGACATAACTGCTTATCATTGTTTGTCCATTTTATTTTATTTTTATTTTCACTTCCTGCTCTGTAGACTTCTTCCTATTCATAATAAAGAGTTGAATCACTGGAAATCCCAAACCCATGCCAAGTTACCAGAATAGCTAACCACACATCATATGTCAAGTGACTTTTATTCTAGACAAGTTACAAAATGATTTGTAACTTCATTGAGGTACTCTTCTTTGTGGAAAGAAAGAAAAAAAAAAATCAATTGATTCAATAAAGAACAACAGCACAAAGTTTTGACTTTGAATATCACAAAAATTTTGGCCCTGCTAAAATCCTTGGAAGTCTTGTTGGTTTCTGTGGGGTCTGGCTTTCATTTGGGGTTCTCCATGGAGGAGAAAGGAGTTTACCTTCTCCCATTCACTGAGGAGGATGCAAACTGAAAATCTTCAGGGCTTCAAAGCTTGTTCTGAGTGATGCTTTTGGGATCTGATTGAGGCTGTTGTGGGCAGGCTTCAGTAAGAGCAAGTCAGATAGATGTCAAATCTTGATTCAAAACTCTTTGTGGGGTGAATTAAAATGCCATATTTTTGTTCATCCTGTGATGAGGCAGACTTGCAGCCTGAACTCCCACAGAGTTTGGAGATGTTGGAAATAGTATCCTGAATATCATTTTGTGGCTTCATCACAATCTTTAACAAAACCTGGTATAAACTCAGAGGATTTTTTTTCTAATATGTGACTTAAATATGGGACCTGTCTGTTGGTTTCATTCCAGCTCTGTGTGTGGCATGAGAGGGTTTCTTCTTTTTTAGTAATAAAGAACAAACATTTGAGCAACTGCACACTTTATCCTATCAATATTTTGAATATGACAAAGAGGAGGTAAAGGAAGCTGATGGATGCAGTTTGCAAAAGGATTCTGTGCTTCCTTTACCCTTCTTTTTTTTTTTTTTTTAGGAAACTGCATTTAAAGATTTCTTACAGATTGCCACCAAAATTACTGATTTAGCAGTGACAATTTTGTGTGATTAAGGGCTAAAGGACATAATTCTGTTTTTCTTGTGTTCTGTGGAGCTGTGTGGAAAATCTCAGTAAGAGACAAGCCCACACTTCAGAACTTGTACAAAAATGGAAATGTAATGCTGGTGACACAGAGTGTAACTGCCATATGATTGGGGAGCCTGGGGAGGAAACAATGAGAGAAGGGAAATGTAAAGATCACAATTAACTAAAGAGCTCTGATTCATTAAGGAAAAGGAGGATGCAAGAATTCAAAGCAGATCTGAAAAACGTAGGAGGCCAAGGGTAGGAGTTTAAATTGGAACTCAACCCTTGAAAATTTTCTTTAGTAGCAAGGCGTGCAGTCCTCCTGCCTCAAGATTATTTCTCTGTACTGGCAAAATTAGCTTTGTCTCATTTCTGCTGAGCCCTTTCTGCCAGCTTTTCCTTGTACAAAGCATGGAATTAATGTACATGTGTATCTGTATTGAGAATTAGATTGGCACTTACTGGTGTCTCTAAATTAGAATCATAGAATAGTTTAGGTTGGAAAGGACCTCAAAGATCATCAAGTTCCAACCCACTACATCAGGCTGCTCAGTGCCTTGTCCAGCCTGGCCTTAAACACCTCCAGGGATTGAGGGGGCATCCACAGCCTTTCTGGGCAACCTCTTCCAGTGTCTCACCACACTCACAGTGAAAAACTTTCTTATATTTAGCCTAAATCTCCCTTCTTCCAATTTACATCCATTATTTCCTATCCTCCCATCCTATATCCTATTCAAAAGTCCTACCCCAGCCTTTCTGTAGCCCCCTTCAGGTATTGAGAAGCTGCTCTGAGGTCCCTTCTCTCCCCCAGGCTGAACAACCCCAACTCAATTTTCAGTCTGCTTGAACCTGCCTTGTGGGCTATGGGGGTCCTTAGTCTAGTTGAAGCTGTTACAGAGATGGAAATAATTTACCTTTAAAAAGTGGCTTCTTCAGTCTAAGAATGCAGTTGATACAAATAATTTCCGTGGGAGTGATTAGAGGCAGGTCAAGGGTGCTGGAATTCCACATCAGAGGTGAAAATGGCTTGACCTCATACCAGCATCTGTATTAGGGGTGGAGGTGTAGATATTTGGGGGGGAACAATGAGCGCCCAAGTAATTTGACTTCAAGTGGAATGTTTATCAAGATTTTCCCATGTCAGAAATGGTGCTGCCTCATATCCATCTAAAGATCTGTCTGTGGAACTAGTCAGGGTATGTCCAAGTATTTGTTTTCTAGGTTTTTTTTTTTTTTTGCCACTGAGTAATCTTGCCTGAGGAAAAAATGAGATTAAAAAAAAAATCCAAAAACAAAAAGGCAACTAGTCACCACAGAGCAACTCCCTTCCCAAACCACATTAATGAAGAGAGCACAAAATAGAGAATATTTACTGTATTACTTTCATCCTCCAGGAGATAGGATGTGTGATATTCTTCTAACCAGGCTCATGTTTTAAAATTAGGATGAGTCACTAATGAATGAATTCATGAAATGAAAGGGAGAATGTCATCCTCATCCTTGTAGCTCCTTAGGCTATTCTAACCCAGTGGGTTTTCCTTCAAGTGCATGGATCCCATCTGTATTCACTCATTCCAGGAGCTTCCATCACCATCCCATTCTGTGAAGCCAAGCCAGTCCCCTGCAGATGATGAGTTTTTCCCTTAAATTTAATCTAGATGAGAATAGGCTGAAATAGATGGGGAAAATGAACATCCTCCTTTCACAACAAGCTTTTTTTCCCGTATCCCTCCTGTCTCAAGGTCTTACAAAGTGTCTAGAGCTAAATAGGTTGTTTCTTCCTAACTCCAAGCAACTCCCAAGTTTCCAACCAGGAAACCAAGCCATTAAATAAATTAATTAATAAAATATTATGCTTAGACATAGGGGGTTTTTGGTGGTTTTGTGTCCCACTTGCACTTTCTTTAGCCATATTTTGCCAATACCATGCTGGGGAAGTGCAAAAATAGCAAACAAAAGTTTGGGATTTATTTATTAATTTTCAGGGCACGGAGAGAGGTTTTTACTAGGATCTCAGCCTTTTCATTTGTGTAACAGAGTTTAAAGCTAACCCAGTTGCAGGTGTATTTTTTTCTCTACTAAATCTTGGCAGGAGTAATTGTAGAATTTTTTCCAGGTGGCCTTGCTCCAGAATGAAAGTTTGGAAAAGAACAAGAGTATACAAACTTTACATAATCAGATTTGTAGCTTTGAAATAGAAATTGAAAGACAGAAGGAAATGCTGCGGAATAATGAATCTAAAATTCTACATTTACAGGTAAGAAATTCAGAATCTCCCCATTCCAGCAGAAATGGTAGTGGCTTCTGTTCTGTGCCTTTGCAGTTGTGAAGTGAGGTGTTCTGATTGAAAAGGGGGGAGAGAGTTTGCTTTCTTATAAAAACCTATTCTATTTCTTATAAAAAACTATTCTAATTTGGTTTTTTTATCTTCTGGTTAGTAGGTGGGTTGTTGGACTAAAATAATTCACTAAAAGACTGCAGATTCCTAGTTTATGTTAAAACATCTCCCTATCCCCTAGTTTAAAAAGAGGAAAGACTGAGAGAACAAAACTACTAATCCTATCTGAAGAATAATCATAATTATTTTTTCCTTTCTATTAACAATAAATGTTTGAGGAGCTGATGTCAAACTGGAGGATGAGATTAGCACCTGCAAACTGTCATATGGATGATGTTTGTTTCTTTTCTACTTGGTGGTGTTTAAAAATAATTAAAAAGAGTGAGATGAGTCTGGTGTGGAGTTAATCCACTTGTAGTACCAAGTATTTGAATATATTTCTTAAAATCCATGTTTCTATTGCCCTCCTCCTGAGGAAAATGTGTGTAATTATTGCTTTGCCAGTAGGTTTGGGGTTTTTTACTCTCTGCTCTGAATCTTCTGGCTTCAAGCCAGTATGAAAGTAGGAAACTTCTGGGATGTTCTAGATAGAACTTGGCCCAAGCTGGAGTTCTTCACCTTAACATTCAGAGCTGATTTTGAATGTGGATGGTGTTGGCAATTTTTATTGGTCCTGACAGCAAGTAGAGGAACCGTAGGAGATCTTTAGCAAGCTGTTTATTGTGACACTATCATTTGCACAATTAATTATGTCCTCATCACTGAGGACAGCTGCCATCATCTGCACTGCAGTCTGTTTAACACACTCTGTCTTGCTACTGCAATATCAGACACCAGCTTTAGCATCCAGCTCAAAGGGATGTAAATAAAATTCTCTTTTTCACTTGCTATTCAATTATTTACCTGCAAATGCTGATGCTCAAGGAAGATCTAAATATGGAATGGCTAAAATTCAGGGAGTAGCACATGCAGGAGTTCATAGCCTTGAGTCCCCTAGGCTTATAAGGGAACCTTGTCAGAGGCAACATTTCCTCTTAAAGCATTTATTTCTGCCTATATAGTGATCATTTTAGCCTGCCTTAGTCATTGTTCCTTGGAGTGGGGGTGGCTGCATGCTCCTGCTATTGCATTCTGGCACTGGGAAGCTAATTCTTGTATGTGTTGATATTGCTGATTGAATCTACCAGGAGGTAAGTTAATTTGTAAAGCCTGGGGTTTTCACACATGCTGTCTCAACAGCGAGGGAGGAGAGGGGGAAGGGGAGAAACCTAAGGCAGAGTCTTTCACTATTGTCTAGATGACAACACGCAGCGTCTTTGATTTCCTCAAGCTGTTAAGTGTTAACAAAATGAATTTTTCCTGCGTTTTGTGGTTAGAAAATAAAAAAAAACACCTCCAAAACAATCCAGTTGGCCAACTGCAGCCAGTGGCTTTTTGATGATAACAAGCACTGGAGAGAATGTGTTTCACTTTTTAAATTATTTTTCCCTTTTCTGTTGTTTTGTTGGTTTTTTTCCTTTTTTTCTTTTTTGCTTTTCCCTTCTCCTCATTGCTTGTCACTAGTCTATTTCAGTTGAGTTATTTCAAGCCAAGCTGTGTTTTAGAGCCATTTCAACCTAATCCCTTCCACTTACTGAGACTTCCTGGTCCAGGCAGGTTGTTAAAGGGCATCCTGGAGACACAACTCGATTTGGTTTCCCCTGGACAATATGATTAGCCCCTTCCTGTTGCTACTGGAGGTGGAGGAATTAGTTACCTGCTGTGAGCCTTTCTTTTTCTGTGTTGCATCAAGCAGCCGTGACCATATAAAAGCCATGAGTATTTTCAGTATAGAACTCAGGTACTTAAGCTGTGGTCAAGCTTTATTTGGTTAGTCCCTACAAGTTGGCTACCAGGCTAGTAGCTTCTTGCACAGATTCACCACTAGTTTTCCCATAAACTGTGGCTTGGGAGGAGTTTCACTAAGGACACTTGCCATAATCTGCACTCAGGGTTTTTTAACACCACTCATCTCACTGAAATCTTAGAATAGTTTGGGTTGGAAAGGACCTTTAAAGATCATCAAGATCATGGGCAGGGACGCCTCCCACTACATCAGGCTGCTCAGTGTCTTTTCCAGCCTGGCCTGAAACACCTCCAGGGATCATAAGGTATCCACAACCTCTCTGGGCAACATCTTCTNCCTGTCTTCATAAGGCAGTTGCTCCAGCCCTTGGATCATCTTGGTGGCCTCCTCTGGACCTGCTCCAACAGCTCAATGACCTTCTATTGAGGGCTTCAGAAGTGGACACAGTAACTCCAGGTGGGGCCTCACTAGAGCCCAGTAGAGGGGCAAAATCCCCTTCCTTGACCTGCTGGTCACACTTCTCTATGCATCAAAGGCATTTGGGCACTGGCAGGAACCTCAGCCTTGAGCTCACTGAATCATATAGTGGATGGGTTCTTCAAAGGTCATCTAGTCCAACCCCCCTGCAGTGACAGGGACATCCTACACTAGATCAAGTTGCTCAGAGCCTCAGCAAGCCTGGTCCTGAATGTCTCCAGGGATGGGTCCTCCATCACCTCTCTGGGCAACCTGTTCCAGTTGAGATTAGTTTTCTGTACCTTGGTCTCTGGGGGAAATCATTATACCAAGAGAATAAATGATCACTTCATCAACTGTTTCATCAACTTCCACATCCAGTATCTCTTACAAGCACATGGAAACATTTTGGTAACCCAGTGTGGACATGAGGTACTTAAAGAAAAGCAATGACCTTATGAATATAAAATGATTTGACTGGTAATACACTCCTTTAAAGGAGGAAGATGTATGATTTTTTTTTTTTTTTTCCTGGTCAAGAAGTACCTCTGGTTCCTTTTCTAGTGTGTTCTTTAGCTTTTCAGTTTCACTTCATGGAAAGGTCCATTTGGAGCATCTGAGAGAGAGAGAGAGAACTGTGAATATAATTGTCTGTAGTTCCTCGTGACATTTTCTAAATTCTTTTAGCAAAAATAGTGCTGAGATTCTGGCAGTTGTTTTTGACAAATACTAAACTGATATGTAAATCAACATGAAGATGAGCCCTCCATGATTTGCCAGGCTTGTAACTCTGGATTAATGATCCAGAGAGGTCAGCTGCTGGAATAAAAAGTACATGGGGAAAATTGATATGTACTTGAAAATTTAGGAGTGCAGTGTGAGACATCTGTGTGCTCTCTAATGGAATAATTAGAGGCAGGGAAATCCTCCTGTGCTCTATCAAATTGAGATTTAGTACATCAGCATCTCCCCAGCAATGAGGGGGGCTGAGTCCCTGGGGTGTAAAAATATAGAGATCCCACTCATTTAAAAAAAAATAGCAGACAAGTCTATCCTTGAATCCTCATGAAGAGGTGCTGGAGGTAAAATCCTACCTGTTTGTCAGTGTTTAGGAGAAGCAGCTAAAGACCAGAATGTGTTGTGAGTGTATAAAGGGAGAATTATAGAATGGTTTGGTTTGGAAGGGACCTTCAAGATCACCAAAAGAGCATCAAGTTCCAACCCCCCTGCCATGGGCAGGGACACCTCCCACTACACCAGGTTGCTCAATGCCTCATCCAGCCTGGCCTTAAACACCTCCAGGGATTGAGGGGGCATCCACATCCTCTCTGGGCAACCTCTTCCAGTGTTTCACCACCCTCACCGTAAGGAATTTCTTTCTTATATCCTGCCTAACTCTCCACTCTTCCAATTTCCATCCATGATTTCAAGTCCTTCCATCACATATCCTATATATCCTTGGGGAATTCAGGAAAAAGGTCTAACTCATGCCCACCTTGATTTTACTTTTGCTCATTGACTATGAATGAATAAATCTTGTGGCTCTGCCCTTAAAACATTCACTCAAGCCATTCCATGGTGTGTTTCCTAGTGCATAGAGGACAACCCTATTTTGTCTCCAGTTGGTGTCAGTTCCAGTGAGAATCATAGAATCATAGGGTTGGAAGGGAGCTTCAGAGGTCACCTAGTCCAGTGCCCTGCAGTGAGCAGGGACATCTTAGATCAGGTTGCTCAGAGCCTTGAATGTCTCCAGGGATGGGGCCTCCACCACCCCTCTGAGCAACTTTTTCCAGTGTCTCACCACCCTCATGGGGAAGAATTTCTTTCTAATGTCTCATCTAAACCTGCCCTGCTCTAGTTAGAGAGGATGTGACTCTCTTGGTAGCTGATGATGAGTGTGTCCAGGCAAGTTTCTTTAATTAGTGGGATGGTGCCCTTGTATTTATGATCCAGTCCACAGCTTTCCTTCCAAAAAGGCATCATTTTACAAGTGAGATGCATGAGCTTGCTTTAAACATAAATAGCTTACTTGAAGATAAATAGCTGATCTTGAAATACCTTAGATTACTCAGTGGTTTGGAGGAACAACTAAATAAAACAATCCTAGATAAAATATTCTGCTAATTGACTTATCAAATTGACATCCTTCATTTAATTGTCAGTGTAACTGAAACCATGTGATTAAGAGCAAATGCCTAAAAGGGGAAATGGGAGGTAGCATGAGGCAGAAGGGTTTTCCCCATCAGTGGGGAACACTGAATCCTCAGGGCTAACCAGAAGGTAAATGCAAAATAACCTGATTTTCTTTTATGTTACTCAACTGCTACTTCTTTTTTCTTTCTTTTTTTTTTTTT
>VZTY01023402.1:0-22254 GCA_013400935.1 Turnix velox | reverse complement strand
CATTGCTGGCTCATGGACATCCTACTTTCCACCAGGACCCACAGGTTCCTTTCCCTTACCCTGCTCTCTAACAGCTCAGTCCCCAGCTTATACTGATATTGTCAAGTAACACAGAGAATCTGAGGAACATCCTTAGAAACAGCATACTTCAGAATGCCAAAGTGAGTGATCCTTTTTCCTCTATAGCTATAGGCAGACTAGGTATCTACTATATTAGAGCTCTTCCTTGTGAGTTCAGCTAGTGCAACCCTAGCTGTAATAACCGTAACCCATGTGGCTACTTGATACTTAGTGAAGTAGTTTCACATGGGTCTGATATTTCATGTTTGTCTGATATACATCAATTCACACCAAGTGGTAGTCAAACCCACTGATGAGCCTTGAAAGCTTTAGAGTACTCCAATTCCCTGCTAAGTTACAAAGAGGGTGCTCTGTGCTACAACCACAAATTTACTAGGTATGACTTTGGTGTAGATCACCATATATGTTTCTACATCAGATTACAGCAACTGAGGAGGATCTGTTCGCAACCTTCTCTAGTCTGCAAGCAAAAGAGCTGCTTTCATCATGTCCTTTGCCTGCCGAGGTACACAAAGGATGGGTTCTTA
The DNA here is from genome assembly GCA_013400935.1 of Turnix velox. Classification (NCBI taxonomy): domain Eukaryota; kingdom Metazoa; phylum Chordata; class Aves; order Charadriiformes; family Turnicidae; genus Turnix; species Turnix velox. Next base: position 21,646 of record VZTY01023402.1, on the reverse strand, counting down.
CTACGTATGGCTATAGTGAAATATATCATGAAATGTGCCATGATGAATGTTGTGATGCATAGCCACACTCATATCTTGCATGCTCAGTTCTAATGCACCTGACAAATGGTAGGAATAAACTTTTCTATCTTGAGTACACCACCATTCAGTTGTGCCATCCTTCAGGCATCAAGGCTCACTCCAATACCCATTGGCAGCCAATTTAAAGCCAAAATCTAGGAGAAGGTCTACTAAGCAGCCACATATCCCCAGCCTCATGCTCCCTAAAATATACTTCCAGCAGGAAAGTATAACCTTTTCTTTCAGGGGAACTGATCATAAAATTGTGTTTGGCCACTGTGGTGTCCTTCTCTTTTTCATTCTGAGTCCATTACTGTGAATCAACAAAAGAGGAAGGCTGACAGGATTTAGCCTGCAGATGCATTTGGAAGGTAAAAATTAGCAGTTTTAATTCTGTTCTGGACTCTGAGAGAAAGGGGAACCAGAAGAATATCCAGCTGAAGGTGTGTACAGTTAATTCCTCAGTATTGTTACTTAATTAACCAGGAACAAAGAGTCCTGAATGTTTGAACTCAAACAATACTAAGTACTTGAAAAAGCTGAATTGTGTTCTAGAGAAACAGTCATTCTCTTCTATTAATGCAGGACTAAACATGCTAGAAATTAACATTTCAGGCTTTCCTGAAAATTTCTGGGAATCTGAAATATGACCAAGACACTGTTGTAGAGAAAAAAATATAATAATTCTCCCTTCTTACTAACATTCAGGATGAAATTTTACTGTTTATTAAAAGCTTCCAAGTCTGGTCCAGTTTCAGAAAGGTTGGAGTTTTAGGGTCAATTCACATTTAATATATTCAACTATGAGAACAGGAAGGAGTCAAAAACAAGAGGACCATCTGGCTGGAGAAGATGGAAGTGCTTCATTTTGATTCCAGCAAAATAACCAAGTAAAATTGCATTCAAAATGTCATTTCAGACACACTTTCATTGATCATCTCTATAGTAGAAACTCTGAAAGCAGTCAGATTGGAGCTCTTGTTCACATGAAGATTATAGTTAATGAAATCACACAGAATAATTGTAAGATGCTGGGTTTTCTAATTTAGGTAACACTTTGGAGTGTATATTCGTTAAGGATTTATTGAAACTCTACAAAAAAACCCTGTATGTATGTGCCTAGACCATTGGAATGCAGAGAAAAAGGTGTGTATGTAACCAGCTCCCATAGACAGCCTTTTGCAAGTCCTACTACTAAGAGAAAAGCAAGGGTTTATCTAATCATACCCATAAGGCCCTAAACTGCTGACTGGTTACTGAGAACAAACCACTGTGAGATCCACAACACAATCTGCAGTGAAGCCTAAAGAGGAATTTAAAGCAGAAGCACTGTGAAGGGTAAAATGGATTTTATCAACTTGAGTACATTTTTCTAAGTAGCTAGTTATGAATTAGAAGCTTGTATTTCCTCTGGGCCATGGCAGAATGCAAATTAACTTCTGGATTATACCTGCTGCTGTAATCCCAGGTACCTCAGATTTCTAGTCAAAAAAGGGAAAGAAGGAAGGAAAGTAAAGCCAAAGTAACTCATGCACTATATATACACACCCACACAGAGAAAGCACAAAGAGGCAGAAGTAGTTACATGCTGCAGGAGAATCATGCCGACTCCTCCAACATTATTATTAAACTATATTGCTTATATATAGTTCAACCAATATTTTATTTTTCATGTTTTACAGAGATGATTCAAATATTTTTAAACTCATTACTTCAGACAAAATCTGGTGCACGTAGAAATGAGAAGGCAGAAAGCCCTACTTTGGTTGCAGTAGCTTATCTCACTTGGTCTCATCAGATCTACAACTGAGAACTCAAAACTGCCACCTTTGCCAAGTTCTTGACTTCTATTAAGAGGACATGAAGGTTAAAGGACAACTCAACTCAATGCACTAATTTATTACCAAGTCAGTACTGCATATGAATGTGGTAGAGATATTGTAAAGCACAGTTTGTACAAATTCTGCACTCTTCTGTTGAGGAAGAAGTTAAATTCTTCAGCTTATGAGAAAAACCAAAGCAATCAAGCTAACTAGCAGAGCCCAGAAGAGATGTTAAATTGTATGGAAACTAAGGATATTGTATGTATAGCACCTCAAAAGCCAATTCACTTTGGCCTTAAAGTAGTAGATCTGTAATCTATTACAATTATCCCTTCTCCTGACAAATTAAGTCCACTCCCATTTGAGTCTAACACATTTCAGTGTTTATCTTCACTTTTCCCATTTCTCTCACTACATCAACCAGCTGGGTAATATGTGATTAATTCTTCTCTGGACATGCCTGAGTTTGATTGTTGCTGTCAAGTTTATCTCCTTCAATCATCTGTGTAGAGGTCATGATACATGATCAGCATCATGGAATAGCTTCTTGTCTTAGGCAGCCACCTAAATTACCTTACCATTTCAAAATAGAAAACTCATACATATTGCTGTGGCTCATGTTTCTGACTAAACTCAGAGAAATCAAACTTACTACCTGTTTATACTCATCTCTTATCCTTTTTCTTTTTTTTTTCTTTTTCCCAGAGTTATTCAACACTGTGTATTAATCTTTTGGCAAATGTGTTTATAGACTGAGGGGCAAAGTATGCCTACAGTGGCATTCAGATAATATTTTAAGCTTTGTTTTGGTAATATCTACTCAGAAATAAGGCATCTGACATGACTGTTCAAAGCCTTTCTTAACTCTGCATCATTTTTACTGACAGTTACCTTCTACCTTGTGCAGCAGTAGCTGTGAATTTTTTTCTGAGGGACAAGGAAAGGGAAAAAGTGGGTCACAACGTGCAGTGAAGAGCTTAATTCTGTTATGGATTCAGAAGTATCAGGGCATAAAATCATCTTAATGGACAATAAAACTGAGAAATTGTTAGTATGAGGCAAACTCTCCTCTCCAAAGTCTCTTTATAGCATTTGTGTTAAAATTTGAAGTACTTCTCTGAATCTGAAGCATTAAAGATTGTTAATGCTTATTATCCTAACAGAACAAGAAACCTTTGAATGCTTCCCATGGCACTACATCATGATTACAAGAAAACAGTCCTCTGCCAGTGGTCTGTAACAACTTTAATGTAAGTATTTCTGCCTTCGCTCAATATTTATGGTTACAAGGGAACTACTGTTATCTATCTATAGACATTTTTACCAACTTAGCAAGGCTTTTAGCACAAGCTGTCTGCAGGTCACCACAACTTTCACGCTGTGCTTCTCTATGAATGGTGGTATTTTCATCTGTCTACTTGACTTTATCAATTCGTGACTATTTAGACTCTGGTTGCTATTCACTTTGATACACAAAAATAAAACAAACTGAATGTTTGAGATGAAAGTTCAGATATTTGTGCATAATCACTAATTCCCTATAGACATCCAAAACTTGATGTTTGCTGCAATGAAACTTGAACACCATCAAACAACAAATTATTACGGAAAGGAGCTGAAAGGCTGTTTTCTTTAGGGGTTTGTAGTTAAATAATCAGTCCACTATTCTTAAAAAATCTGTTACCGATCTCAGAAACCAGTTTGCTCACATCTCTGATTTCAGTACTAGTGCTGGTAAGTGGATAAATTTTTGCCATAACTTTTTGAAGCAGTGATCAAACTTTGAGAAATGTCAAAAATTATTATCTACTCAAAAATTATGATCAAGTCATAAGAAAAAACAAGGTAAACAGTCAAAAGAATATGTTATTTGAGACACTTATACCTGAATAACTCTCAACTGATGAGCCCATGAGAAAATTTATTTTAAATAAGTGTTTTCAAAGGAAGTGGTGGAAAAGGCCACAGAAATAATAGCTTTCAATTGGTATGAGCATTGGACCAAGAGCAAGGTAGAAAAAAAAGCAAACCATTGAAAAATATAGCTCCAAACATACAAAAAGGCAATGGTTATTACATTGAGTCACGTGGACAAGCATTCCTTAAGTTTGAAAAAATGGCAATATTTAGGAAAATTAAATATTCAGCATTCTACCATAAGTCTACCTTTTAATGCAAATAAATAAATCATGTTACTTTAGATGCAACTTGCCTGAGTCCAGGGCAATGTTTTCTAAGATGTTTCATAAGCAGAGAAATGAGGCCAAGAGACATACAAGAGCTGTGTTCAATAAGGCATAGTAAAGAGACAAAACCCAACACCCTTCTCTCCTCCCACCTCAGAACATTCCCTACAACCTTTTGCCAAAATGAAATTTCTTCAAACACCAGTATCTGACTTCAGCTTCTCAGATTTCTCATACTGATAATTCCAAATGCCTTTTAAGCTCCCATTAAAGAGAAAAAGAGCTGAACTGATTTGGTGTTTAAGTTTCTACAGCCAAAGAAAACTAAATTATCTCATTAATATTGTACAGAGTTACTAAAGCACAGATATTTCAAATGTTAGGTTGATGTTCACAAAAATTATGGGTGTACAGAATGTGAAAAGACAGAATGTCGATGGTATGTAAAAAGAAGCTGGAAAGGCTTCTCTGCCTTGAATCTGAGCAAAGTATACCATAAAAATATACATTCCCAGTATTTAGGAAGCAACCCGAGAGTGCATAATTATTGCATATCCAACTGAAGTTTAAGACTAAAGCTGTGATATGTTAGTAGGATTTCCTTTATTCTTAACTATATATATAATATGCATAAATAAATAAATACATACATTATAGCACTTCACCAGCCTATTCATGGGTAGATATTTCACTCCTAAAAAGAATGTTTCTGGATGTTTTAACATGATAACCAAAACCAGTTAAAGCTGGACACTAAGAGTTCAGAGAATCACACAGAATCACAGAATGTCAGGGACTGGAAGGAATCTGAAGAGATCATCTAGTCCAATCCCCCTGCCAGAGCAGGAACACCTAGACCAGGTCACACAGGAACATATCCAGACAGGTTTTGGATGTCTCCAGAGAAGGAGACTCCACAACCTCTCTGGGCAGCCTGTGCCACTGTTCTCTTACCCTCACATTGAAAAAGTTCTTATTTTTCTGTGGAAAATATTTTTCTTGTAGTTCTGTGGAACCTCCCATGTTCCAGCTTCCACCCATTGCCCCTCGTCCTACCATTGGATGTCACTGAGAGGAGCCTGGCTCCATCCAAGAAGTTCTTAAGAAGTAACACTGGAAAGCACTATCTTGTGCCTATGATTTCAGTTTGGTCGGGCTGGCTGGTTGCACATCTACCCACCTGGTATGTATGACTACTCCTTTGCTTTTCTATCATCCTGAAACTACCACTGAACACACATCTTAGAACAAAAGAAATGGCAATGAGAAGATCTTCTTCTGAATATTGTCAACATCAAATAGGAGGAGGGTGAAACTGTTACAGAATTATTGATCTGAGCATTAAAGCCTAGCTAGGGAAAGCATACAAAATTCAGGTCCAAATTCTTGCAAAATATGCACATGGAGTTTTGACCAGATAAGCATCAATACAGATGATCTTTAAGGTCCCATCCAACCCAAACTATTCTATGATTCTATGAAATGTGGTATTTCAGGAGCGGCTGAAAGGAGTGGCTCATTTAAAACAAATCAAATTAAGGGTTATTGGTACCTTTCTACACTAATGCAGTTTAATTTGGTAATTTCTCAAAGGAGTGGTACACACACACTTCTCAGTTTAGATGGGGAAAAAGAATTATTTGCACAGGTAGATCAAATTTCAGAACCCAAATTAAGTTTCGGTCTAAACGCATTCAAGTTAAATTAGACAGACAATAAAGTAGCTTGCAAAGAACAAATATTGAAATACCAGTGCTTAGTTAAGACAAGAGAAAGCAATGCAAGAACTTACTGGAAAGAAGGCTGAAGGATGATTAGTGTTTGCAAATCTGTGCAATTTGGCAATTTCCCCTACTACAGATAAAAGCTTTGGAGTTAGAATGATAGCTCTCAGCTAATGAGCTTTCTAGTTAAGAAGCAGGTTAACCTTCCAGAGAGAAGTTTCTTGGTGATGTCACCAACTGTCCCAATCATATTTGCATTGAAAGAGATCATGGAGGTTACTCTCATTATGGCAACTGAGTAAATAATTTGCAACAAATAAAGTATTGAGTGCTGATAAAACACTCAAAGATGTGTTTGTAATCTTATCATCAGTTTTGAAAGTTCAGTTCTAAGGACTGAAGCTTTGCTTTTTAGAGGCATAAAACACTTCAGCAAATAAACAAAACAAACAAAAAGCCCAACCCTCAATAGAGTGATACAGGCAACAATGCTCAAGGGGCGAGTAGCTTTTAACAGGTATCATCTCAAAGTCCTGAAAATATTAAACAAAATTAATTTATTGGAGGGGTTACAAAACAAATTAATAACAATCTGGACCGTGTTTCTTTATGCTCAGGTAACAGCCTATGTCAAGTGCACATTTAAAGGTACCAATTAATTATCAGATTATCCCTTTTCTTTCAAAAGTTGCTGCTCTTTCCTTGATTCCAATATTTAATTGAAGAGGTATAATTTATCACTACATTTATTTTTCATGTCCTTCCCCAATCAGAACTCATCTATAAGCTCCAAGGCTTGTGAGCATTCATTTCTAGGATTTTAAGCTAGAAATTTCAAGGCACATCTACAAAGTGAAACTTTCCTTAGAATATTAAGAATATAATTACAGTTTTTCTGTGTGTGTGGAGAGAAGAAGTGCAATTGGGTGTCCAAACCTGGCATGGCCCAGGGAAGTGGGACCCTCTGGAGGGTCTAGTGGTCTGTGCTGAGTGTCGTTCCCATATGGCTGATCTGGACAGGCCAATACAAAGTGTCCCCTGTGTAAAAGGGACATGGCACAGGGAGGCCCAAAGGGGGTTGCTATAATTTAAGAAAAGTGACTGGAATATTAATACTTCTTTAAGTAGAAGGAACACAGGCTTCATCTCACCATTCAGGGAACTGCTTGAGAGGGTACAGAGAAGAGCCATGAAGATGATGAAGGGATTGGAACATCTCCCTGATGAGGAAATGTTGAGGGAGCTGGGTCTCTTTAGCTTGGAGAAGAGGAAACTGAGGGGTGACCTCATTCATGTCTATAAATATGGAAAGGGTGAGTGTCAGGAGGATGGAACCAGGCTCTTCTCAGTGAACTCCAATGACAGGATTCTGGGTAATAGATGCAAGCTGAAACACAGGAGATCCCACAGAAATCTGAGAAAGAACTTTTTCATAGTGAGGTTGACAGACACTGGAACAGACTGCCCAGAGATGGTGTGGATTCTCCTTCTCTGGAGACATTCAAAACCCATCTGGATGCCTTCCTGTGTGACCTGGTCTGGGTGTTCTTGCTCTGGCAGGGGGATTGGACTAGATGATCTCTTGAGGTCCCTTCCAATTCCTGATATTCTGTGATTCTGTGAAAGTTGTCTTTGGGAAGCAGTTGATGTGACTGTATATTTTATCACTGCATACACACCACAACTTCACATATTTTCCAAGCAGCTTCTGGGTATTCAAACACTGCAACGGTGATGCAGATGATTTCTCAGCAGGTGGTCTTTAGAAACCTTCACAATTTTAAAAATAAGAAACACCATGTTCTGTGCTTAAAAAAGCCAGGACTCTGCCTTGATGGCTTTATCTAGCCTCCTTCATTTTTCTCCCTTCCTGCAGTGCCAAGTTTATATTTAACCAATTTGCAGTCTTCTTGTTCTGTTTCACAGCTTTCACACATACAACTCTAGTACTTACAGAAAGCTCTATTCCTACATTTGTCAGGTTAAATTATATATTTTTCCATGATGGAACAGTTAATTTATATACATTACTTGTTTTGTAGTAAACAGGAAACCCTAAATAGAAAACATATTCCTTTTGAGATGAAACATTCCTTTTAGAGTTGCAAATGCATTTAGACCAGCCACTTTACTAAAAAAAATAATTACATGAATTCTCAGAGATGAGGTTTGCTGGCAAGTAAGGAAGGCTGACATCATCTATATTGGTTTTACCTGGAGCACAAGCTTTTGCTGCCTGGGAGTTATCTTTCCTTTATCCTGCACTGCTGGTAAAGTAGTGAATGTAATTATAAATCTCAGAATATCACGGGTTGAAGAGAACTTCTGGAACTTTGCAGTCATACAAACACTCAAATGTCTCCTTGCTCAAAGCAGCTTCTGCTAGAGCAGGTTTCCCAGGGCTTTGTCCACTTGGGTTTTCGAAGCCTCTATGGATGGAGTAGCAATGGCCTCAGTGGACAGCACCACCTCCAGACTCTCCTTTTCCTTTTTTTATTTTTTTTGAATAATTTAGACTCAGGTTGCCATTCACTTTGATACACAGAAGTCAAACAAACTGAATGTTTGAGATGAAAGTTCAGATATTTGTGCTTAATCACCAATTCCCTATAGCCATCCAAAACTCTTTATGTTTGCTGCAATGAAACTTAACCTTATATGAAACACCATCAAGGAGCAAATTATTATGGAAAGGAGCAACAGTGTCACTGGACAACACCACCTCCAGACTCTCTCTTTTTTTTTTTTTTTATAAAAAAGAAAACCACAACAAAACAACAATAGGCTTTATAGTGAAATCACTGATGTTTTGGTAGGAGTTTCTAAATTCATTAAACTAAGGTCTTTAGAGTAGGAGAAAGTTCTAGTTCCACAACTGCTATAATAATAGCTAGTAAGGCAGGTGAATTTATGTATTTGAAGAAATATTTATCTCACCCAGGGCTGCCTGAGGTGAAGGTGCTAGGAATGAAGCTCCCTCTCTGGGCAATTAGCGACTGAGGAAGCACAGACCTGCTGTATCCTCTTTTTTTCATTCTGATACAAGAAATGCTCCCCTTTCATCAGGGAACTTAAGAGTTCTGTACCCAAAACCTTTTTTCAAACTGCTGTTCAACACTAATCTCTGTAATTTAGAAGCAAGCAAGCACCTAATTCATCCTTTTCACACCAAGAGCCTGCTAGAGAAAGCCCGGGACACCTCTGTGTCAAGGACAAACAGCCATTTGCTAAGAAGAGGAAAAAGAAAATTTAGGCAATTAATCTAAGGCTTTTTCAGACATCTTGTATTTATTTTCTTTTTTTTTTTTTTTTAGATTCTGTGAAGTCTGCAGATGGGCCAGGTTTTTTTGCCTTTTTTTTGGTTTTGTTTTTTTTTTAGAACTCTCTCTGTTCTTCACTTTGTTATCCAGAAACGGTCCTCAGAACCCTTAGAAGGCTTGGAGAGGGAGAGCCTCTTTAAATTTGTCACAGCACATAAAAACCTCATCCTAGATTAAAATACACAGTCACTGCAGTTGTGTCTATATGTTCAAAAGTTATTTCTTCACCTGATTCTGCAACAGCAACTGCCTTCAGGTTTCTTCTTTCCCACAACACAGTTTGTGGCTATGCTTTCTCTGAGCTTCTAAGTGTTTATTGGTGGCTTTGTTTCAGTGCTTCTGATTATGAGCTGTGTAGTAGCAATCTACCAATAATACTCCAGAGAATTTGGGTTGGGTTAGCTGTCCTGTCTACACCACACTACTGTGAGGTCAATTCAGGATTTAACAATAAGTCACTTCTAATATGCATTCACATGCAACAAATTCTAAATGAGGCCTAATGGTTTTCGTGATGCTCTAAGAAAATCATTTATAGCATGGAAGAGTTTTCTTCTTCTCAATAACAAATCTAAAGAAGCTTAAAGTGGGATCTGGATCCACCACCTCCTTGCTTCTCTAGGTGATGGGCTGAAGTTTGCTGAAGGAGAGGTGTAGCTGAAGTATTTGGAGAGCATCTCCAGGTGTTTGTACTGCCCAGAGGCACTACACAGAGGAACAGGATGATGGGGGCTCCTTGTGAACTGCCTGCTGAAGAAAGGACTGACTGGATCTTGTCAAAGGTTTTAATTGGCCTTGGGAGAGCATCAGGCTCCTAATCTGAGGATAAAGGGTTCAAGGCCCTGTCTGGGTATGAGGCTTGATAGAGTTGGGTTGATGGTTGGACTTGATGTCCTGAAAGGTCCCTTCCAACCCTGATGATTGTGAAATTCTAGAATCATAGAATGGTTTGGGTGGGAAGGGACCTCAAAGTTCACCTAGTTCTAACCCTCCTGCCATGGCCAGGGACACCTCCCTTATTATTATGGAAGTAACTATGAAAGTAATTAGTCTACTAGTTCTACCTACATATTTATCTTAATGAATATTTAACTTAATGAATGTCCAAAAAAAAAAAAAAAGAGCAGAAATGCTAAGACATTTTCAATAATTCTTGTCTGGTGTGAGTAAAAAGTCTAAAAAGGTCACTGGAAGGTCATACACTGGGAAAAGGTAGGATTAAAATGTGCCTTTTTCCATTTGATTTCAAATTCTAAGCCCCAACATCAGCAACCTACACAGAAATAATTTGTTGTTTCAGGTCAAAGTGGAAATCAGGAACAAAATAAGAGAATGATTTACATTAGAAATAAAGCTGGAAATGAAAATATTTTCAGAGAAAGACCACCTGAAGAAAATATTAGTATAGACTTCAAAATATTCCACCCAAAAAATAACTTATTTTTATTACATAACCATGTTGTAACTGTCTCCAATGTTGGGACTGAATTTGCTGTGGTCACACAGTTTTGTATTAGAGAAGCAGCCATGGTAAAATTGCAGCAACAGAGCTGTTCTTGTGGACTCTTCTCTCTTGCAGTGGTTTCACACTGCACAACTTAGAGAAACAAGTTCCAATTCCAACTTTTAATTTAAATTTCATATAGCCTACACTGGCTTAATTTCTCTTTGGTAGTCTTTGGGTATTTGACTCACAATGCATTCACCAGAGAATCTTCTGACTCATACCTGGTAGTCAACAGAATTTTACCACGATTCATAAATCTATCACTGGTGTTTCTACCTAATGAAGATCATAAATTCTCTCCAGCTTTTCAAATTAGCTGGTAAGAGTTAGCAAGCTGTTTATAGTCATCTTTATGCTGTACTCATTATTTCCCTTGAAGGCTGAGAGAACCACCAGGTGGTTTAAGAACAAGGTCCAGCTAAAGCAGGGTGCATATAAATGATGATGTGAAAACTGTCCTCACATGTTAGCAACAGGAAAGGGCAATTTAATTGGATTATATGCAGGTTGCAAGTGAAGGGTAATGGAGCAAAAATGTTTTCCCCTGCTTAAATTGCACTAGCCATTTTTTCCTTATTATTTGCAGATTTGTGTGGACACCAATTCAGAATGGCTGATGTGGTGTAAGAACTTTTCAATGATAATGGAGATTTCAGTAGAAGATGGCTGATACACAAATTTGTTCCACAAAGCCTGTGCTTTTAGCTAATCAGGGACAGAGATGGAGGAAGGAAAGAAATGAAGCGTTCTTGGAACTAATAGAAAATTACCATGATGTCTGAGAAATTCAACAGGCAACATGTTTATTAGACATGCCATTACTACCAAATGGATGTATTTTCCTGATCCCCATCCTAATTCATCACAAGCAAGAAACAGCTGCACTATTAACTACAGAGAAAAAGCCAATGAGATGCAAATATGCAAGAGACTAATCACCAGGCAAGCAAAAGAGCTTCTATTCTGGCGCTGTTGAACAGTGGATTAATTTCTTGTAATGGAAGTGCAATGTGGCAGATCAGGCTCCCAAATAATCCACTGCCTTCATATTCTCACCAAACCATCTTGCATTTCTGCATTGAGCACTCTGTGTCAGAAGTTTTTATCTAGACACAGCAGTCCCCAACATAGTCTCCTGCAGGGTCTGATTTTTATAAAAAGGCACAAAGGCTGTCACAGAGTAGTCCCTTGATAGACTGTTTGAACTAGACTCTACAAGGAAGAAAGTAGACACCTCTGAAGTGTGTATTTCCCCTGGATTAAAGGCAATCAATGCTCATTTAACTCGTGTTGTTAATCTATTCGGTAATAATGGTGTGATGTTAAAGGGATGCACTTCAATAGATCTGAAAAGGGGAATAAAAAGAATTGTTCCCCTTCTTTTTCAAAGGCCTGGACCTTCATCAAAGAAATATCTTCATTTCAGAGGAGTTTCATTGCAATTCTGCTCTCACACTCAATTGCTAATGAAGTATTAGAATATGATGCACTAGATTTATGAAGTTTTTTCACTGTATGAGCTGTACTAGTTCTAATCCTCTCTCAAGTACTCTCCCTACATAAGAGTATGCATAGTCTATTTGTTGTTTTGTTTTCTGTGCCATCTATTAATTGGGAGAAGTTAGTCCTCTATGTAAAGCAAAGAACACTGCAAACATTTCATTACAGCTCCAGAGTTTTAAGAAAGTAGAAAATTTGTGTTAAATGTGAACGGCTTCACCTGAAATCACTACAATTAAGGCTTTACTCATTTTTCACTAAGGCCTTTGGTTTGTGAATTTGTCTTTTCTTTACTCACACCATCTCCGACTACAGCTTACCCACTGAGAAAGTAGAGGTCAGTCTACCTGCAAGTACACATAACCACATCCGTTTGCCATTACCTTGCCTTTCTGGATGGATGCACACCTGCAATTTGTGCTGATAAAAAGGCAGGAAATAACAATTACAAATTTTATGTGCAGAAATTATTCTGTATTTTATCAGAGGGATTTGATGCACCAAGAATGGAGATGCAGCCCCGAACAAAAAGACCAGAGTCAGTGCCATGTGTTCACTCAGTACTGAGAACTGCTAGATTCTCTAGGTAAGACTTAAAAAAAGAAAGACTCATCCTGAAATACTGTTTTGTAGTCTTCACTGGATCACCCTCCTTTCAGTCTGCTACTTTGCACTGTGTTATTGACTGTACAGAGGAACATCTGACCCAAGTGTTGCAGCAGTCACAGAGTACAAAGTCTGACTTCACCCAGGAAAAATGGATTTTTTGTTCTCCTGCACTGCAGTGTCTGCATGTGCAAAAAAAAAAAAAGGATCAAAAAAGCACTAGGCAGTTCATGCACCACAATATTTCAAATGTCTTGTTCATGCAACACTTGTTAAATCATATTCACAGTTTATTGAAACCCATCAACTTCATTAGAAATACCCTGGAATGGATTCTTTGCTTGAGTGTTTTGAAGCATCTATTTAAAGTACAGCTTCAGACAATGTGCATGGCATAAAGCATCTGAAAATAATACTAAGCTTAAAATCCATTAGAAATAGCATCAGACATTTGAAAAAAAAATCTTTCACTCTTTGTGTGGATTATCCTGAGAAGGAGATTATAGTATGAAATCTCTGTATATTTTCATAATTTTCTGTATATATCTTTTTTTGCAGTATTTACATGTTTTTCTCTGATACTTTATCTTGTTCTGCATTATCTTCTGTTCTTTCTCACAAATGCTATCTGCAGATAAATCATTATCCTCATTATCTCAATGTCTGAGAAATTGTCTTCCTTTCAGTACCTTCTATTAAAAACTTGAATTGGAAATCTTAATCAAAACTCGAAAGCAGACATTAAACTCACCTTAGACCAGATGTTTACTTAGTTTCCTTACCTTATATTGTTTTAGGATTTGGTCTAATTTTTTGTACCTTATGGGACAAGGTAGTTTATAAACAATTTTTTTCAGATCTCTTGTATAGAATGACTGAGACGACTGCATCAGAGCTTTAAACCATTTGAAGGAATAACAAGTTGATAATACAAGTGTTCTGCACAGAGATATTCACCTTAGTATATGGATGACTCTTCTACAGAACAGCAAACATAAGACACATTGCTGCTTTAAGAACTTAAATTGAAACAAAGGGAAAAAGCAGTTTCTATTAATCATATGCAGTTTATCTCTAATCAATCAAGGAGAAGACCTGAGTATCACAGTGGGAAGTTAAATAAGTCCATTTGATCACAAACTGCCTTGAGGAACAAAGCAAAATTTTCACTTATAGATGTGCAATTTAAAATTACACTGAGTACTTGGATGATAATGAGAAATTTGCACTCTGCCCTAATAAATGTATGTAATTTGCCAAGGCTGTTTCAAAAAGATCAGCACAACATGTAAAGATAAAGGAAAGAACAATGGAATGATTTCCAGGAAAGGGAAATAACTAAATCAATAGTCCTATTTAAACTGGAAGCAGGAAGCAGGGATGGGAGACTTCCAGAGCTATTTGTACCTTTAAATGCCAAGTCAGCCATCATTATTTACTGCTACATACTGGGAACGCTGCATAAAATTTAAAATTCAATAATAACTCATATTCAGGAAAAGTATTTCATAAAACAAGTCATTCTTGGAAGGAAAAAATCAGTAGACATGTTTATAGATAGACAGATTTATAAATACCGAGGTCAAAACATTCTGGATTATACCAAACTTCACTCTCTCCTGCCAAGAAAATTGCTACACTATTTTACATTGTAGAATTGAAACATTTAAACACCTTCCTTGGAAGCATATTGTACTGTCTGCTAATTTGAAATACACTAGGTCAAGATATTTCCATTATTTTCCCTGATATGCAATCTTCTATGCCAGATACAGAGCGTTTCATTCTTGTGCGTAGTGATTTCATGTCAACACTGACCACCATGTTAAAGGTACATCTCTCAAATTCGAGGAATTTCTAAGAACATATGCCCCAAAACTGAAACATCTTGAGGACTGAAACAACTCCCTGACATAAACCTTTTACCAAAAACTCAGATCTTTCCAGCAACTTGATTACTTTTTTTAATACATCACAGAGGATTTTTTTAAACCACTCCCTATTCCAATTTCTCACAACATTTAATATTTTAACCCACAAAACCAAATTACAAGTAACTTACCAAATCCAAGTAACTATTGCAAATACCAGGAATTATAACAACAGCCTTAAAAACCATGAGAGGAAAAAAAACAATGTTTGAGTTATTTTTTTATTCATAAAACACATAAAACATTTTATTCCTTGATGACAAAAGCTAAGGCTGCACAAAGAGAGTGTGAATATTTTATTAGCAGCTACTTCCCAAATGAGCCAGAACAATTAGACATTGTATAATCAGACAACAATGCAACCCTACAGGGCAGCAGACTGTTTCCAGGGAATCTGGTTTTTTTTCTATGAGAGCTCCTGTATCTCCATCCTTCAAATGAACTTTTATTATTATTAACTTTTTTATTATTATTCATAGACAAACTACCCAAGGACAACCTTGTAAAAATAGCCAATTCTAGTGCATCTCGCTTCCATCTGTCTTCTTGTTCAGAGACAGTAGGATGCTGAGAGAGTGGAGGGCTGGGTGGGCATTTGACACACCAAATACTACTCATTGTGGAGATCTGCGCTAGGAAGGCAAGCTATAGAATCATAAAATGTATTGAGTTGGAAGGGACATTTAAAGGTCATCTAATCAACCCTCCCTGCAGTAAGCAGGACCACCTACCTACAATTAGATCACAGAATAACAGAATATCAGGGATTGGAAGGGACCTCAAGAGATAATTTAGTCCAATCCCCCTGCCAGAGGAGGTCACACAGGAACTCATCCAGATGGATTTTGAGTGTCTTCAGGGAAGGAGACCCCATACCCTCTGTGGGCAGCTAATTCCAATGTTCTTATTTAGATCAGATTGCTCAAAGCTTTGTCAAGCCTGGTCTTAAATGTTTCCATGGATGGGGCCCTCCACCACCTCTCTGGGCATTCTGTGTCAGTGTCTCAACACCCTCACGGTGAATGACATCTTTCTAATGTCCAATTCAAACTGCCCTGCTCTAGTTTCCTCTAGATTGTCTCTCATCCTGTCTGTCCATGCCCTTGCAAACAGTCCATTCAATCCAGCTTTCTAAAAGGCATCCTTCAGGCTTCTAGGCTACCAAAAGGTCTCCCTGGAGCTTTCTCTTCTCCAAAATGGGTCACTGACAAATGAATCACTGAATGTGGTTGTCCTTCCTGCTGCTGCAGCAAAACTATGGAAGTGTTGTTCACTTCAGAAGGGCTAACAGGATGTACCTTCATTCTTGTTCTCAGAATACCCTCAAATTCTACCTTTCACTTCTCATAGTAAGCTAAAGTTTTTTAAAAGATTGTTAATAAAATGACACAAAGAGAAAGCTCAAGGCATCAAAGTCAGCATCTTAAGGCCTTGTATACCAGGAGATATATTAGTCAACATCTTCACTGACCTCAAAAAGTGAATCATGCTCTTCTGTCTCCCAATCTCCGTTACAAAGCAACATAAGAAAAAATAACCTGATCAAGACAGATTTGCCTCCTGACACTAAATATTGTGTGTGTAGTAGATTGGGAGTTATCCAATAGTATAATAATAATACTCTGCAATCTACCTTCCTTCTTCAGCAAACCAAAAGCTGGAATGGAAACTCTCACAACTATCTTTTTTTTGGATTGCATTTACTGTCTTGAGGATCCTTCAGGATTTTACTGAAGTGTACTTTTCTGCAATATCTGCTTTTCAACGTGTTTCATGTCCTTGGAGATAACAATCTTTTGTACTTCTTGTTATATTCAAGGCTCTTTTCTTATTGCTGTAGTAATAATTCACAATTTACAGTTTACTATTTTTCCTGGATACGAGTTGACAAGACTGACTTAAGCAAAAAGGTAAGTACTGAAGTGCATACTTAAATCTTCAAGACTTTAGCAAAGCCACTCAAGCTACTATGTCTGTGTAATAGAGAAGGCACAAAGTGCTCTCAATAGAAGCATGAAGAAAGCTGAAGTAACACTTAAAAACCTGGCACTTAAGAATGTCTTTAGTTAAGGACACCACAAAGGGAAAAAGGAAGAAATTTTTCCATGTAGAGACTCTTATTCACCCAAGATATATTTTGATGTCTTTATTGATCCTTATTGGTCTTATTTTGCCTGAACTGAAGAACTTGCCCCTCTACTCACCTCTGGTGAAGCCCCACCTGGAGTATTGTGTCCAGTCCTGGCACCCTAAACATAAGAAGGACATTGAGCTGTTGGAGCAGGTCCACAGGAGGCCACGAAGATGATCAAAAGGCTGGAGCAACTCCCATCTGAGGACAGGCTGAAGGAGTGGGGGTTGTCCAGGCTGAAGGAGAGAAGACTCAGAAGGGACCTCAGAGTAGCTTCTCAATACCCCCTTGAGGGGGCTACAGAAAGGCTGAGGTAGGTCTTTTTAATAAGATATCTGATGGGAGGACCAGAAACAATGGATGTAAATTGGAAGGGGATAGATTTAGACTTGACATAAGAAAGAAATTCTTTCCTGTGAGGGTGGTGAGACACTGGAAGAGGTTGCCCAGAGAGGTTGTGGATGCCCCCTCATCCCTGAAGGTGTTTAAGGCCAGGGTGGATAAGGCATTGAGCAAGCTAGTCTAGTGAGAGATGTCCCTGCCCATGGCAGGGGGGGGTGGAAATAGATGATCTTTAAGGTCCCTTCCAACCCATATTCTATGATTCCTATCAGCAAGGCTGACTGATCTCATTTCCGCAAAGGCAGAAGAAAATCTCTGCTCCTCTGAATTTTGGGAATCTAAAATATACCATTTTCAGAAAAGAAGATAAAGATAAGGGCAACTAAGAGTCTCCAGGATGAAAAATGTAATCTGGACACTGTGCTGTGTGTCAGTTTACATCATGTAGTACTGAACAGTCAGGCACCCAACAAACCCAAACTCTTCCAGGCAGCTTGTCTCCAAGTGATTATCAAAGAATGCCAGAGACCTGGAGTCAAACAAACTGGAATATTCCCAGAGGACAGACAAAGCAGTTAAGTGCCCCCACCAGATACAAGAAAGGATTGAGAGATTCAGGGACAAAGCAAAAAATCTAAACCAAGGGAGTTTCAGTGACTATATGCACACCTTCAGCTGCATTTGCTGAATGTGATCCATGGACCTTCTGTTGTATTAATAGAAACCAACATACAAATTCCTGGTCTCAAAGACTTCATGAATTATAACTGCCAGAGCCTCTGTTGAGGAGCAGACTCTGAAGAACTTAATTCCATCTGTAAGCATAGAGTGGTCAGGGGAGTAAATGCTGCGGCAGCATTATCAATTCAAAAAGCAGCTCTAGGGACTAAAGCGGATTTTGTTTACTGCCAAAGGAATGTTGACTCCTTAGATGTTACAGAGGAACATGCTATAAAAGATACAGAGGTTATTTATAGACCTAGGAAAAGGGGCAAGTATATCTTACACAAGTCCTCAGATGATCAAGGAAATAATTAAGGTTGTCACATAAAACAAAACCAGAGACCAAATCAAGCAACAGTGTCCATTTCAGTAACACAGGAAAAATTTGCCCCAGAGGGGAAAATAAGTAAGTGAAGTTACTTGTGCAATAAGACCTTTTTGCAGAGGAATCTACTCAATTTGTTCAGCTTTCATTAACAACAGGTAGTCTGATTTAAGACTACACTGGATTTCTTACTTATTCTCACTAGGCATCATATACCTAATGGGCCACAGTTGTGATCAGCATATGTTTAAATAGCTCTCTGGCACATATGGGATTATTTATATGAATTTAGAATAGCTACCCAGTGAAGCATAGGTGGTTACCTACTGACAATCTCATTCAGCAGAAAAGAGAAGACAAAATGAAACCACAGTACTTTAGACCTCATGGTTTTATGAAGAGAGAGGAAAAACATGCAAGTTTTATGGCTTTGGGGATGAGGGTCTCCTGACAATGAATTTTCACAATCAGAAGAGAGCAGCATTATCATGGGGGACTGGGCCAGTAAAATGGACGCTTCAAGGGGAAAAAGAAACTCCATAAGAGAAGAATAGTAAGAAGTAAGTGCTTGGCTACTGGCTTCTGGGACCACATCCACTCTCCAATGCAAAATGCAATCAGAACACAAAGGTCTGCATAAACCTACAGAGAATTACTGTGCAGAAAGCTTCAGAAAACTCTCAAGTAGCAGGTTGGCTGCATAGCTTTTGAAGGCTCTATCATATTAATGTTGCTTTGGCAATATTTATGTATCATAATTATGTCCCTCCTTTGCCCTCCCCCTTTTGAAAGGTGATGGAAGGGGAATGGTTATTTTTAAGGCAGACTCACCACAACCATTTGTAAAAGGCTGTTGAGCCTGTGCAGAGGCTGCAAATCTGGAGTTTAATGCAGATATTAGGCTCAAAATGGCTACTGAACAACAACAAATTCTACATTGTTTTCCCATGAAACTATGCTTTTAATTTTTCTCTAATTTCCTAGATTAGATATAGCTTCTCTGAACTTTCAAAATGCTTCCATCACTGGTGGTTTAGCAGGGATGTCAGGACTGTTATGGGAAGAAGCACTCATGCAATTTGACTGCTTCTCCTGCTGGATCCAAACTGAACTTTTAGGAATAAAAAGGTAACACTTAATGGCAACGTGAGAGAAGTTAAAGATACCCACCAGAAGGAAGAACAGGAGATGTAATAATGACCATGACTTTGAACCAGCAGCTTTCTGCCTTGTCTAAATTTAAAGAGCTGCTCACAAGAAGGCCAAGTGAGAAAGAGGATTCACAAAAACAGAAAAAAACCCCCATCCAACCCCTCTAAATGTGGGAATATTAACAGCAATCAAAGCCATCAGAATGGAATCCTCTCCTGGGACTGCTCCTGTGTCCTGGATAGGAGAGCATCACATCAGCATACCTATGGCTAAGTAGATGGAGTGTGTCCAAAAACCACAGTAAACTTCAGAAATATTTTGCAAATAAGTAAATAAAAGTCAAGGCTGAAGTTTCAGCCACTGCCTCTGGCTGCATGCGGATCATGATCTCTAGAGATGAAGCAGACATAGAGCTTTGACAAAGTTTCACAAACTGGCTTGACTAGGCAGTCTTTCCAAAATAAAGATGCAGGCAGGAGTCCCTTTACCAGAAGAACTGTTTCAAAAGTGACTTCAGGAGGTAATTCTGTGTCATTTGGCTCCAAGGGTCACATGGAAAATGTTAATTCACATCTGTTTGCCCCTGCAGGGGGTGTCTGACAGCACATCTTCCCACTGCCAGCACTATGCATTCAGAGACAGAAAAAACATTCCTGGTGGCAGATTTCTGAACACTACTTCCCCTACATAGAGGGACATGGGACTTGCTTCCTGTGTGCCAGGGCTTTGTAGAGCTTGCTATACTTCCCTGATAGCCATTCATATCACAAAAGCAATCAATGTCTTGCAAGAGAAAGGGGATAGTGTGCACCCATAACTCAGCCCACTGTGGGTACAGGCATGAGTGAAGTCAGACACTTGAACTAGGGACCTCAAAATTCATAGAATCATAGAATGGTTTGGGTTGGGAGGGACCTTCAAGGTCATGTAGTTTCAACCCCCCTGCCATGGTCAGGGACTCCTCCCACTAGATCAGGTTGCTCAATGTCTCATCCAGCCTGGCCTTAAACACCTCCAGGGATTACACAGTCTTCATCTGCCTCTTTGGGTAACCTGTTCCACTGTCTCAACAGTCTCACCAAATATTACGCATTTAAATAGTTAATCTTACATTTAAACAGATTAATATCATCCATTTAAATAGCTACTTCCAATGTAATCAAAGAGAAACCAAGAAAAACTCAATGATAAAACTCAATAAATGGCTCTTAATGAGTCCTTTCAGGTATTCCTGTAAAAACAGTATGGTATGCAGATAGAGAGGAATGGGAATGCTTTCCTTCTGGTCTATGCTAGGCCAAGTTGGTGGTCTCCCTGTCAAAGGTAGGGATGCATCTTCACTCTGATCACAGCGGCCATTAGAAACTCCTTAGGCTTACTTACAGAAGTACACAGAAAGGAGAAATAGTGCAGGTAAGAGTCTCTGTATGTGTCCATTGCTATAGGTTGTCTGTGTCACAGAGGCTCCCTCTTTATCACCCTGGAGAAGTAATATAGCTACAAAGCATGCTCACAAGGGGTTACCCACTTTCCATAGCACTGTGTATTCTTTTACCAGGGCTGTTTTGGTGTTACTAGAAGTAGCAGCAGTGACCCCACAACCACAATAGTCTCACTTGGAAGATCATTCCCCCTTTGATCAGTGCAACTAGGGATGAAGCCAAGGGAAGGGTATAAATTGGCAAAGCTTTGTCTAAGGAACTTATGCTCACTTGGGGAGGAGAACTGCAGGATGTGCTGTCACAGATTGAAAAGCCTTGGGACTAATTAGCTTTACAGGCCCCTGAAAACCCATTTGTTCAGAATTTCAAGGAGCTCAAAGTTACAACCAAACAAAGTTTTACTTCACACTTTACAGACTTGCAACAGCCCTATGATCTTGTTCTCACCACCCCCATTCCAGAGCATTCTCATTTCTATGACTGTATTATTGTCATCTAAACCCTTTACTGCAGTTTCTAAATTACCATAGTTACTTGGAATTGAAAGAGTCAAGACCATGAAAGAAAAGGGAAGTGGCAAAGTAATTGTTTAGGATGGGACTCATGTAAAAGATAACCAACTAATCAGCAGTAGGAAAGATGGAAAGAAACAATTGCCTAGACACTCAATTTGCATGTGTAATAACCCACTCTATATGCTGTAAGCCAACAGATACCATGAAGACACTAAACAATGCAAATAGCACAATCAATTCACTTTATTGTCCTTCTGCTTTACAAATGTTTTTGTAAAGGTGATTTTTAAAAATTACATAATATTGCTTTCTAACAACTTTTAGTTGATCGCCAGTATATTATTATAAGAGGAGAGATT
>VZTY01023396.1:0-24109 GCA_013400935.1 Turnix velox | reverse complement strand
AGATGAAATCTCACAGAGCTGGAGCAAGAAGCTACAGGAGAAAGTTAATTAAATTTTGCCTTTCAACTTTAATTTCACAAGACAAAAGTTAGTAATAGCCATAATGGGGTTTGGATTCTAAATTATTCTTCTAAAAATATTGTATTTTTAATAAAAGGACAAAGCAACAACTATGTGATTTTAAAAGTAATATTTTATGTTTTGCTGTTATGCTGTACCTAAAGCATTTGTCACAAGGGTTGGAATTGTGGATTTTGAGTTTGGGATTTTGGTCACAAAACCAGAATTTACTATTCCTATACCTGTCAGTGGGCAAAGAAAGAGAAAACCAATACTTTACAGTGTTCTTTAAAAGAATCCAGGAACCCCAGAACTGGAAAAACTAGCTTTTGATAATTCCTGTGACCTCTGTCAAGAACTAAAGAATGTATCTGCTAAAGAAGAGATAAAGGATGCTGTCCTTAAGGAACCAGTAAAGCACATAAAGAGGATTGGTCTGGAATCAGATTGTCATGCATTCTGCTTAAGTTCCTTGCTTATGGGAAGGCATTTGATGTTTGTTAGATTTTTAAGGACTGATATTTCCAGGAAAGCAAGTTGCATATAGGTACAAAACTGTAATTCACTTCCTATTTTATTGTTCAACAACAGAGATACCAGTGATGGCAGATAAATCACATAAATAAATCTAATCATTAAGACAAGTGGAAGGTCCTGCACCTGGGACAATATAACCAAAGATCTTGCAGGGCCAGATCTGTGTGGTGGGAGAAGCAGCCTTACTGAAAGGGTCCACAGGGATGTGATAACCAGGGACAAAGACATCACTGCACTCTGCTTAGCACTTGTTAGGATTTAGGTCACTTATCTCTGGAGAAGAGGCTCAGGGGGGAAACTTATCTCAGTATACCAGTATTTAAAGCATGGCTACAGAAAACATTGAAGCTCTTCACAAGGCAAGGGGGAATCGGGAGAGGTTTCATCTTGATATAATACAGTGAGAATAGTTAATCACTAAAACAAACTCCTCAGAGACAGAATGGAGTCCCAGCTGCTGGAGGTTTACAAGATGCCTGCAGACAGGGAACTAGGCCACCTCAGATGGATATTAAGAAACATGTCTTCACAGAAGGATATCAAGCACTGGAACGGGCAGCCCAGAAAAGCAATTGAGGCTCCATCCCTGGAGGTATTTAAGAGACAAGCAGACACAGAGACATATGGTTTAGGGATGGCTCATTAGAGCCAGCTTTGTGGTCGGACTCTATGACCTGAAAGGTTCCTTCAAACATGGACCATTCCATGATTCTTTGATCTCGGCTCCCCTTCCCACCAGGTGGCTTTCAGAGGTCCCTTACAGCCCGGGTTCCTCTGTTCCGTACAGGGGAATGTTATTCCGCAAGGGCTTGACTGAAACAACATCAACAGTGACAGCGAATACCAATAGCACAAGGGTTTATGCTATTTAAAGTAAAGAGTGTGGTAACGTGGCAATTACAGCACGCTTAGAAAACAAATAACCTAAAGACACACAGCGGAGACAACAGTCCCCAGACTCTGGAAGTTACGGTCCAGTGCTAGCCATGCCCCTACCGGAAAGCGACAACTCGCCACCACCTTTCAGCTCCCAGCTGAACTCAGCATAGAACTACACTAACAAGCTCCAACGGTCACTCGTCTCCTTCCCCGAGGAAAATAGTCCGGACAGCCCGCGCAGGCGCATTAGGGCCGCAAGAAATGGCGCCACCTGCGGACGAAACACCGCCATGTTGACAGCCCCACCCCTCTCGTCGGTGAGTGCTTCCTGGTCGCGCAAGACCAATAGCCGCCTTAGCGTCACGTGGGCGGTTCTCGCGGCAGTCCTGCGTCCCGTCAGGCGACGTGCGGTCTCCGCTCCTCCGCTCTATGGTAACCACAGAGATCCACGGCGGTGGCGGATCAATACTGGGACGGCGGCGGCCGTGGCGCCGTGGGGAACATGGCGACATTGGTGCTGGATAACGGCGCCTACAACGCCAAGATCGGGTACAGCCACGCGAACGTCAGGTGAGCGGCCGGGGAGGGACCGGGGCGAGGCGGGAGACCCCTTATCGCTCCGCCGGTGTTCGGGCCTACGGGAGATCGTCCCTACCTTCTCTCAGCCCCTCACCGGTAGCGGGGCCGCCGGCGCGCTGGCGCCGGCCGAGGAGAACCCAGCTTGTGGCTCCGCCCTTGCCGTGGGTGCCGAGCCCCGCCCCTACAGCGCGCCGGGACCGTTAAACCGTCGGGCCCGGGAGGCGGTGGGGTCGGGTTCTCAGTGTAGTGAGTTGTAGGGTTTTGCTTGGTTTGGTTTTCTGTGAGGTGCCTCTTTTACACCGGACGTATCAGGAGTTAGAGATTTCCCCTCATACCTGAGTGCTGTAAACGTGTTAGAATCAAAGCGCAGCAGCAGCAGGAATGTTACTGAAAGTATATTGGTCGCTGAAGTAGTGGCAAGAAAAGGAATGCATCTACTGCCGTGATGAATAGGAAACTTTCCAATCTTTTCCAGCGTTATTCCCAACTGTCAATTCAGATCAAAGACCGCACGCTTGAAAACCTTCACAGCAAATCAACTGGATGAAATTAAAGATCCCTCTGGTCTTTTTTATATTCTCCCTTTTCAGAAAGTAAGTAAAATAACCCGAATTTAACACTGTGGTCTAATGTGTATTTTCGTATTCATAGGAAGAATTTTCACACCATGTGCCCCAGCTGCACAGTAGCTGTAGTGTATGCAGGATCATGCAGGAATCAGATTCAGCAGTGTGAAGTTTAACAATTGTGGAATTACCTAAGTTGGAAAAGACCCTTAAGATCATCAAGTCTGACCATGCAGCTAGCACTGTCAAGTACACCAGTAAACCATGTTCTTAAGTGGCAGATATGCTAATTTTATAAATGTTACTCCCTTGAGCAGCCTGTTCCTATGTTTGATAATCCTTTAAGTGAAGGATTTTTTCTGAAATACATCCTAAAGCTCCCCTGGGGCAATGTGAAGCTGTTTTCTCTTGTCCTATCACTTTTTGCTTGAGAGAAGACACCCACTCCCACCTTGCTACAGCCTCTGCTGAAACCGTTGTAGAGAGTGATATGGTCTTCCCTCAGCTTGTGTTTCTCCAGGGTAAACAATCCCAGCTCACTCAGCCACTCCTCCTAAGACCCCTCCTTCAGACCCCTCATCAGCTTTGTTCCCCTTCTCTGAATGTGCTCCAGCATTTCCATGCCTTATATTCCAAAACTGAACACAGTATGTGAGATGTAGCCTCACCAGTGCTGAGTGCAGGGGGACTGTTGCTTCCCTGGTGGCCACACTTCCCAATATAGGCCAGGATGCTGTTGACCTTGCCTATCTGAGCACACTGCTGGCTCATTTGTTCATCTGTTGGCCAGCACTGCCAGGTCCTTTTCTGCCAGACACTCTCCAGACACTTTCCCCCAGGCCCGTAGTGCTGCATGGGGGTGTTGTGAGCCAAGACCAGCTCCCAGCACTTGTTGAACTTAATACCATTGGCCTTGGCCCATCTACCCAGCCTGTCTAGATTCCCCTGTAGAGATTCCTACCTACCTTCAGTCAGATTAACGTGCCTGCCCAAATTGGTGGTGTCTGCAGACTTACTGGGGGTGCACTTGATTCCCTCATCCAGACCACTGATATTGAAGAGATATTGAAGAGAACTAGTCCCAGTACTTGTGAGCCACTTATGACTGGCTGCCAACTGGATTTAACACCATTCACAACTGTTTGGGTCTGGCCATCCAGCCAGTTTTTTACTCAACAGAGTGTACACCCAGCCAAGCCATGAGCAGCCAGGAGAATGCTGTGGAAAACTGTGTCAGAGATTTTACTGATGTTCAGGTAGACAACATCTACAGTCTTTCATCTGCTAAGTTGTTCACCTTGTCATAGAAAGAGGTCAGGTTATCAAGGTTTCATAAACCCATAGTGATTGGGTGTGATCATCTGATTCTAGATGTGCCATGTGAAGACATGCGAGATGATCTCCATAACCTTCCCGAGCAATGAGGTTTCTATCAAAGAGAATAATGTATGTAGGAAACACACATTACATTGGTTTTGCAGTGCAGTAATGAACATATCGATAGGGAAATATTTGTAATGTTCTTTATGCTATGTAATATTTATACCTTAGCACAGATACATAAATTTAGACATGTACATTCTCAAAGTTATTGATACTACTGGTTTACCAATCATTTGACATTATTGATTTGTAATTTTGGTTGGTTGTTTTTTTAAGTATGATATTATTTTCTAACTAGTGTACATTTTTTCTAAACTCCTATAGGGTTACCTGGTGAACTGGGACGTCCAGAGACAGGTTTGGGATTATCTTTTTGGGAAAGAAATGTACCAAGTAAGAACTTTTTTTTTTTTTTTTTTTAGTTACAGATATTGTGTAGGTTAAATACTGATCAATGGAACTAACACAAGTTCATCAAATATTAAATACAATTAGTGATTTTATTGTTCTTTTTTAAAGTGCCTTCAGAATCACAGGGATTTTATTTTTTGCAAACTGAAGAAAAATTTTACTTTGAGCTCTGATGTGGGACTTCTAAAAACATTTCAATTTTTCTGTTCTTTGTGTATTCATGCTGAGTTTTGTTCACATATGTTAAGTTCACATCCATATAATTAAGAGTTCAAGTTGATATAAAGTAATAGTAATTGCAGACAGATACAATGTGTTGTAGAGATCAAGAAACTGTTAATCTAAAAGACAGTGAAGAGCTAGGTCAGTAGGCCAAAAGACATCCACATTAAATAACCATACTTGACTGTTTTCTCCTACAGACAAGTTGAATGTATGAAATATAAATATCTGATACTTAATACTTAACAGGAAGTGTAGTAAGGCTTCCATTTCATTTTTTTGTTAAAAGAAGTAGTATATACTCTGGAAATTTTATCATTTCACCAGGAGGAATGATGGTCCTAAGAATTAAAGTAATGCCTCAAAATTTCTTAATCTCCATACATCAAAATATCTAGTGCTGGCCTTAGCTTTTATTTTAGTTTTGTAATTAGATTCAGTTTAATCACAGTTGTAGGGGGAACTTGTTTTTAATACGTTGTCATGAGTGAAGACTATAGAGAAATGCAGTAGGTAATATTTTAGAGATGTATCCAGTTATGATTGAAATAACCTTCTGAAGTCTTTTCTAGAGGAGTTTGAGATATCAGTAAATAAGGAAAGTCCAGAATTATCAGAGGTCACTGGAAACTTTGTTATTGTTTCTGTTTTGTCCAGGACTGTGATGTGTATGCTGAGCTGTTGAAGAAACTTAGGTTTCTGTAGCTGTCAGGATTAGTGTGAAGTATCTTAGATTACTATGTGCTGTTCCTCTATGGATATCCTTTGAAATGTTGGATACAGTTCTGCAGGACTTGAATGTATGAAGGTGTCCTTCTATTATGTTTTTATCTATTCATTTGATAAAGTTGTATCACTGCTCATGAAGTTTTTAAATAAATTAAACCTTTATAACTCTAGTTTCTGCAAACAGGGCAAGTGATAATCACATCTTGAGATGATCTTAAACAGCTGCAAAATACAGTAACAGAGTACTAATTTCTAAGGCTTGTGTAATGACAATCTTAATGCATTTTTTTGTAGGTGGATTTTGTAGATACCAACATTATTATTACTGAACCTTATTTTAACTTCACTTCCATACAAGAATCCATGAATGAAATTCTATTTGAAGAGTATCAGTTTCAAGCAGTTCTTAGAGTAAATGGTGAGTCTGTTTCTTTCAGGTTCACATTTACGTATTTTAAAGGTTAACTTTGTAAATAAATAAATAAATATGCTGGCATACATTCTCACACACACACACATATAAAAGATGGTAAACAAATTACATTGTTTCCATCCTGTCTCTTGGTGATATGCTCCCATGTGTACTTTAACTGGAGTAAACATTTTCTGAAAAAAACAAATTCTAAGTATACTTTTGTACTGTGTAGTGGTATATAGTTAAAATCTGAGGAGAGCCGGCATGACAAAGATAATGATGGATTTCTTAGATAGAACAGTGTTTAATAAAGTCCATCAAAGATTTGCATAAAGACTTTGTTATCTTTCCTTGGGTTTGGGGATGAGCTTTATTTCATTTTGTTCTGTATTAGCAAGGGAAGTGCAGCATTATCATAATGAAATATACAATTTCTTACAGAGAGAATGAAAATAACATCACAATCTTGAAAGATAGTTGGATGTAGAACACTCCTTTAGATAGATTTGATAAATTATGTTGTAATCAATCTGCTTGGACTTCACAAAAAGGAAACTAAATGTGGATTGGAATTCGTGAAAAAGAGTAAATCGGGGTATATGATGCCTAATTTTATCCACTGTCAAAACTGACCTATTTGTTGTAAGCAAACATAGTTTCATGTCTAGAAGTGTATATTCATGTAAAAATTGAATGACATTTTCTGTATTTCAGCTGGAGCTCTTAGTGCACATAGATATTTCCGGGATAATCCATCTGAGCTGTGTTGTATCATTGTAGATAGTGGATACTCTTTTACACACATTGTACCTTATTGTAGAAGTAAAAAGAAGAAAGAAGCAATCATCAGGTAAGCGACACTATATATTTTCTAGAAGAACCATTTGCTATTCCTGAAGGTAATAATGACAGAATTCCATGTGTTACTCCTTTTCTGTAGGATTAATGTTGGAGGAAAACTCTTAACCAACCATCTGAAGGAGATTATCTCTTACAGGTAAAACATGCTGATCACCATCTTGTGATCTAGTATGAAATGAGCTACAAGTTTGTTAAGATATTCTTACTCATTCTGTGAATTTCAGATTAAGTGCTGTTTAAAGGATAAGGGGATTTGTGTCTGTTGTAACATGACTATAGTAGCTGCCATCTTGAGTTTAAGCTCCTTGCAGAATTAGGTTGTTCGTTTTTGAAGTGCCAGTGCTTTTTCAGGTTGCTGAGGTTACCTATATGTTTACAATTATCCAAATCCTTATATGTTCTCTGAGATATCTGAGTAAATCAGCAGTCGTCTAACTGATTTTGCCAATGCTACAGATAAAATTTAATAGCATCTTTAAGCTTGGGACTTTATCTAAGTAAAGATATTTACTAGTAGAACTAATTGCAGGATTATGGCTATGCTTGTTATGAAGACTTTGGGCAGATGAAGGTAGATTTGAACTGTGAGACAGGAAATTATTAAACTCTATTAGGCTAGGAATGCTTTTGTAAATAGAAAATAAGTTTTAAATATCGAGACAGTAGCTTTTGTGATTTGAAAAGTGGTTTCTTATTTCCAGTGGAAAACTGGGACCAGTTTCTGCACAGATACTAAGAATTACTATTCTCAAACTGGTTCAGTGTCAAAGTGGTTTTCACTTTTGGTTTTCACAGGCAGCTACATGTTATGGATGAAACACATGTAATTAATCAAGTGAAAGAAGATGTATGTTATGTTTCTCAAGACTTTTACAAGGACATGGACATTGCCAAGTATGTATACAAAAGTTAATATTTCTAAATAATTTGTTTGAACAAACCAATAAAACTGTATTCTTAATCAGGAAATTTTCCAGTTAAGTTTAAGGAAGCCTTGCCAATATAACATGGTTGGGATTTAGAGCTTGTTCTTTATTCTGTTGTACTTCACTTTCTTTCAGATTGAAAGGAGAGGAAAATACTGTAATGGTAGATTATGTTTTGCCGGACTTCAGCACTATCAAAAAGGGATTTTGTAAGGTAATGAGGTTGTTTGTAAGGTTTTTGAAGCATTTGGTCTGCTGACTTGCACAAGTCTAGAAAAGAGGTTAAATGTACTTCATTTTCTCTAATGATGTATAATCATTTCTTTCTGTGCTGTACATTAATTGGTAAAGTTTTCCATAGGAATATGAGGTGAAAATTCAATGCTGTTTTTCCAGCATAGCATTTTATTATTTAATTCTTGTAGCTGTCTAAGCTTGTGCTCTGTTGTACAACATATCCACACCATTATTTCAGGATTTTTTTTTAACTTAAGTTGGAATTTTTTCTCTCTGCTTTCACACCTTTTTAATAGTCTGAAATTCATTTAAATACCCAAGTAGGTAGGTTACCAAGGAGCCTGAAAAATCTTCATGCCAATGAAGACAATTTAAACATTTTCTCTCATTTACTGAGAGAAAATTTGATGTAGTTTCACAAGTATTCCCAGTGTTTTAAGGCCACTCTCATGCATACCTGTTTTGTTTTAGGAGAAACTGCAGTTGATATGAGCAAAGTCACTTCAGATTTAATAACAGAGTATTTATTATTCTTAAAAGATTTGTTGGTAATACCACTTAATGTGGAAGATAGTGCATCTCTCATATAGTACATGAAATACTCTAGGGTGTAATTTTCTTTTCTTAAGCATTGGCTACTATTCATGTCTTTATTTTAGCCAAGGGAAGAGATGGTGTTAAGTGGAAAGTACAAGACTGGTGAGCAAATACTCCGTCTAGCGAATGAAAGATTTGCAGTTCCAGAAATACTCTTCCATCCTTCAGATATTGGTATTCAAGAGATGGGAATTCCTGAAGCCATTGTTTATTCTATTCAGAATTTACCTGAAGGTATAACCTGCATGTATCTTGAAGAGTGTTTTTATGTTGGGTAGATTTGGGATTTATTTGGTTTTGGTTTTTGATTCTATTTGTTTTGCGCCTTTTTTAGCACCTGAGTGTTTCACTATGCCAGCTACTTAGTTCTTGTGAACTCTTCTGTCTTCTGGTGTGTGTCATATGCTCTTAAAATTAATTGTGTTCAAGATTCTCTGTTAGGCAAACACAGTTTTGTGGTGAATCATTGATTGACTTGTGCTCTGGCTAATTAATGTAGATGTAATTTTTCACAACATCCATTTCTGTTGTGCCCAGTCTGCCAAACTCAGCAGTTTAAGAATCAAAGTAAAAACCTCTGACTGCTGTGTTTGTCAGAAGTAATACTAAACTTTTCATCTTAGAGATGATACATGTTAAATTAATATTACAAGGAAGACTTTCATAGGTTTTATGTGGCATTGATGCTATTATTTGTTACTCTAAAAAAAATTGTATCATTTACAGTCCCTACCGAAAGGGGAACTTTATTGTCAGCCATGAAATTTAACATACAATATAAGAAAACCATAGTTACTAAAGCCAAATTCTAAAAGAACAAGTGAGAGATCACTTTGTTATTTTTCTCAACTATTTACCTGATTTGAATATTAGATGATCATTGGTACTCTTCTATTTCGTCTGTTCCAATTAATAAAAAAAATTAGAAAACGGCTTTAAGTATGTATGAAGTTTCTAACTACATATTTACTTACTTGCTTTACAGAAATGCAGCCTCATTTCTTTAAGAACATAGTCCTGACTGGAGGAAACACCCTTTTTCCAGGCTTCAGAGATCGGGTTTATTCTGAAGTTCGCTGTCTTACTCCAACTGATTACGATGTTTCTGTTGTTCTTCCTGAAAAGTACGTTTTAAACTGTATAGAACAAGCTTTGCCTTTTTAAGAACAAATTGTACAGTGGGATTTCTTCTGCTTATTAAAAAGATGGATTGAATAGAGGGGTTAATTTAAATACTAAGTGAACCAAAATTGTTCTTCAGAGATTTCAGAGAGAGAGAATATACAGCTGAGACAAAAAAAGTCGAAAGTACAGAAAAATGTATTAAAGAGTGTTTTTAAATACTATTAAAGAATCATCTGTTCCAAGTAACTACAAAGACATCTCTGCTTCCTTCCTTCTTCACGCCTGCTTCCAAAGAGGCACTTGCTTTTTATTAAAAGCAAAGGCAGTTAGGTAGCCCTGTAAAAATTTTATACTGTCTCATAACTTGTCAGAAGCTGAACTGGTTAATTTAGCAATCAATAAAACTTTTTTTAATAGATACGGCTAAATAAGATCTTTGATATCATCACTACATACTTCTGTTTCAATTGATAATTAACAGTAACTTTGTTCATTTTTTCAGCCCTATTACTTATTCTTGGGAAGGTGGGAAGCTCATTTCTGAAAATGATGATTTTGAAGATATGATAGTAACTAGAGAAGATTATGAAGAACACGGACACAATATCTGTGAAGAGAAATTTGATATATAAGTGGCATGTAAGTTGGGCACTTTGTTATTCCATTGTTCTGCTCAGAATAGAACTTGAACTACAACCTTTTTACCTTCAGTTAGGATTGTGTTTTAACTTTCCTGTATTTAAGTGGGTTGGGAAAAAAAGTCATTTCCAGAGCTTAAAAATAAAAGTTTTATGAGCTTAACATGTTCATTGTCATTTCATGATGTTCTCATCTTTTACTGGTAGCTTCCTTGCATTCTTATCACAGAAAACCTTAATGCATGAAGTAATTGAAATATTGAATGCTTGTACTGGTGTGATACTAACGTAGCAAGAAGAAATTTACATTTTAAATTTTTTTTCCAGATTGTTATTGTTTTAACTCACGCATGCAACTAAATAGATGTCAGACAATCTCAAAAGTTCTCTGAGATTGCCTACCCTGAAAAGCAATACATGACTTTTATTTTTGGTTTTTTAGCGAATAGCTGTGAGAGGAGCAGACTTGAAATGTGACCACTGCTACTAAAAGCATACTTAAGCTTTGAGAAGAGGGGAATGTTAACAGTTCTGTTTTGAAAATGGAGTTTAGGTTAGTAAGCTGGGGGGGAAGTTTGTTTTTTTGTTCTAGACAATGGCTGAGCAAATAAGCTTCCTGATGTTTCTCTCACTTTTCTGAAAAGGTGATATCTGAAGCTGGCTGAGGTAAATAAATCCTGCAGCCTTGTCCTGGGTACTCCCATCTGTGACATATATCACGCCGTAGACAAACCTAAATGCCCAAGCCTGTACCTGTCATTTCTGTTCTCAGAGCAAAGGTGGCACCAGAAGCTCTGTTACTGTGCCATCATTGTGTGCAGCATTGCTGGCAGGAAGGCAAAGAATGAGCAGTAGCCAGGTAGAAGCCTCACAGGGTCCTATCTGGCTTGTTCAGTTGACAGGACAGAGGCAGGCACTTGGACAGGGTGGGCAGTGAGCTGACAGATTTTGATCAGACATGGCTCATGGCCACCACGGGATTATTCATGTGGAAGGGCTCGTGATAACTAATGGTGGGCTCAGATCTGCAGAGGAGTGTCTGGTTCTCAGCTGAAGTCTCACATGCCCTCTTGTTGTCTGCCCCTACGTAAAACCAGTAAGTAACCCAATGCACTTACCTGGCTTGGAATGAAGAGCACTTGGAATGTGCACGTGATGGCAGAGATCAAGCAGAGGTTTCCCTGCATTTCATTCCACTCTAGTGATCCCTAGACACACTTCCTTTCACCCACATAACTTTATCCATCTTGACTTGTCCTGAGAGCTGAAGGAAATCCCCTGGCAGTGATAAACTCCTGGTGCCCACTCCAAAATATATTAGAGAGACTGATTCAGCACTTTTTACACAATGTTTTATTATAATCTTTAAATTATCACAACTCAATCAAGTCACAAAGTGCAAGAATTTGGTTTTTAAAAACAGTTTAGTTTTCCCCTAAAACAATTCCCAGTTAACCTAGCCCACCAATCACTGTGTGTCCTCACCTTTCCATCTTACCAGGTTCAGTATTTTGAGCAAGACCCAGTAAAGGGACTGAAAAAAGAGAAAACAAAAACCAAACTGAAATCCCCTTCTCTGCTAAACAGTAGAAGCACTTAATCAAGGAGCACTTACCTGCTTACAGTTCTCAATAACCTACTTTTTACAGACTCCCTTTTCTGGGAGAATGACCAAAACCCTAATAGGGCTAGAAAAAGAATGTTGCGGTCCTGTATTCTAGAAATAAGGGCATAAACCTCTCCAGTGCTTTTAATGATGAAATGGCTGCCATGAAGACAGAAGTAGTAATTTCACCCCATAACATTGTATTGCCTATTTATGATTTGAATCATAATTTCCTTGACAATGTTCTTTTATCCATCAATGTGTCAAGACAGGCCTCCCTTAAAGGGGGCCTTTTTTTCCTCCTCAGCTACATTCCCTGACTTCTAACAGAGCTAGGTCATTTAAGTAAGGCCACTTGAAATATGCAAATTAACATAACTAATTATATGTACACATAGTTGATTATGTCTGGCAGTGTGACCATTTCAATTTATAAAACAAAACACTTTTTGAAAAATCTTTGGTGTTGTACTATATGTTTTAAGAAGAGCTAAGGATGTAGATACCTAAAGAAGCGTATCTACAGCAGAGCTAATCCAGCCAAAGGGTCATGAAAATGCTAAAGGATCAGAGCATCTGACAAACAAGGAAAAGGCTGAAAGATCCATCTTGAAAAGATGAGGCTCAGGGAAAGGAGCAAAAACAAATGAACCAGACAGGTTCCCAGTGAAAGGACAGGAGACAAGTAAAGGAAGAAATCCCACATAAACTTGAGGTGAGGTTTTGGTTTTTTTTTTCCTTGGTTTCCCTCACCTGCCAGTGCTGTGAGGCTGGTCAAACTCTGGACCAAACTCATTTGAGAGGTTATGGCATCTCTGGCCTTGGAGATACTCTAAAGTCTAGTGGAAAAAGCCCTGAGCAGCCCAAACTAATTGACTCTACTTTGAGCTGAGTGGTGGGACCAGACCAGGGGTTCCTTCCAATTTCAGTTGTTTCTGTGTCCAATACCTGATCAAACAGCTGTCATGAAGACAGAAGAAGTAATTTAACCCCTATAACATTATATCTCATTTAATGGTTCAAATAATAATAATTGTCAATGGTCATTGAACTATAATGCTGTGAAAAACAATTAAGGAATTTGGCTTTCATAATTGTTTAAAAGTATAATAGTTACCAAGATATTACAGGATGGATGAAGTTGATTCAATCGAAGCTGCTCTGGGAAAATGTAAGCCAAGAAATAAGGAGGAGTACCTAACTCCAGTCTAAAGGAATGCCTTGAAGACCTTCATACAAGAAACTAGCTCTTAAGACCAGCTCCGTTATCTTTCAAAGGGTCCAGGAGAGTGAGGAGCAACCCAGCCATTGCTGGATGCATAGAAGTACAGAGTAGCAATTAGAGTGCTAAGATAGCCTTGCTTTTCATCAAGCAAGGACAGCTAACACCAAGATCACAAAAACTTTGTGTAGCTCTTCTTTTTTCTTTAGAGTCTGGCAATAGACTTCTTGTTTTATTACCTTTAGATTGCATACTAACTTTAACACCTCAGCACATGCTAATGAAGATTTAGTGCTTAGGCCAAACTTATGTCACTTATCTTTAGGAGTGGGATATCTTATAACTTGGGGAAGAAAGAAAAGGGAAAAAGGTAAGGGGAGGAAGAAGGGGAAAATATGCTAATGAGTTTATAGTTATGACTGAATATGCATATGTTTAATGTAGTGAACCTATAAATGACCCAACCTTTCACCAATCTGTGTGCCTCTGGCTATGGCTAAGTACCCAGCACTGTTTTGCTTTTCAGCTTATTAGGGCTTCTCCTTAAATAAAGCTTCTAAATTTATAAAACTGAGAGTTTTATTTCTCACAATGTGGCAAGACAGGGCACAATGCTTTCAGGATTTATCCTATGAATCCATAAACACTATCCAAGTAGCTGGACAATATCACAGTGTCCTTGTGTTACAATAAATTATTTAACTACATCAAGACATCTAAAACAGGATTATTTTTCCAAGTTTTTATAAAAAAATGCAAGTTTTTACTTGTTCTTGCATAATTGTCAGAGTAGCAGCAGCTCAGTCTGCCAAAGTGGGGAAGAAGCTGTAATTACACACAGCTCCCCAGACTGATCAGGCATGCCCAACACACATCCAAGATCCACTGACCTGCTTCTAACATTTCTGACATACTTCATATGTTTTTACAACACTCACAGCAGTTTAAGATTAGGTTACAGTTAAATTGTGAACTGCAGATAGAAAAGATTAAAAGTTTTACTGGCTAAGACCCCTGGCATGGCTCTGGATGCAAATTTGGCTCAGTTAGAAAGTCACAGGCTGTGGGACACAATGAAAAAAAGAGCTGGTCCCCAAACCTGCACAAGCAGTTTACTATGATTACTGACTTAAAAGTAATCAGGTACATTTTGCTTACAAGAGGCATTAATTAGAATTAATGCATTTTAGCAGCATAATCATTTTGATATTTTCCTGTAAATTAAGATATAAGGTGCAATTTTCATATGCATCTAAATTTATAAAAAAAAAAAACCCACAACAAAAACGCAACTGTATTGAGGTCTAACCATTTAGAGTACAAAATTCACATGTAGTTTAACAAGCATTGCAATAGGTGAGAGAATGGTATTTTCGTAATTCTTTAACTAATTTCTTCTTCCGTTTCAAAGGAATAGTGGGGTCATCATCTATCTCTCGAACCAATGTGAGAAGATGCTTATTTGTTTGTTGTTTCTGCTCTTCATATTCTCTAGTTGTCAGGCGCTGACAGAAGGTGTAACCTTTGTAAGGAATCAGAGGTTCAGATTAAACTTAATGCATGATGCAAGAACCTGGTTAAAAAAAAAAAAACCTACAAGAAACACAAGTCTATCAATAGTTCAGTTGTGATTACAAGTCTAGATGAACAATGTGAAACATAGCCCTTCTCATAGCATGGATGAACACCAAAATATTAATTTCAAAATTGGTGTGATAAGCACTGTTACAAATGACATATCACAGATGATTCTGTATTGCAAGCAGGCCTACAAAAAAAGAGCCAATATTAGTTTCTGCATGAAGAACACTATATGAACAGAATGGCATCTCACAGCTGTCATGATCCAGCGATTCCCTGCAAGTAGATCAGATCCATGGCAAGATTCAGTATATAATGCAAAACAAATACTCTGGAATAAATTGCTGCCTTTGGACTACATCTCTGAATTGAGGAATACAATTCAAGAACTTCTTAGTGATTATACATCTCAGCATGGTATGGGCACCAGATGTAGAGGTGATGTTCACAGTGAAGACAGAGCAAGAACTGGAGCCTGAGAATTACACAACTTAAGCACTATTTTCAACTATAAAGAACTATTTATAGCTATAAAAAGGTTAAGAACTAGTGTGGTGGTTCAACTCCTGCAAGAAGAGAGAACCACATGTCTCTCATTCTGGCTGCCCCTTTTTGTGGAGAGCAGACCCATGAGCAGGAAAAATAACACAAAATAACACTCCTGAGCTGAGACAAAGGCAACAGGAGCAAAGTTTAACAAAATGACCTGGAATATTGCGTCCAGTTCTGGAGCCCTCAACACAGGAAGGATATTGAGCTATTGGAGAGGGTCCAGAGAAGGGCCACGAAGATGATCAAAGGGTTGGAGCAACTGCCCTATGAGGACAGGCTGAAGGAGTTGGGGTTGTTCAGCCTGGAGAAGAGAAGGCTCAGAGGGGACCTCATAGTAACTTACCAGTACACAAAGGCAGGGGAAGGAATTTTTAACATAATATCGGATGGGAGGACTAGAAACAATGGATATAAATTAGAGGGGGATAGATTTAGACTAGACATAAGGAAGAAATTCTTTACAGTGAGGGTGGTGAAGCACTAGAACAGGTTGCCCAGGGAGGTTGTGGATGCCCCCTCTCTGGAGGTGTTCAAGACTAGGCTGGACAGGGCACTGGGCAGCCTGGTCTAGTGGGAGGTGTCCCTGCCTATGGCAGGGGGGTTGGAACTCGATGATCTTTAAGGTCCCTTCCAACCCAAACTATTCTATGATTCTATGATTCTATGACAACGGCAACAAGAAAAGAACAATAGGAGGAGTGAGGGAATACACAGTAGTGATGCAACACCAAGTGCGGTTGGCTGACCCCTCCCAACCTCCGCACATGGCCGCCTCAAGCTCCCAAGCCAAAGGCCCATTACTTCCTACCCACCTCGCTGCCTTTCCCAGCTTGCTCTGCCTACCTGTGTGCATGGCTTCGGTGGGACTGGGATACCTGCAGAGTTAATCCTAAGGGGGATAAATTTCTTACAATTCCTTCTGTACAAACACCATCTTCTCAAGGATTCCTTATAGAGAGCAGTAGTAACCCAAGCTGCCAGAATTTTCACATGGACCTGTTCTTCCCTTCTTTTAAAGCAAGTCTGCCAAATGCCAAATTTGAAATAATTTTTGAGGTTTAGTAGAGACAGAACAATAAGAGACAGATCTCTAAACCAGGAAACTTAATGATGTCTGGGAAAGGTATTAACTCTTGAAACTTCATTGTGGATCATTTAGGCCAGTGGTTTCAAGTGGCTTTCCAAATTAAAACCATCTCCCAGGTTCCTGCAGTGTTTTTAGTGTTTTATATTTCCATCAAACCTAAGGATTAGCTTCCTGCAATACAGATTCCTTCTCTTATTACCCCACCCCCAGCTTCCACCTGCACTTTTAGAAGTTCACCCGCTAGGAAAGCTCAGTAGCATCCAAGAAAGGTTTTCCTCCTCCTCAAAGAAAAACAAAAGTAACACCAGACTATGAGGCACACAAGAAAACAGGAACACACCATGCTGGAGAGTTTACAATAAGAACAAATTATTTCAACAAGTACATAGAATCTATACACATTTGCAGATTTGAATTCCAAAAACCTAGTAAGGAGAGTACAGAATGGGGTTTATAGTTTAATGATGTGCTAATTTAATTCAATGTGCTGCCTGAGATCACACAGGCTCCGAGAATATAGTAGACACCACAACTCCCAATCCCTGTATTCTTTGGCTGCACAATATGTAATACTCTGACTGAGCTGGAAGCAAGTTGGACATATACCAGAACCCCCCACAATATTAAATAATATTAAATACAATATTAAGCAGCACAGTAAGTTATGGTGGTTTTCAGTTCTCAGATGGTTTCCTCTTCAATGTTAAAGCACATAATGTGCTGGAAGAAGTCAAAATTAAGAAGGTAGAGAGTAAGAGACAAATTCAATTATTTAAGCTAGACCTTCAAGTGACAGTGCTGGAAGTTATTTTTTGGCTTTAAGGCCTGATGGAAAAATCAGCTTGTAAAAGAAGAGCCAGAAATTACAGACACATCAAGTGTCAAGTGCCTTCCTCAAGAACCTGGTTAACCTTCTCCAAGTCTTAAGCTCTTAGGA
This sequence comes from Turnix velox, assembly GCA_013400935.1. Lineage (NCBI taxonomy): Eukaryota > Metazoa > Chordata > Aves > Charadriiformes > Turnicidae > Turnix > Turnix velox. Next base: position 6,959 of record VZTY01023396.1, on the reverse strand, counting down.
AACTATGTGCTTTCCCTGAAGAGGAAGAGAACTCTCCAAAACACTAAACAATCAAGGTCTGTGCACAAAACATCTACTGAGCTCTGTAACCATTTTAGGTGTCTTGTGGCAGATACATAAGAGTTCTGCTCCTAAATATAAAGTTTCATCAAATATACACATCAAAATATAAGCACATCACTTCAGGAAATGTATTGATTTTCTGTGGAGTGATTTTTTAGTAAAAAAATAAAAAAGTTTCACGTGTTCAAACAAGATAACAATCCTTGTTCTCTAGTATTCAGAGGGCAGAGTTATGTTTGTAGCAGATAAATTAATTTTTCGTTGAATCAGTCACTAGTCACTTTAATGCTTCACTTCCAATAAAGGAAAAGCATGTTCTTTATGCAATTTGTATAAAAAAGCTTCTATAAAAACATGTATCAGATCATCTACCTGAATTGATATCTGGATCTTGTCCTTCCAGCAAAATCTCAAGTCTCCTACTAGTTAGTTCCAGAAGAGTCAAAGGAGTCTAAAAATACAGTCCAAAGAAAAAATTACAAAACCATGTTTCTGTATTTCAGAATATAAAGCATTCAGCTGATCACTTTAAAAATCATTATTGGAGAAGAATCTATGTCAACATTTATTCAGGCACACATTCAAAATATCTCAAAAGACTGCAGTAAAACACATCTAAGTTCTTTATTTTAGCCAAAGAAATAGCAGGTAAGATGTTCTAGATGTTGTTTTCTACTGAACTTAAGTAGTGTGGGCCTCCTACTGATTTCAGCTTATATAAACACACAAACCTCTATAGTGCAGTTGCGTAAAAACAAACCACTGTCTACTCTGCTGTCACTGCTATGAAGCAGTAGGGGACTTCATTTATCACATCTGGCTCCATCATCAATCATGAATCAAAGCTGTAACCTTCATTTCAGAAACTCTAATAAAAGATAGCAATTCAAGATATTCAAGATAATTCAAGATAGCAAAAAAACCTCTTCAGAGTTGTCAAAGCTATACATGTAGATTGGTGCATCAGTGCATGCCATGTTAAGTATTACTCATAGTATGTTAGTTGAATTCTAAAGGAGAAAGACACTATGAAGTCTAAAAATTTAGCAGACAGCCACCAGAAACAAGGTCTCAAAAGGCCTCTATAGAAAGTCTTGATACTCGAAATATTTTCTCAGCACAAATGATGCAAAGACAGACGATATTATATACAAAAAAGACTGCAAATCTCTCAAAAACCTGTCCCCTAAAGTCTGAAACAGATTCTCGCTCTGCTTGACTGTACTTTGTTGTTCCAGTAGGGATGGAGTTAACTTTAAGAATAGCTGTATGGTGTTATATTTTGGACTTGGGATGAGAAATACTTTTGACAGCTCACTGGCATTTTCAGTTGTTGCTAGGCAGTCAAGGCCTTTTCTCTTCTTTATACGGCCCTGCCATTGAGTAGGCTTGGTGTGCACAAGTTTGCAAAGGATACAACTGGGACAGTCGACCCCAACTGTCCAAAGAGCTATTCCAAGTCATGCAGTGTCATGCTCAGTATATAAAATTGGCAAAAGAAGGAAGGGGATGGACAATTAGAACGATAGCATTTGTCTTCTCAAGTAACTGCTACACATGATGGAGCTATGATTTCCCAGAGATGGGAAGTGGTGAAAAAATTCCTTATTTTACTCCACTTGTGTGTGTGGCTTTTGCTTTACCTGCTAAACAGCATTATCTCAACCAAGGGTTTTTCTCCTCACTTTTACATTTCTGTTTCTCTCCCCAGTCGCAACTGAGGGAGCAAGTGTGCAGCTGCATGGCTACCAGCATGGGGTTAAACCCAGACATAGAATGGAATGGAATATTAAATTCTGCTCCTCAGAATTCCCATCTTCAGGATGTCATTCATGGCATCTAAAATTTAAAATTACAAAGCCAGTAAAATAAGGAAAAATGCTACCTTGAAAAGCTCGGAGTGATTGTCCACCAGAAACTGAGTCAGCAGTTCTGCCTGTAGCTTTGACAACATCTTATTGTGTAAGATGAACTTTGTGCAAGTCCTGATGATCACAGCTCTGTTATCAAACTTGGAAAACAAACAAACAAACAAAAAAAACCAACTCAGATGAGGCATTAAGTTTACTTGCCGAAGACTAAATATAGACTAGATTTACTTTACACCAAAGACTAAATATAACAGGATGTTATCAGTGGGAAGAACATCTCGATAATTGTTTTAGAACAGATCGAATTAGAAGGCAGTAAACAGTACTCTGGAGAAAAGTGTTATTTCCCACAAAACATAGACACTTACTTGTTTCTGTAACTTGTAGCCCTCTGATTCAGATGCAATGGCTATGAACATGAGGAGTCTATGTAGTTCTTCACGGATATTTGGTGCTAATAACTTTAAATAAAGTTGTGATGCTTCAAGAGCTTGATCTGTTTTTCCCTTTTCTGCAATGGAGTAAAATAGTATATCCAGTGTAACCATTCATTTTCAGAGTCAAGAATGTGTATTTAAATTTTAGTTTAAGGCCCCTTTCTGTTTAGTTTTTTTTTTTCCCCCCACAGCCTGAATCACAATCTGGATAGCCTCTTATTACATTTAAAAAAAAATTTATTAAAAAGTGCTCTAAATCCAGAACTTCCAAAACCTTATTTTGGTAAACAAGAAAACTTCATAGCTGTTATCTTACATTTGTTATTAGTCACAAGCAGCAATATAGGAAACTCCAATTAGAGGTAAGGACAGTGATAGCAGTTGTATGCAGAAACAGGTCACCCACAGAGGTTGGCGAATCTCTCTCCTTGCAGATTTTCAAAAGACAACTGGACTAGGACCTAAGCAACTCAGAATAGTTTTCACATTTGTCCTTGCCTTGAGCAGAGTGTTTGCCTAGCAACCTTGATTGCTCTCTTTTAACCTATAAATCAAAGTGCATCTGCAACACCATTGCAAATGACATTATCATTCAAGCAATTGAAGTTTATTTGGTTTTCACATGCATTTGTTGTTCCATGTTTATCTTACCTATAAGTTCTATAATTCCTGAATGAATATCAAGATCTTGACTGGTAAGAAGAGAGTCCTTCTTTTGACTATAATATTTTACTATAACATCAAAAAGAATCTTCTTGTATGTATTCAGATTGATGGGTTTGTTAGTGCTTTGAGGTAACTGCTGACTAACCATCGTTATGAATTGGTCTGGGAAATACTCCAAGCATTCAATTGCAGCATAGAGCCATTTGTCAAGCCTGTAGAAGGAAAAGTTAGCTTTATTTAATCCTTTAAAGTAAAGAACTAAGGACAGGCAGAGTATTTTTAAGAAAATTAGACAGGAATAGCCATGCAAGTATAGTTATGTATTTGAACCACATTAGCCTTGTTACTTATTAAGCAGTTTATAGAGTTTATTTCAGTGTATTAGTTCAAGGACCTATTCATCATAAGCAACTTCTGTAGTTCTATGCTATAGACAGTACACAGAATTATTTTTGTTTGGCTCTGGATACAAACTTTTTTTAGAGGCTTTGTTAGAGGCTATTCTTCATATCTGCAGTTTTCCAGATCTCACACATGCCATAAGCCAGACCTAAATAATACACCATCTACAAAGGTGCTACTCCAGACCTCCACTGAAGTAATAAGCATTCAATTTTATTAATGTTCTTCTGAGCAAATGTTAGAGGCTCTTAGAACAATACGTAGTAGGAACTATTTTACGAGACATAAACCCACAATCAACCAAGAATTAAGCACAATGCAAGTATAAAGCTCAAGAGAAAGAGTGTTGATTAAGCCATTCTGGGTGAAAAAACATGCAATTAGGATGCTATAAAGAAACAAACCCAGTCTGAAACCAGTAGTTCCATTAGCTTACATAAAACTCAAAATATAGTATTTTCTCCCTAAAGCAAGAATAGATTAAAAAAACTAAGAAAGTCTCTGATTGATCTCAGTCTCATCAACACATAAAAATTATAATGATTTGACAGAAATAAGTATTACTAAGATGCATGAGAAAATATGTCTTGATGTATTCAATAAAAGTATATGTTGAGATAGAGATCAGCCCAAGTGCAATCAACAGGAACACTACAAAAATAAGAACATTTAAGGAAAAGAGCACTGATGACATGCTGCCTCTTGTGATAAGAACATTCTTCAGCACTACAACTTAGTTTCTCCTTTTCTGTTGCTAACAATAAACATCTTACTGACTTTCTATCTTCACAGCACCACCATCAGGCACTGTGACAAGCAAACAAAAAAACATCACAATTTTTCTTCAGGTTCTAATGTCTTCATAGGGATCTAACAGTGAAGCATCTTGTGTAGAAACTAGAAGTGTTTTTGACATTTCAAGTTTCAGTGTACACTTAAAATCCTCAAGTGTAAATTCTTAAGCATATATTTTTTGTGAATTCCATTACCACTTCTGAAGTCTAAGTAAAGTACATTAAATCCACTGTTGTCTACAAGTGTAAGAATGCCTATCTTGTTCACTTTGATTAAAAGTCAAATCAAGAATTTACTAACAAGCTCATTTTATAGATGTATAACTTACTCAGGCAAGTTTAAGCTACATGTAACCTCTCTGTCCAGGAAAGTGTTTGAGATAATTAGATCTTCTTTGCCAAAATAGTCAGGTTTTGTCTTCACTGAAGAAGCCAAGATATCCTCTAGAAGTGGAACATCAATTAACTGCAGTAGTCGTACCAGAGTTTGCTGTTTCCAGACATCTTCTATTGCTGATACAATTGACAAACAAAAAAAACACCCTCAGAAACAAGACCTCACGTAAAACACTAACCTTAGTTTTTATTTTAAGCATTCAAATAAAACTAGGTAACAGCATAGCATGTTCTGTGTTGAGGAAGAAGTCTGACCATGCAGTTTGAAGGAAGAACAGGAATGATAAGAAAGGAGACTTTAGAGGAAACATCTCTCTCCCCATTGTATCAGAATCAGTAATAACCCACTCCAATCAGTACTACGCATAAGGAAAGACAAGTGAATAGAAAAGGATACATATAATACAGGTGTTCTTACTCTTTAAATCTTATTTCCTATGGCATTTGCATAAACAGGATAGCATAATTCCATAAAAAACTTTACCCTGTTTTGTTTCGTTCAGCTAATTTTTTTATGAGTATTTATACTCACTAAGTGCTCAGTTAGCTACTTCATAGTTAGTGACATATTAAATTCAACTTAGTTTTGGTAAGTGTTTTACAGAAATTAGGTACTCCCTCCAAGTAGATATAGCAAAGAACAGCCGAGTTTTGAGAAGGAACATTCAACCCTCACCTCTTTTTGAGAGCAGATGAGTTGGCTCATTAACCACGATCTTTGGAGGTAAAGATACATGAACATTTATTGACTGAAGAAGCTCTTCTACCCTCTTTTTATCACCTTCTTCTAGTGCTAAGGGGTTACAAAATGTTGTTTCACACTGTGTTCTGTAAGGTGGGAAGGGGAGAGGAAGAGAAAATTGATGTATAATAAACATGATCAGTACACATTTATCTTCCTGTCACTTCCTAAATTGCTGTTAAATTAGGACTTCATGGCTTCACTTTATCTGGAACCTAACCTGCTGCTAGAAAATTAATCTCCTTCATAGAAAGGGCAAGGAATTCCAAAAACAGTATTCCAAATACTGTTTTTTAATTCCTCTTCTTTTCCCAGCTTCCAGCAAGTAGATAATTTTCAGATTTTGGCACAATTTATTGCAAAATAAAAGGATTCCTGGGCTTATGCTAATGTGCCAGTCTCTATTCTAAATAACAAAAGGCAGATCAAAGTAATTTAAAACTACTAATAAATATAAGGTATGCTATTGAGGCTTGGCATCTCTCCAAACTAGCACATAGCTTTCAAAAGTCTCTAACTAAATGTAATTTCACCTACAATTAACCCACCTTAACTTAAAAGTAAAAAAAATAATAATCAGGATAGTTCAGAATAACTCACTTGGAACATCTTTTTATCTTCTGTTTGCAGACACGCTCAGGTGACAAGCACTCATTGTCATTATTCTTTCTTGGGAGAAGAGGAGTAGGGCTGCTGCTTACAAACCTATAGAGACTGGTGTTTGTGTCTTCAAATTCCATTTCTTTCTCATTCTTGAATAAGCTAAGTTTTGCTCCAACTGGCTCAAAAACCTTGTGATCCATCAATGCTTGACATACACGGACTCCCTTCAGCCGAGAAATATCATTACAGCTCAGGTACATGCTTTGCATAAGATGGCTCAGAACAACATCAACAGCATTTGAGCCAGTAAAACAGTTTTTATATGTTTTCAGATGTTGTCTATGTCTTTTGATTTCCACCTGACTGTGAAGAGCATGAATAATGCTATTCCACAGCCGAGTTGCTTGAAAGGGACCATCACAATCTGCAAAATATTTATAAGAACCCTCAGAAACATCCATAAAACCTGAGGATTTTAAAACATTACTTTATTCTGTAAAATTTATATATATACAAACTTCCCAGAAATCAGCTTAATTTTACAAAGTCAGAGAAATAAAATACTTCCTTCTTAAAAGTTGACTCTGACCCCAGGGATCAGGTTAGGAAAACTAAAACCCAGGTAGAATTAAGGCTGGCCAGGGACATAAAGGGGAGTAAGAAGAACTTTTACAAGTATATAAAATACAAGAGGAAGACTAAGGAAAATGTGGGCCCTTTCCGAAATGACACTGGAAAGCTGGTCACGGGGGATTTGGAGAAGGCTGAGGTACTTAACTTCTCTGCCTCAGTCTTCACTGGCAAGGCCTCTGAATGCACAACTCAAGTCTTAAAAACCATGACCATCAACTGGGAGAAGCAGGATCCACCCACTGTGAGTGAAGAGTAGGTTCGAGACCACCTGAAGAACTTGGGGGTGCACAAGTCCACCCACGGGCCCTTAGGGAACTAGCAGATGAAGATGCCACTGTCCATCATATTTGAA
>VZTY01023395.1:56686-102624 GCA_013400935.1 Turnix velox | reverse complement strand
CGAGGCACCGGTGAGCTCTTCCAATAGGCGGGCGCGTGCTTTCCCCCTTCGCTCCTCCCAGCAGCCCCGCCGCCGCGATGCATCCTGGGGATTGTGGTCCCGGTGGGGGCGGGAGGCGGCTGGGCACGTGGAAAGGGCGGGAGCGCGCCCTGCCGGGGGGGGCGAAAAAACACCCGGCTGTGCCGCTACGCCCGGCTCCGCGCTGCTCCCGTTGAGGGAGTTTCAGTTCGATGTTGAAAGTCGTGGGGCTCCGGGAGACGCCAAGGGCCAGCCTTCTTCATAGTCCCGCGATCATGAGGGGGCCCGGAGCTCGACCTGGCCGGTGGGGGTCANGGGGCCCGGAGCTCTACCTGCCCGGTGGGGGTCAACCTTGTGAAGGGAGCCGTAGCGGGCTCAGGGCTGCCTCAACCGGGGCCCCCGTGCCCTTGTCAGCAGTGAGTCTGGCCTCCTGGTGTGGCCTTGGTGTGTCGGGGTCTACTCCCAGCGGCTGCGGGAGTGTGTGTCACCAGGGCAATGCTGCACAATAAGCATCCAGCAAATCCAGGAGCCTGCGTCCTTCTGCTCCTGCCTGGGAGGCAAATGCCCCATCTCTGGAGGGATTCCAGAACAGGTTGGATGGGGCTTGGAGCAACCTGGGCTGATGGGAGGTGTCCCTTAGGTTGGAACTACATGATCTTTGAGGTCACTTCCAGCCCAAACCATTCTGTGACCGGACTGTGTCACCCTGTACCACACCTGCCTGCAGTGGCTGCTGGTGTCCATGGGTGTTGTATCTGTCCCAGCACAGGGCACCAATGGTCTCTGCTAGTCCAACAAATTGTCCTCAAAATGTCAAAATTACCCCAAACACGTTGGTGCAGCTGCACTGGCAGTTGTATACACTGCAAACAGACCCAGTACCTTGGGATCAACATTAGCCCAGGCACAGCAGTTTGGGTCAAAAATAGTGCCTCGAAGTCCCTCTGAATATTTCCAGGCTAGAAAAGAGGATGTGTGGGGGTGAAACAGGGTAATTGTAGACAGTGCTAAGCAGTGATCTAAAACCTTTCATAAAGCACAGTATTATTTTTTGGGAAGAAAAATATCTAAGAAAACCAAAATACTGAAATAGCAAAAACATGTAGTGTAGATCATCTTATACCACATCAGGTTGTGCAGCAGACCCTTATAGCTATATATAAGCTTTTCACAGACCTCTTTTCAGAGTCTCTCCCTCTAATTGACAGCTTGGGTTTTTAATTGCCTCCTCCCAGCCCCACTTTATATCATTCAAATGCCTGTAACATGTAACTCACAGTTCTGGCAAAACAGGGCTTGCAGCCTGATGGAGATGAATAACAATCTGGAAGATTAATGCTCTTCTTCACTGTTGTTCAGCTGTGTGACAAATGTTCTTATCTGAGGGACCAACATAGCATTTCTGTCCCTCGTATCCAAGTAGTTTCAGCTCCCAGTGAGCATTCCTTCCTGTCTTTTCCCAATAGCTTTGTCTAGGTGTGCTACAACATTATTGTTAGGAATGGAAGAGAAAAAGGAGCAAGGAGCAGGCAACACCCAAACAGCACAACCAACGTGGCCATTGGGTTGTCAAGAGATGTCAGAAATGGCTTCTAGGCTCTCTGGCACTTGCTCTTCTGAAGGGGAATTGGATCCAGCTGTCTGGTTATCTTCAAGATATAATAGCTGAAAACTTTGTTTTACCCACCAAGGTGGCCATAGCTGGCTGCTGTGGCTTACTCAGGCCTGCTTGGACATCAAACCAATGGTGATCCCAGCCCTTCCAGGCACGGATGTTGTGGTTATCTTCTTGAGGAACTGTTCACCATTACCATGAACGTAAGAACATTGTTCAGCCCCATCCAGCATAGTCTGTGAGGTAAAAGAAAAACTTGCAAATGAAAAATGCAGTGTCTTCAGACTGGGACAACTCAATTTACCAATTCATAAATCTATGCTCATTCCACTAGATGGGATTTATAGACACGATGGTGGTGATGTCTTTTCTTTCCCATTTTTTCTTATCCACGATAAAAGCCTTTCAGAGTTTCTAGAGTGCATTTCATTAGTCTTAGTAGACACTCAGGAATTGAATGCCTCTTAGACAGAGCTGCATGGAAGTTTGATTAGTTTTACTGCCTGAATAAAGCTTCTTGGTGGAGATCATGACTGGATAATTAAACTTGCATGTACTCAGAGAGAAAATATTTGGATTTAGTTAAGCAAATACTACTTTTTGGCACCGTAATTAACAGACACTATCACAATATAAGGAATGTGTACTTTGCTGATTTGAAAACTGAATGAACCATGCAGTTCAGGGTGGCCCTTCTCCTCACCATTCGAGTTTCATATCAATATGTTCTTGTTACCAAGACCTACAAGCACATTAATATGGTTTTCTCGCCCTGAACAGCTTCCTTATGCTCCGTTTCGGCCCCTTGCTCCACCACAGCCCTGTCACAGATGCACAGTCTGATGTCCTGGCTAGACTAAAATGGGTGTCCTTGATGGTGGAAGGGGTGAAGGTTAGGAAAGAGATTTGATAGGGCCAGCAAGATCTGTGGGTGTCTTTAGTGCCTTGACAACATAAACACTTCATAGCTTAAAGAACTGCAGGGAGGCAAATTCTTTCATAATTTAAAGGTGTGGGACAATGACAGTTCTTTGTGTGTCCCGTTACTGAACAGAATTGAGCTGTGCTTGTTTCTGGGATGACCTTTAGGCTTCAGCAAAATCACATGAAACCAGCAGGTTATATTGCCATATTTTGAGAAATCAAGGGGATCGGTTTAGGACCTCACCTACATCTCCAGAGTCAGAGGCCATGCACCCAGAGGTAGGTGATCACTTGCTCTTTTGCAGTCAGTGATTTTGTCTGGATCCACCAGTCAATACAGCTGCAAGAAAACCAGCATGTAAAAGGAATCTACTCAACCTGAGTCATCTTTTGCTGGCAGTCCCTCCAAGGATGGTAGAGATGTAGGTGCAGTGCTTTAAAACACTATTTATTGTCAGTCCCACCCTGCTCATGTTAGAAGGCGAGGCAGGAGGGGCAAATAAAATGTGTCAGCTTCTCATCCTCTCTCAGCCACAAGCAGCTGAAGCTAAGACCTGTGTGGTGGAGGTGGTGTGGATGCGTCCTACTGCTCCCAGTGGGACTGCTGACAAGGTGGTATCATCTTAAATCATTGCTTCTGATGTGGTGATAGACCATCTGCCAAGAATAGTTTGTAAAATCACACAACTTGTCATCACAGAAAGGTACAAGGACAATTATTTAAGCCTTTAAGTTGATCTAAACCACTCATGAGTCTCAGTTTTTACTTGCCCATCTCAAAATGGGACGCCAAAGTGTCTCTGACAGCTGCAACCATGTAGTGCCGCTGGCATAGCAAAGTGAGAGAAAGCTTTTCCCTACAAAATTTACCACTATTTATGTTCACTCTAACTCCCAGCAGATGTTAACTTTCATGCACGCTTTCTCAGGTCTGTTAGACAGGCCCAGACACACACATGGCCAAGGTCCCTGCCCGCTTCCTCTGCGGCTGTCCCCAGTGCAAGTACAGCTCTCCAGCAACTGGGTGTAGCTCTCCTACAAAAAGGGATGAGTAATGCAATAAGAAAACTAAGGCAAAGTCCCCTACAAAGAATGCCTTTGACACACACCTTCTTTTAAGATACACGTGTAATTTGGAGAGTATTAATGTACATTTGTCACTGAAGTAAAAATTTATCTTCACAGGAAAAGAGCTACATTCTTACCTCATGGTAACTAAGACTTAGTAATAAATGTGAGGTAGATCCTGGTGGAGTCCAACTTTGTCAGAGGCTGCTGTCAAATACCATGGCTGCCAAGGAGTAACATGCATTCAATGATAGACAAGACAGGTCCACCAAGAAGAAGTCCATGGAAGATTTCTGTGTACAGAGATCCATACTCAAGCCTGGAACCCCTCATATGGATAGCTGAGTAGTAAGTTATGGGTGTCATCATGCTGTCCCATTGCTACTTGACCCCTTTCACACCAGTTTCCAGGTTTTCCACTCATCCACAGTGGAAACAGCTAATCCTGTGCCAGACTCCACTCTGGGATGAAACCCCCATGTGTGGGGTTTTTGGCAGAAAATCCATCCACAGTCTAGGATGGTGTAAATGTGGAATCCCTGCCCTGGATACAGTGGCTCTCTTAAGTAATTTCCCAGTCTTTCCTTGGTGTCTCAATCACCCTGGCAATCTTAAATACATTTCTTCAGTGGCATAGTGTATCTCCCTACCCATAGGCAGCACAGCCAATGCCATCTTGCCAAAACAGGACTGTCAGGAGATGTGTGGACTGGCACAGGGAAATGAGCACCCTCCCAAGCACATCTGTGCTAGGACTAGTCTCAGAGACCTGACCTTGCTGCTGGAAGCAGCACAAGGATTTGCTGAAGGAGCTGACATGAAGCCGGCTTTGGAAGAACAGCACAAGGTTACATCAGCACAAGGTTGGGATTTATAAATGCCTCATTACCTGCAGACCAGGGACAGAAGCATTGAGGAAGCAGCTGCCTGGTCTGCTAGCATTTCCAAATTCTGGGGGACATTGTTAGTAAAGGAGGAAGTGTAAAACTTCTGTTTATTCATAGGCCCTCCATGTTTTCTCTGAGCCAAGTTGTTGTCTCAGCATCTTTGTCCGCACATTGACTGGGAGGAGAATTAGGGGAAGCTCCTTCTGGGACAGAGTATCACTTTGCTCCTCCACTATTCTCATTAGAAATCCTAGAGTAAGAACACACTTTTTTCTCATATCCTGCTGTGTCTCTCTATCAGGCAGCTCCATTCAAGAATCATAGAATAGTTTGGGTTGAAAGGGACCTTAAAGATCATCTAGTTCTAACCCCCCTGCCATAGGCAGGGACACCTCCCACTACATCAGGCTGTTCAGTGCCTCATCCAGCCTGATCTTGAACACCTCCAGAGAGGGGACATCCACAACCTCTCTGGGCAATCTGTTCCAGTGTCTCACTACCCTCACCATAAAGAACTTGTTTCTTATGTCTAGCCTGAATCTACCCTTTTCCAATTTACATCCATTATTTCTAGTCCTTCCATCATATATACTATTAAAAAGTCCTCCCCCAGCCTTTCTGTAGACCCACTTCAGCTCTTGATTCGCTATTATGAGGTCCCCCCTGAGCCTTCTCATCTCCAGGCTGAACAACCCTGACTCCTTCAGCCTGTCCTCATAAGGCAGTTGCTTCAGCCTTTTGATCATCTTCGTGGCCCTCCTCTGGACTTGTTTTAACAGCTTGATGTCCTTCTTATGTTGAGGCCTCCAGAACTGGACACAATACTCCAGATGGGGCCTCACCAGAGTCGAGTAGAGGGGCAAAATCACCTTTCTTGACCTGCTGGTCACACTTCTCTTGATGCAACCCAGGATTTGGTTGGCCTTCTGGGATACAAGTGNAACCAATCAGTATGTTAGTAGCATTGATAAGTAGCCATCACTGTATATAAGCTTGTCTCATGCTCACAATAAATCGGATTCTGGCAGATCATATTGATCGTGGAGGTCAGCCCCTTCTTACACCAATCGTCGTATTACTTTACTGGGGTAGATGGTGACAGCAAGGTGGGCATGAAGTAGGGTCTTCATGAACAAGGGCCTGACATAGTGGTACCTGAGCAAGAAGAGCTTGTTTGGATTAGCCCAGTCACCATATAGTGAGACTACAGTGATGGAGCAGGTCCTAGGTTCTGTCAGGGTCCAGATCGGTGAGTTATACAGCCAGGTACAAGCATAGCTCCAACATAGCTCTGGCCCTAAGGGCGAGAGCTCTGCTTAAAAACAGTCCCCAAAATAAGGGGAGTGAGTTCCCGTTGAGGCTCCTCACAGCTTGTTCTCAAACAGCTCTTTGATTCAAGGCCAGCCAGCTGCACTGGGTAAGCTGGCCCCAGGCCCAGACAGCCCAAACCCCAGGAGGAGGGGGCATATGCTCAGGGCTTGGGCATCCACCTGGGACTGAAGACATCCCTTTCTCCTGATGCCAGGGCTCTAAGCTCCTACAGAACCAGAGGGGTCACAGACTTACACCATGGCCTGGACAGTTTTCCTAAATCTAAAGCAGATGGTGATCAGTAGCCAGAACGCCATTCTGCCTTCAATCTAAAGAGAGCTCCGAGATACTCTTTGTATAGCTATGGGTCCACAGGCCTCCTAGGCTTGGGCCTTAGGATATAGGTGCTCAGAAGGCTTGGATGGGCTGTGCCACAAACAGCAAAACCTGACGAGCTTGCTGGTTTTCCTGGTTGGAACAGCTCTGGGCAGTGTCCTCTATGTCCCAGAGCCTTTGGCACAGGCAGCCCGGTGAGGTGCTGGTTGAAGCCCAACCACAGAGCCAAAAAGGGCCAGAAAATCCCTGATGCAGACTATACTGTGCCTGAAGGAGACAGCAAAAGGATGTAGTTTACAGGAAAGGTCCCTGAGGAGCTGGAGTGACTGTCCACAGGATAGATCTCTTAATTTGTGTTTCAAAGGGGATAATTTAATTGGCATAATTGGGAGTTTTCTTTTTTCTCTTCATTATGGATGCAGAAAATACAGTAGTAGAGACAGTGAGAGGGAAGCATGTCTGGGAGAGATGTAACTGCAGAAGTAGTCCACAATCGGGTAAAGTCATCTTATTTTTGAATCCACAGGGATAATGAAGTTATTCCCTTTGATAATGCTAGTCACAAAGTATCCTCACTTTCCTCACTTTCTAGAGCAGGAGAGGATTAGTTCTGTGTCATGGCAATGAGGAGGGAAGAGCTGGTGCTCTTGGGTGATATCCCTGGTGGTGCAAGTTCACTTGTCACCTTGGGAACATGACGCATGTAGCCCCATGTCAACTGTATGATCACATGTGTCCCTCCTGGCCAGTAAAGCAGCCCCATCAACTGTGGCAGTGCCAGGCTGGAAAAACACCACCAGAAGGAATCCTGTCTTGGTGCACTCTCTAAGCAAGGGAGTCCTCAAGAGTCCTCATGCAAACTGTGGAGGATGCAGTGACATCAAGAGTGACACAGAGAGTAAAGGACAGCCTGTCTTTGGAGCCCTGGGTCTCAGAGTTAGACACTTAAATCTCCACACTACAGGTCATGGGCCCAACTGAAGGCTGTGGCTTTACATCTATGAGAAGATGCCAACTGGGCTCATGGGGGCAACTTCATGAACCACAGCGCATATTTCAGCCCGTGAGCTCTAGTGTGAGGAGTACCCGTCTGCTACAAACCATCTGGCCTCACCTCAAAGACAGTGTGAGAGCTTGGGGCAATCCTCTGTGGTTAGACCTCGTCAGCATCAGCTGCAGTAGGGAGATGGCATTGCATATTTCAGCATGGTTGCAGTGTGAGCATGAGATGAGCAATGAGGAGCTGGGTATGCCGGCCAGGCCTGGTGGTGGTGTCCAGCAGTAGATGGACAGCTCTAAGATCATAGCCTACTCTATGGACAGCTGGTAGGACTTGTACCCGTTGACCCCTCCCTTCCCTGTCCCCAGTATACCTACCTGTATACCTAGCTCAGGGCTACAGCTGGGCTACAAAACACAGGAGACACTTGTTTGCTCTGATTTGTCTCTTAAAGTCAAACCAGACAGAACCTCATTTTACTGATATCTCTGGAGCACCAGTAATCTGCTGGGTCAGGCCTTAGCTTGCAAATTCTCCCGTGCTGACAGCCTCAGGCAATGAGTTTTAACACACATTAGACAATTCTTTGTATTTCAGCAGCAAGAGAGGAAGATTGCTTTCCTCTTGTAGATTCTGGTTTGGTGGCACCAGAGATCACTTCTGATGTAACCAAACTGCAAATTTGTAACTCTGTGGTTGGAGTGACCTTCATACCTCCAAATCATAATGTGAAGCCAGGCTGAAAGCCTTATAGAATGCTAGAATGTTAAACACCATGGTATTAAACTGCTGTTTTGAATAGATACTGAATGGCATACATTAACTGACACATGTTAATGTCCATGGATCGGCAAGAAAGTAATGATTTGACCCACCATGCCAGATATCATTAGCTAGCCCATGTGTCAATAGCCAGCACATTACCAGCACATACTGGGTTTGCACTGCAAGGTTTTGGTAGTGGAGAGTCTACAGCAGTGGCTTCTGTGAGAAGCTGCTGGAGGCTTCCATTGTGTCCAATAGAGCCAATGCCAACCAGCTCCAAGGTTCAGCCCATCGGTGATGGAAGAAGAGGAAAAGGAAAACTGCACAACTGTAGCCAGAGAAGAGTGAGAATATGCAAGAGAAACAGCTCTGCAGACACCAAGGTCAGTGAAGAAGAAGGGGAAAGAGATGCTCCAGGCACTACAGCAGAGATTCCCCTGCAGCCTGTGGTGAAGACCATGATGAGGCAGGCTGACCGCCTGCAGCCCATGAATGTCCATGGTGAAGCAGATACCCTCCTACAGCCTATAGAATATTGCACTTTGGAGCAAGTGGATGCCCAAAGGAGGCTGGGAAGCCTATGCTGGAGCAAGCTTCTGGCAGGACTTGTAGCCCCGTGGAGAGAGAAGCCCATGCTGGAGCAGATTTTCTAGCAGGACTTGTGGCTCTGTGGGGAACACACACTGCAGCAGTTCCTGAAGGACTGCATCTTGTGGAAAGGACTCATTCTGGAGCTGTTTGCGAGTAAACGCAGCCTGTGGGAGGGACTCCATGGTGGAGTAGGGGAAAAGTGTGAGGAGTACCCCTCTGAGGAGGAAGGAGCAGCAGAGACTATGTGTGATGAACTGACCACAACCCTCTTTCCCTGTTCCCCCATATTGCTTGAGGGGAGGAGGCAGGGAAATCAGGAATGAAAATGAGCCCTGGAAGATCAAGAGAGCGGTGGGCAGAAGGTGTTTTAGGACTTGGTTTATTTCTTATTATCCTACTTTGATCTGATTTCCCATAAATTAAATTAATTTCCCTGGCTTGTTTTGCTCATCACAATAATTGATGAGTGATCTCCCTATCCTTAATTCAGTCCATGAGCTTTTTGCTGTCTAGTTGTGTCTCCATAGTGTCTCCCTGTGTTCAGTTGAGGAGATGAATGACAGAGCAGCTTGATGAGCATCTGACATCCAGTGAGGGTCAACATGGCACACCATCACAAAGCAAGATGACCCATTTCAGATTTTGGCACATGTTAGCCATACACTTTCTCTTGTAGACACAGTTGCTGAGAGCAGACTTACACCTGCACTGCAAAAAAATAGGCTTCTTTTAAGCAGAAGTATCTTGAAGTGGAATTCCAGTGACATCACAGGATCTTCAATAGTCACATTGATGAAGCCTATTGGGAGCCTTCACTTGGCTTTGATCTGATTTCACTCACACAGATTAAGAACTTTTCATATAAGCAAAGGTATTTGAATGCAAATAATTATGACAGACAATTCAAGGATTTACCAAGGTGGATCTGGGAAGTTCCTGCTTCCTTCTGCTTCCCCTTGATCCCAGCAATGCAAGATGTGCACAGTAAGCAGCCTCCCTGCACCCATCCAGGCCTGGCTGGTTAATGCAGCTCTGATTACAGCATCCTTAGAAAGGCAGATTTTCTTTCGTGTTCTCATATCCGAGTATTAACCTTCCCTGGCATCACTTCATTTGCCAGAGCTGATAGCGCAGCCTGAGATCGCTTCCCTGCAGAGATGAGGCACAAGTAGAGGCAAATTCCAATAACTTCTATTCTGCAAAACAAGGTCTAGTTTCTATTCAAGTATAAGTTTATGCGTGTTTATATATATATGTATTTATTTTATCTCTCCTCTCTGTATAATTGCTTGTCTTGCTGCAGTGATAAGAAAGACTCAGATGCAGAGCACTGTGAATCTGGAACAAGAGATTCTTCCCTTTGTGTACCTTGATGGAAGAAAATCCAAGCATATTTATGCTTCTTGTACCAAAACATATTCACTACAATTGGCTGCTGCCATCATTTCCTGCTCATTTGAGGAGATCTTCTGCATATTTAAGACCTACAAATAATTATGCATTTGGTTCCAGGCTGTTATTAACAACATATAGAATCATAGAACAGCCTGGGTTGGAATGGACCTTAAAGACCATCTAGTTCCAACCCCCTGACATAATCTCCCACCATACCAGGTTGCTCAGTGCCTTGCCCAGCCTGGCCTTGAACCCCTCCAGAGAGGCGGCATCCACAACCTCTCTGGGCAACCTGTTCCAGTGTTTCACTACCCTCACCATAAAGAACTTCTTTCTTCTATCTACCCTCTTCCAATTTACATCCATTATTCCTAGTCCTTCCATCACATATTCTAGTAAAAAGTTCTACCCCTACTCTTATTTCTGTAACTTAGAAGTCACCAAAGTGGCAAGTCCTCACGCTTGCTTACATATTGAAGCCAGTTTCACATGATTATTGGCAGAAATGGCAGTTTTATTTTAAAACCTCCTGTGATTTGATCTCAGGATCTATTTGGATCTTCAGTCCCCATGGCAATAGCTTGTCAAATCCTGAAAATAATATGTGCAGCTATTTTGACTGAATAAACCAGATGCCACACATGTGTGATGCAAAGCATATGTGTGTGTGCTTTGAGGAAGAGTGTTTTGTCTCAGTTCTTTTCTGAATGCACATGAAGGTTTGCTCTACTTGGTCAGATGTGTCAAGCAAGGGAGTGTCATTTCTACCTTGTCCATTTTTAAAGCAGGTCTGCATTCATCCTTCTGCCTGGGTTTCTAATGATGCCATATGTGGTTCACGTGCACTGGGAACACATTAAGGCATCAGTCCTCCCAGCAAAATACCAGTGAAGTGGTGCCATGGAAAAGGAGAGACAAGAAAATAGATCCTAACCTCATTTTGTATATTCATGTGTTCCCTCTTGAGACTGGAGCTATTAATCAAAATGGAAAGTCTTTTGAGTTGTTTTGATTAAGAAAAGTAATTTGTTTTCATCTCTGATGATGTCTTCAGTGTTTGAAGATAATGTACAGTGAAGGAAGAACCAACTATACAGGCAGCTTCTTCGTTCACAGGTGATGACCTTGGTTTGGTTCCTTGAGGGTGCTCCAGTAGGTCTGGTCCTGCATGGGACTCTTCCTGCAGGATATCAGGCATCACATAGACTTCATCTCCTGCTAGGCTCTGTATGACTTGTGGAATCTGCCTCCCCATGTGATCCCAATGCAAGAGTGACAGGGGATGGTGGACACTGTATCCTGTGGGAAGACAGGCACCGTTTCCTGTTGGTGCCCACCTGCTGGCTGGTGCTCTTGGTGAAACATAAAAGATAACCAAGAGAAACAGATGGGAAAGGAAAACCCAACCTGGGGGAGTGTCCTTCCTGGGCATTCTCTCGGGTGGCGTGTGTGTGGTCCCTGGATTAACTATCTTTTTTTTTTTTTTTTTTTTTTTGACCCTCTCAATTTGCCTATTAGTTGTTACTACTTACAAGGATGTTAGCACTGATGGGAGCACATGCTGATGGGGCACACTGTTTGCTTGTGAAGCTTTGTGCATACGTTTTGTTGCATCCTCTATTGTAACCTGAGAGTGAGAATCTGAGAAAAGAAAGAGAAATGGGAGTGGGAAAGATGATTCTCATGTTTGGTGGTCATCACTTGTCATAAGAGCCCATCATAACAAGGTTTCCAGGTGCAGGGCTGTGAGAATGAGACAAGAAGAACATGGATTAACAAGGGAAAACCACCACCCAGGGGCTGGAGACAATCCAGCATCATGGAGGGGAGAAACAGAGCAGTGATGCAGACAAGAGCCTTTAACATTGCATAGGCTGAGGCACTTCAGGCTCTGCATGGCACAGAGCAAAGCCAGGGCATGGCTGAGAAGCACATACAGAGAGCCAGGAGCTGGGAAGCACTCCCAGTCTGAGCTGTACAGCTCTAAATTGTCTCTTTTTATTATTTCAACCAGCAGAGCAGGTGACGACAACCACTTGCTACAATGGCAGCTCACCAGCTGTGAGTGCTTGCTTAAATGGGAGTGTCTTCAGCTCCTTGCTTGACTCTCACAGGCCAGATGGAACAGGGGCATCCTAATGTGTCCCCATGGGATCTGGCCAAAGCTATTGAGACCCCACAGCTCACTGGCTAGGATGGAGTGATGCCGGACTGGCTGGACAAGGTCAATGCCGGACTGGCTGGGACCTTGTGAGAAGAGATCAGGATCTATCACTTCCAAGCTTGGCATAAGTTGTCCAGCTGCATCCAGGAGGCATCACTGCAGCCAACTGCCATTCCTGCAGCCTATGATACTGTCATCCCAGAGCAGGGACATCTGACTCACTGGCGAAATGGACTCACCAACTGCTGGTTTCCAGCAGCAGATGTGAAGCTAATTCAGTCCTGAATTTGGCTTTGTCTTCATGGTGAGTCTGAGAGGGACCTTTCAGATTTTATTCATCAGTGCAAGGAAAAGAGAAAGATAAGGAACAAGCCAAAGAAAGAAAAAGTCAGATCAAGGCAAAGCAAAAGGAAAAGAGGGCAAGGTAAGGAGCAGCTGAGGAAGCTGGGGCTTGTTTAGTCTGGAAAAGGGGTAGCTATTGCTCTCTATGAAAGGAGGTTGTAGTGAGCAGGGGATTGGCCTCTTCTGCTAAGTAACAATCAATAGGGCAAGAGGAAACAGCCTCAGGTTGCACCACAGGAGGTTTAGGATGGATACTGGGAAAAATTTCTTCACTGAAAGGATTATCAAACATTGGAACAGGCTGTCCAGGAAAGTGGTGCAATTGCCATCCCTGTTTGTATTTATTTAAAAGATGTGTAGGCATAGAGCTTAGGTTTAGTGGTATTTTTGGTAATTTAGGCTGATGGTTGGACTCAATGCTCCTAAACGTCCATTTTAGCCTAGACAATTCTATGATTCTATTTTATGACTCTAAGAAAAAGCAAAAGCAAGGCAAGAAAAAAGAGAAAACAGGCAGAGGCAAGGCAATGTAGGAAAATAATTGATGAGGGAGAGGAGAGAAGAGGGAGAGGAGAGAAGAGAAAGCAAGAAAGGAAGGAAGGAAGGAAAGGACAAAAGAAAACTAAGGAAATGTGCTGTAGTTCCTGTTTCACTGCTTGTCTCAAGCTGCAGTGGATTTAAAGAACAAACTCAAACAGCAGGAGCATTGGCAACACTCTCTCTAAGCCAGAGCATGATGGTGACAACATAACACGAATAAAAATTGTGGATGTGGAGTAACTAGGAAGGGAGGGAGCTTTTTGTAAACATTTGTTTGCAGATAGTTTTATGAGGATTCAACATGGTTGATGTAAAATCTGGCTGACTTGAACTGGGTGTCAGCCAGCCCTGTGTGTTTCCTAAAATTTAGCTGGAATTGGTATTTTATACTAATTTACTTAGGTGGGGAGAAGGGTGTTGCCTTTTGGGGATGTATCCTCCCCTGCCTGCCCAGCCTTGAATCATAGAATGTGTTGAGTTGGAAGGGACCTTTAAAGGTCATCTAGCCTAACTCCCCTTGTCCTACTCCTTATGGGTGATTCACAGTCATAGTGAGATCTTATCCAGGGGGAAAAAGAGAAAAGGGGAGAGAGGGTGGGTTTTTTCTTTTCCCAGGCTGTTGCTTCTGCCCTTGGCCAGCTAATAGGAAAGAGCCCATCCAGACCTCCCAAAAGCCCTCCAACAAGCTTGTGGCAGTGCAACTCAGTATTTCCCCCTGTTGCCAAGGCAAATGCAAGCTGGGACTAAAAACCAACAGCAGTAAACCCAAAACCCCTGCAAGACTTTTTCATCCACTTTGATAAATGATAGCAACCAGGAGGCCTTATGTTTGGAGGAGACTCCTTGGGTAGCTCTCCTTCAGAGAGCCCCTCACCAGACCTATGCCCTCCCTCTTTCCCCCTTGGGTGGAAGTACTTCTCCCTCCATGAAATGGTGGGCTGCTGCTCCCCTCCACTCTGCACATCACCATGTCCCTTGTCAACACTCAGCAAGCCAGTATGAAAACAAGAAGGAGGCCAAGTGGAAGAGAAACCAAAAGCCGCCCTCCTGGCTGTGGGGAATTCCTTCCCTGGCAGAAAATACATGACAGCTCTGCCAAAGTTCCCACCAGATTTCTGTCCCTGCAGGGCGTAAGTGAGAATGCAGATAATTATGTTAGCACTTCAGTTCGGGGTTTTTTTTCCTTTATTTTTTTACAAATACTGTTCAGGGCATATTTGGTGAATGCTGGCACTGCAAATGGAATAAGGCTTCCTTGTCGTTGAGAAGACAACAGTGCTCCAGGCTACAAAAGATAACTGTGCTTTTTAATTTAAGCTTACAGCTGTGACAGCAGTGCAGGGGGTCTCTCTGCTCCAAACCTGCTCAACCTGCTTTGACTGATGACTGCTGTATCTGAAACCCCATAGGTTGCTGTGGGGAAAGTGCCAGAATAAACATATCTGCTTACTACAGAGGACCAGAAGACTAAGATGCACATAGCTCATGTTTGGAGTTTTGTTCAGACTCTCACTAAGCACTGGCGCCTATTTGCTAATAGTTACAGTTCCTTTTTTTTTTATGGTATCAAGCATTGGAAATATACATTTGGGCTCTGAAGCTGGAGGGGAAATCCTTGCAGATTATGAGGAGGGAAGAATACCACCCACCCTTCACCTTCCATTTATAATTAATTTTCCATTTAACATTAAGGCAGAAATTAAAAGATTTCTGTGCAGATTATTAGAAACCCATATTGGTAGGGAGAGAGAGAAATACGATTCCATTTTGTAAATCTAGTAGAAATGCAATTCAGGAAGACGAATGCAGCTATTAAAGCTTCACATCCCAGATATATTTGACCAATATACACATGTTATTTGGAGCTGTAGCTTTTGGAAGATTCTTATAGCATTAAAATAGCAATAAATCCCTCAAAGAGGGTATTATTTAGCATCTGCATTTCAGTACATTCCCTGAAAGAATTCCAAGAAGTGAAACAATGAATTAGAGGGCAGGTGCCTTTCATCATCTCTCCTTAATTGCTGCCCAGGTTGCATTTCTGGCAGATTGACAAGAGACCTCTGTAAACACCAGTCATAGTGAGGAAAGATGCCATGGCAAAGAGCATGTGAAACACCAGCTGCCACCTGCATAACTGTAGGTTCAAACCAGTCTGTTCCAGTAGTGGTTTTCCAAAGCCACAGCCCTATTCACAGCTCAAGAAGCTTTGTAGCCAGAAGTCCCACTATATCCTGGGCTGCATCAGAAGGACTGAGGCCAGCAGACGGACAGAGGTGATTATGCCCCTTTACTTTGCTCTTGTGAGACCCTGCCAGGAATACTGCATCCAGCTCTGGTGCTCTCAGCACAGGAAGGACATGTTCCTGTTGAAGAGGGTCCAGGGAAGGTCCACTAGGATGATCAGGGCACTGGAGCATTTCTGCTGCAAGGACAGGATGAGAGAATTGGGGCTGTTCAGCCTGGAGAAAAGAAGGCTGCAGAGAGACCTCATAGTGGCCTCCCAGCACTTGAAGGGGGCCTACAGGAAAGCTGGGGAGGTGCTGTTTGTCAGACCATGTAGTGATAGGATGAGGGAAGTGGTTTTAAACCAGAGCAGGGCAGGTTTAGATTAGACACCAGAAAGACGTTCTTCAACAGGATGGTGGTGAGACACTGGAAGAGGTTGCCCAGAGAAGTGGTGGAGACCCCATACCTGGAGAAATACAAGACCAGGCTTGATGAGGCTCTGAGCAACCTGATCTTATGATCTTATCCCTGCTCACTGCATGAGGGTTGGACTGGATGACCTCAGAAAGTCCCTTCCATCTATGTGATTCTATGATTCATGGAACTGGCTTTTTAACACACCTGTGAGAAGCCAAAAAACTGAGGAAAAGACCCTGAGCAGATGCCAGCTGCTAATGAAGCAGGTGTCATAAATCAGTGTGCTTCAGACCTAAGCTGGCTGGCACCTTTCCTTTCATATATCCTTCAAAATCATGGGTAATGTCACATCAGTCCCTTTATGAACACTGCCCCATGATTTTTAACTGCAGCTTGGCTCTGCAGGCAAAGCATGTGCTCCGCTCTGTGATCTACTATGCACTCAGTGGCACTAGGGACATATTTTTGTCACCTTGGCAGTCTCCACATGCTCACCATTCTCACCTACAGTATTTTGCTTGCAGCATTCATCAAAGCTCCTGCCCTGGTCCTACAAATCTCTTCTCAGCAGCAGGGAGCCAACAGGAAAGAGTAAAGAACCCAATTAAGTCTTGAGTAATTAGTTTCTCAAACATCATCTTTCATCTTTAGATTTAGCAAGGTCAAATTCTGTAAAGAGTACCAGTTTTGCTGCACTTAGGTTTCTTCATGGCAAGTTTGGCTGCTGTACTTTTTTTTTTGACCACTCTGATGGGCCCCCATAGCAGATTTCTCCAGGAAACATGGGAATGGTTTTGCCACTACAGGGCTATTGCTTTTCCATTCCCTTTCCTTCCTTTCTCCAAGCTGTCCTAGAAATGATGGTGTTGTATGTATGAAACCACCCACTAATCTTGACTCAATTTACCTAGATCAGAGATGTATTTATACCAAATCACAAGGGCATCTCCTCTGCTTTTGGTGATGACTTAAACTATGGAGAAAGTAGGAAGATTAAAGATCAAACTGTGTACTCTAGCCACCACACATCAACCTGTCTGAGCAACAAGCATGATTGATACAGCCTGTGCCCATCAACTCCAGCCTCTTAACACAGACACACATATTTCAGGGACAAAGACTGTTATAAGATCCTCAACCTAGCAAAGAAGCACATATAAACAATTGAATTATTTGCCATGACTCACATATTCATTATTTCAAAGAGAAGATATTGTCCTTAGAAATTGCTGAGGGATGTGAGTTACCCTCTTAAAATCATTCACAGGTCTTAGAGCAAGGCAGGATGAAAAGGTTAAATGAGCAGAAACAGTCGTTGAGTTAAATGCCAAAACAATTTCACAACAACATGACTGTTTCAGTGTTTGACTGTCTCCTGGTGATGGACACAGCAAACTGCTGACAAGCTCAGATTTTAGGTGAGCTCAGAAAGAAGACACTGAAGTGCAAGGGGTGTTTCTGGTGCACAGCATACATCAGTGTGTTTGGGAAAGAAAGCAGGGAAAAGCTACTGCATTTTTGTGCCTCATCTGGATGACAAAGACTGAAGTTATTAAAAAATCACGCAATTTTAGCATCTTTTAAGTTTTACTCCTCCAAAAAAAAACACCAAAAAAAAAATCGGATAACTGTATGCTATCCTTTATTTTCACTAACTTGAGACCTTGGCAGTTTACCTAAGAGAAAATTATATTTTCCAGGTTGCCACGCTGCTTTGGATTAACCTCTTTCTTCAGATGATGCCCTAAAAAGACTCCCCTTCTCCTCTGAAGTTATCTCTCCGTGAGAACTGGGACCTCTTCCCAGGCAGGCAAGATGTTGACCATAAAGCCCAATCCAGGTCTCCAGCAGTCACCTTGCCAAGGGAAGGAGTGGGCTGTACCTCTGCGTGCATGTATCTGGCATCTGCCAGGATAAACCTCTGAGCTCAGAGTTGTGTAACATGTTTCCTTGATGGATCATCCTATAAAATCACCAAGGGATCCTGAGACGACCTGACACCTGTAATCGGCTGGAGCAGATATTGCTTTGGAAAGCCACTTGGCAAGGGAAAGCAAGGTATTTTTTTCCCCCCTACATTTTTCCTCTCTGCCTGATCACAGCAGGTTATTTGACAATTGTTTAAACTGGGTAGAGGATAATTGCTTTTCTTTTGATTAAAATCTTAATTGAAGTGAAAGAAAGCTGTACATTCTTAAGGATGTGGAGCAGAAAGGAGAAAGAGAGGGTTAGGCTGTGTAAAAATCACATTCTGTATGAGGCAGTCACTGGGATTTATCTGCTTGCATCTCTGTTAGGCTTGTGCTGAAGAAGGCGAGTCTGGTTTAAGGTGGAGGAGGATCTCTGGATCCTCTACTGTCGCAAGGACCCAAGAATCAGTTCCTACCCAGCTGATGCTTACAGGGGTCACATGGTACTTGATGGAGTGCCAGCTACTGCCCAGCTTGTTCCTGTGCCCCCAACCCTTTCCATTCAGTTATTTGCAATAGAACATTGTGCCCAGAGCCCCGGATTAAGCACTTCCACCCCAGGGATTTGCAGTGCTTTCTGTCCTCTCCAGTGAGATGGAGAGGAGGACTGACCCTCTAGGATGGTGAGGTTCAGTAAAATATGGTGACCTGGAATGTTCCATGCTGGCTGTGAGGTGTCATACTCCTGTCCCCAACCAGTGCTGTTGTGGCCTGCTTCAAAAAGAGACAGCAAGGAACACTCAAGTCTCAAGGGAAAAATATGGATACTTTGAGTTGCTGTGCTGTGTCACAAAATACTGGGTTGGGGGAGCTCTGGTGGATTTATGGAGACATAAGGAAGAAATTCTTTACAGTGAGGGTGGTGAAGCACTGGAACAGGTTGCCTAGGGAGGTTGTGGATGCCCCATCTCTGGAGGTGTTCAAGACTAGGCTGGACAGGGCACTGGGCAGCCTGGTCTAGTGGGAGGTGTCCCTGCCTATGGCAGGGGGGGTGGAACTCGATGATCTTTAAGGTCCCTTCCAATCCAAACTATTCTATGATTCTATGATTCTATATGAGGAGCATCAACACAATGTGTGGGGCTGTGGATCGCACACCAAGAGCCAGCTGGCCCAGAGCAAGACACTGGTATGTGCAGCTTCAGGTTAATTCATTGCAGGAGCTAAGATGGTACAAAGAATTCAGGAAGCTGAAAGCTGAACTCAGGTGACACCAGTTGTGCCAAAGAAACTACAGTCAGCCCCTACTTCAGCAATGCCACATTTGTGATGCTCCTTTCATCTGAGGAAGAAAAATCTCTTTGAGCCTGGGTAAGCTAATATCAATCAGCCAGCACTGAAGTATTTGATTTAATGCCTATTTGCTATTTTGCTTCAGATATTTTAAAATAACTAGCTAGAAAGTTATTTGTATTTTTTTACATCCTAATTGCAGGAACACACTTACTTCAGTGCTGATGGATTTGTAGTTTAATTTGTTAGTTAATTCTTTCTCAATATTTACATTCCAAGAAGCAAAACAAGTACTAAAAAAAGCAAAAAAAAAAAGGCCAAGTGAAGATTATTTACACTATCATTTGCCATATGTTACTCTTCACATAGCCATCACCATTCTTTTTATTATGCTTATTATGATTAATCATTAGCTGTGCAATGTCCATCTTCACGAATGTCTTTAGCTTATTTCTTGTGCTTCTTTTCCATGATTGATATGTCCTGGGGGATTAATTGCTATGAAATCCAGTTACAATAGATGCATAGAAATGTCAGAGAACATGAACTTAAAAATTCTCAAGGGACAATGAAAATGGGAAAATTAACATTCAGTGAAGAGAAGACACTTTTGTTAGTATTTTGTTGTAGTTTTCCTCTTGTGGAGGGAGTACAGATTTAAGATGTCCTTGTTAGTATGTCTGCATGCATCAGAAAACAGAAATTGCAAAATGCTGCTATTTTGGTTCTTACATTTTCCTCTCTCACTCTCTATTTAGAGGATTCATTTGCCTACATTAACTCTAGCAGGCTTAGGACTGGGAAGCTGTGTTAGCACAGCTGGCTATGCTCTTGAGGCTCAAACTGAAGATAAAAACCCTTCTTAAGATACCTGAGTTTATTTTTGGTTCTCATGACTCAATATTTTTTCTGATTTAACACAGGTAAGCACATCTGGCCAGCTGCCATGCTGTACATGATCCCAGGTCCCATCAGGGTCTCATAAGCAGACAGTGGTTGCTTTGCAATTAAAGATACCTTTTGGGGCTCACCACACCAAGATCTTGCTTCAGACTAGGTTATCACAGAAACTGCTACTGTTGGCTCAGCCCACAGGTCCAAAGACTAAATCCAGAGCTGTGCATCAAAAAATCCTGCCCAATGTGCTGCTACTGCTTGGAGATTGTTCAGATATTGGGACAGGATATCAATGCACCTCAACCTTATAAAAACAGAAGTAACAAGAGCCTGCAACCTGTGGCCCTGCCAAGCCCACCCTGAGGAGGAATGGAGCACAGAGACCTACTTTGGATGATAGTTCATCATGCTAAGTGCAGCTCCTTGTCCCACTGGTCATGGTTCTCCTCTTGTCTAGGTCAGATCAGAGCTACCACAAAGTTGCCCTGATCTACAGAGGGAAGCTTCATGCACCAGCAAGGGAGACAAGATGAGAAAGCACTTTTTCCCCTTGCATAAGAAATGTGATCTAAAGCAAAACCCTGGCCTATGCTTGCTAAAACTCTCACTGCTCATGTTGTTGAAGGTCCTCTGAGACCCTCTCTCCATCCCCACCTGCAGTATATGAACCACAGGCACATACTTCTAGGCACAGGCCTCTCTTCTTTGTCATGTGGGAAAAGATTAGCATGAAAATTGTCTTATCTGAGCCAAAAATAGTGGCCCAAGTACACTGCATAGGCCTGATATATCTTTAGAAATGTAAATATATGAACATAGTGTAGAAGTATATATTTGTGGAATTTATTATGTAGCAGCAATATATGTTTCATATATAAATATGCATTAAATATAGATTGGTATAATCTATGTAATTTTTGGTTATATAGTCACATACATGAAATATGCATCTGTTTATGTTACATTTTGCATTTTATGTTACATTTTGCATTTTATATAACTAGTGCTGTGCTTTCCTTGCATCACAGGTGGAGAGGCATCTTTGAAGCACTGAGTGCACGAAAGCAAAATGCAACCCAGCTCCCATCAGTTTAATCCATCCCGAGGGATGCTTCAAATTCTTCCTGAAAATGTAATTTTGAGATTCAGATAGAAGAGATATGGAGGCTTTGTGGAAGGTGACCAGGCCAGTGCTCTTCAGGAAGTGGTTACTTGGGAGAAGAGAACAACCCACATCTCCCTACAGCATCCTTTCAGGTACTTGTATAGAGTGATAAGGTCTCCCCTCAGCCTCTTTTTCTCCAGATTAAATAATCTCAGCTCCTTGTAAAACCTATTCTCCAAATCCCTCACCGGCTTTGTGGCCCTTCTCTGAAGCCACTCCAGCATCTCAATGTCTTTTTTGTAGTGAGGGGCCCAAAACTGGACACAGTACTAAAGTTGAGGCTTCACAAGTGCCCAAGACAGGGAGATCACTTCCTTGGTCCTGCTGGCCATATTATTCCTAATTCTTGCAAGGGAGAGAGGGAGTCACCCTAAAGTGATTCCTTCCCTGTGGGAATCATGCAGTGGTGGTGCCTGTGCAAGGGACAAGCTCTACCCTTGGCAGTGGATCCCTGTCCCAGTCACCTGCAGATGCCATATGGTAGATGCCTGGCCAGAGCATGGCCAGGAACAGCCAGATCTGGTCCCATCTGAACTGGGCTGCTGTTAGCAGAGGGAATCCATCTTCCAGGAATGGAGGAAGAGAGCCCACGGCTGCTGAGACATGTGCGAGGTTCCCATCCATCTTGAAGAAACTTTCCTTTGTTTGGGGGGCCTCTGCCATGCTCAGAGGGAAAGAGCTATTATCTGGCCAGGCTGGACAAGGCACTGAGCAACCTGATCTAGTGGGATGTGTCCCTGCCTATGGCAGGGGGGTTGGA
The DNA here is from genome assembly GCA_013400935.1 of Turnix velox. Taxonomy (NCBI): domain Eukaryota; kingdom Metazoa; phylum Chordata; class Aves; order Charadriiformes; family Turnicidae; genus Turnix; species Turnix velox. The sequence continues at coordinate 80,997 of VZTY01023395.1, read as the reverse complement.
ACTAGATGATCTTTAAGGTCTCTTCCAACCCAAAATATTCTATGATCCTATCTTCTCTGTCAGGAAGTGCTCAAATGTATGTATATCCCCACGCCTTTCCCTACACAAGCTTTCAATGTAGAAATCACAAAGCTGAAGGGATCCTCTGCAATTAGAGGAGAAGGCATTTCTCTCCCTCAGCTAACACAAGAAAAAGAGCTGAGTGGAACTGTGCATTGTTAACATGCTCTGGCTTAGTCACTGGGGAGGGCAATAAACAAGGCAGACTTGGTTGGGATAATAAAAGTGTTGAGTATGGTGAGATTATGAAACAATAGATACTGATAGAGTGGCAGCCCGGAGCCAGCCGTGGAGCAGAAGCTTTACTGAATGCCTGGGTTTGAATGAATCCTAATGATAATCATGGGCTACATGGCAATTCTTTTAAATGATGTGCCTCCTGCTTCCTCCCAGCCCGGCAGAATGAGTCCGTACATGTTAATTGCTTCATTTTGAAGAGAAAGCTCCTCTCCGTGTGGCAGCGTTATATATTTAATTCCTGCTGTTTATTTACTCTGCCCTTCTTCAAGCCTTTTGCTGTCTATAAAGGCATCTGCTGGCATCGCTTTGCATTTTGAACAAAAGTGTTTGCATCCCAGCTCCAAAGCTATTGTGGGGAGTTTCACAAGGAAAAATGTTAAGGACTGATTGCTGCCCAAGATGAGCCAGATTTCAGGAGTAGAAGAGGAGATGGAGAACCAATCTACACGTCAGAAGTAAGAAACCCAGCACCACAACTCCTCGGAGCTTTGTGAAGGTTTGGGACAGGCTTCAGCTTGACCCTCTCAAATGCACTGCTCCTTTCCAATCTAAAAACTGGTGTGAGGACTCAAGACACATCCAGGAATGCATAATTGAAGTTTAACATCCACTGGGCATGCAGTTACTTTAAACAAGCTTATCAGAGAGCAACGACGATAATAAGTACCTGTAGGGGGCCTATACAAAAGGTGTGGAGAGCCTGTTTGCCAGAGCATGAGCAAGCAATAGGATGAGGGGCATGGTTTTGATCAGGGCAGGTTTAGATTAGACATTAGGAAGTTCTTCACAGTGACGGTGGTGAGATGCTGGTACAGGTTGTCCAGAGAGGTAGTGGGCACTCATTCCTGAAGACATTCAAGGCCAGGTTGATGAGACTCTGAGCAGCTTGATCTAATGCAAAATGTCCCTGCTTACAGCAGGTGGGTTGGACTAGATGACCTTTGAAGCTCTCTTCCAACTCAACATGTTCTATGGTTCTGTGATTCTATAATAATTCAAATGAGATTTTAGCAAGATTCCTCACTGATTAAGTGCCATTTCTTTGCTGAAGCAGAGGTGTACTCCACCATGCACTACTGTAATATTGGTGGGAGCAGAAGCAAAGATGCAAACAGCTTTCTGGGCATCTGCAGCCAGTGCTGCCTGCTCCTAGACTGAAATCTTGAGTCTCTTCATCTGTCTCTGCCCCTGTTCAGTTGTCTCCAGGTGCATTTCTCCAAGGGTGATTAAGCCAATATTGTTGCAAATTTCTTTTTCAAATTCAGAAAGGAATGGGGAATTCACTCCCAGCTGCTTTTGTGCATAGTAATTTATAGGTGTGAATTAGCATCCACTAAGTTGCTATTTCCTCTCCTGTGGCCTTCATTCCCTTCTGACTGAGAGTCTGTCCTCTCCTGAACGGCTGCATTAGCTCATGTCATTTGAGAGGTTTTTTTCAAAGGCTTTTATGGGGCTCATCTCAAAAAGTGGCTGTGAAGGTCACCCTGTCTCAAAACTGCATATTCCCTAGAACACTTGATACTCAGGCTTATCACTTAATTTGGATATTTCAACTTTCCACCAAAGCCTGCTGATTAAAATGCCGCTGCCACACTGTGGGGTATTTTCAAAGGGGTTACTGTCATTGAATTAACTCCTTAAAATATACTGGAAAAAAACAGGGAAGCTTCTTGCAAATGCAAATCATGTTGTTAGTAGCTATTTTCTCAGATCTTATGGCCTAGTGGAAAGCAGACTGGTCTGCTATTAATTTCCTGCAATTAAAAAAAAATAGTTTATCTTCTTTACTAACATCATTAACAGCTTTGTAAATCAGATTTTGATTCTATTTATGTCCATTAGTTGTTATTTAGAATAATGCTTTTATGTATGGCAGAGCATGTTGCTAAGGCCCCACAAAGAAATGCTTGAGAGGGAGATTTGTACAGGAGCAATGCCCAGGGAGTGGACTGAGCTGGAGCCTTGTGCTATTTGGCAGTTCTAGGCAGTAATAATGTCCTGGAGAAGGAACAAACCCCACATCCCCATGAGAAGAAGCATGTGAGAAGAAGGAGGCAGCTGGCAAGGGCTACAGAGCTGGACCCTCCCTTGTCCTATGCATCCTCAGTGTCCAAATTGTACTGAAAAAAATATTTCATGAGAGCACTGTGTCCAACTCTGGAGCCCTTAGAAAGTGATGGACCTGTTGGAGAGGGTCCAGAGGGAAGTCACAAGGATGATCAGAGGGCACTGAAGCACCTCTTCTACAAGGCCAGGCTGTGATAGGTGGGGCTGTTCAGCCTGGAGAAGACTCCACAAAGACCTCACAGAAGCCTACCAATACTTGAAGGGGGGCTACAGGAAAGCTGGGGAGGGGTTGTTTGTTTGCCAGGTCATGTAGCAATAGGATAAAGAACAATGGTTTTAAACTAGAACAGGGCGGGTTTAGATTAGACATTAGAAAGAAGTTCTTCAAAAGGAAGGTGGTGAGACACCGGAAGAGGCTGCCCAACGAGGTGGTGGTGGACTTGTCCACATTCAAAGTCAGGCTTGATGAAACTCTGAGCAACCTGATCTAGTGTAAGACATGTCTGTTATTGTAGGGGGGTTGGATTGGATGACCTTTGAAGGTCCATTCCAACTCAGCATATTCTATGATAACCAATTTTGATTCCAAGTTTTACAAGCTTTTGAGTTACAACTAATGAATGTCTTTAAAGGGATGTAATTTTGCCCACACACAAAGTCCCTCTTTTTTATTTGGTTTTTGTTTTGTTTTTACTTGTTCATTACTTTTCAGTGAAGGAGTGAGGAACCACACTTTTCAGTGTGGCTCTATGTAGCTTTCAAGACAGATGGATGCATTATGTCATTCTGCCACAGTCATTCTGAAAATCTGTGAGGCAGGCAGTTTGCCCTTGCTTCTTTTCAAGATAAAATATGTGTCCGTAGACCTGGGCTTCTTGAAAATGGAATGAGAAATGTCTTACTCGATAGACTGAAAAGCAAAATGCCTTCAATTGCAGGACTTGGCTCCATCAAAACACATTAAAAACGGAATTACCAAAAATAACAAAAGCTATCTCTGCCACAGATTGACAGCCTAGAATTAGTCTGAAACATGTGGCCCTGCAGAACAGTTCCCAGATTGTACCCCTGCTCCTGACACTGAAACCTCATCCAAACACAGAAATTGTTTCACTTTCATTCTTGTGGTACTATATAATCCCCATCCCATTCTCCCTCCTCACTGGGTTTGAGAGCAGAAACTCCACACAAAAAATGTACTAGTGATCTAATTTATATAAGGCAAAAAGAGGGAAATACATCATTTTACCAAAGTACCTGTCTCTGTCGCCTTGAACTCTGTAAGTGTTTTGGGGAAAACCACAGCCTTCTTCCAAATCCTGTACCTTTATCTTGAAAGAAGGTAGTGTACAGACTGGGCTTTAGGCTTCTTCCAAAAAAACCCTGAAAACGCACAAGAAAACCAATACATTCAATCCATTCAGAGCTGATACAGCTGCTAATCATACTCTTTTGCCACTGTTTCTCAAGTGGCTATGTTTCTTGTCTGGATAGCTCATGAGGCTTCATGAATCACAAGGAGGAGGATGAGCACAGACACCCTTATTGGTGCTAATGTGGACCTTTAAGTCAATTATGTGAATATTTATTGAGTCTGGAAAAGACTGTGGAATTACTGCAGAAGTTCTATATGTCCTTCCCTCTTTTCCAGGAATAGGGACTGAGACATTTATTCCTTTTGCCACTACTGAATGCCTTTGTTCCAAAGACTTCCTTGGGAATGGACTGGAGACTGAGTGATGCTTTCTGGAAAGCTGCATAGGTCACAGCTGACTGCTGGTGCTTTAGGGTGAAAATGATGTGATGAGGCCTCTTCTACATTGCCTGCACTATTTATTTATTTACACTTCAGCTCTGCACTTGTGGGTTTTGTGCAGGACACAGGTAACAAGGCTTCCCCTCCGCTTGCAGAGTTTCAAACCACCTAACTCCAGGACAACCCATAATCCACAAGGTTCCTTCTCCGGGTGAGGAGATCACTTTGCATCTCAGATCTTGTGCTGAAAATTGTTTCATGATTTGCATGATACAAATGTTGGATAATTACAGGGTATTCAGGAAAGCATCATCTCATGCCTGCTGATTGCTGTGGTCCTCCCTACAAGTCCATTTTTGGCCACTGTGCTCATGGTTCTCATTTGACAGTGTTTTGGAGGCTGCATAGAATCATAGAATAGTTTGGATTGGAAGGGACCTTAAAGATCATCTAGCTCCAACCCCCCCTGCCATAGGCAGGGACACCTCCCACTACATCAGGTTGCTCAGTGCCTTGTCCAGCCTGGCCTTAAACACCTCCAGGGAGGGGGCATCCACAATCTCTCTGGGCAACCTGTTCCAGTGTTTCACTACCCGTACCATAAAGAACTTCTTTCATATATCTAGCTTGAATCTACCCTCTTCCAATTTACATTTACTATTTCTAGTCCTTCCATCACATATCCTATAAAAAAGACCTACCCCAAATGCTCACCTTCACTCCACATGTATGCTTTATTTATAAAAAAACAATCTTCATGGCATTTAGAATAACATGATGTGGCTCCTGGTGGTTAAAAGGAGAGATGGAGCAATTCAGGATGCCCTGAGCCATCTCCAGGTATCATATCCTAAGCGAGAGCCACTGTACTTTTCTGGCTGAAAAGTACAATGAGTGGGCAAGTGTGTGCCTGATCCTGCCCTGCTGGCAGCCTGGGAGGAGGACTTTGCATAACATGCACATTGCCATCAATGTGAATAAAATGACGAGTGTGTTTTAGCTCTTGTAGGTAATTTAGCACTGCAAGCAAAGAGTGACTCAACAAAAGGGACTCAACAAAAGGAGTGTGGTGTAGACCCCCACCCCAGGAGGCATTCAAGGCCAGGCTTGATGAGGCTCTGAGAAACCTGATCTAGTGCAGGATGGCCCTGTGTGTTGAACTAGTTGGCCTTTGAAGGACCCTTCCAACTCTATGCTTCTATGAGATACGTTTGCTACTAACTCTGTTAGTCCTCAACTAACCATTGCCTCATGCACCATCCAGGTTGACTGAGCAATTAAGACTTGTTTGCAGTACATTTTAGGGCATTTTCAAGTTCAATTTTTAGTGTCTGAACATTGTGATGTGCAGAGCACTGCTTGCAGGACTTCATGTAATCCTTCAGTATGGGTTGCAGTAACAGAGTGGGAGAGAGCACAGATAACATTTGTTGGTGAAAAGTGTCTTTTTCAAACTCATGCAGATTAGAAAGTAAAAAGCCTCACTAAAGATCTCCTGACTAGAACGACAACAAAAAGTCTTGATGAAACATACTGAAGAGAAACTGTGTCTAGAATTTTTATTGATTTAGGCTGCTCTTCATGGGATCAGAATGCATCACATGCCTTGTAACAACATCATGGCATGCCTGGATCTGCAGAACCATTTCTAGAGCAAGCCTGTCTTCATTTTAACCTGATGTGTGTGGGAACGTGTATGGCACAGGGAAAGGAAGAGGCTAACTGTTGGAAGGCCAGCTGTGCCTGTATTAGGGGTTTGCTTGCAGCCCTTTTTCAGGCCAGCTTTGACTACTCCTGCTTGTTATTCTTCAGGTGCTGTCCTGCTGGTAGCTCTGTTCAGTCATCACAGTGTTAGCATCTTTGTGTGTGTTTTTGCAGAGAAATTGGGGCTTGGGCTTATTTCAGGATAAGGAACACAGGACCAGGTGAAAGGGCTATGAGTAGGTAGGACATTGAGCTAACTAGGAGGAAATATTAGGCACAATACTAGGCTGGATGTAAGAAAGAAGTTCTTTACTGTGAGCATGGTGAGAGACTGGAACAGGGTGCCCACAGAGGTTGTGGATGCTCCCACCCTGGAGGTGTTTAAGGCCAGGCTGGACAAGGCACTGAGCAACATGGTCTAGTGGGAGGTGTCCTTGCCCATGGCAGGGGGTGTGGAACAAGGTGATCTTTAAGGTCCCTTCCAATCCAAACCATTCTAAGATTCTGTGATTTTTGGAGCACATGAATGCAAACAAATGAAGCCTGGTTGCAGGCCCAGCATATCTCTACATTAAAATAAGACAGAGAAAGGTGCTGGGCAGTGGCCACAGTAAAGTAAATTACTCCATGATGGAAAAATACTCTGGGAGAAGCCAAAGCCACTGAGCAATTCTCCCCTCAGGCTAACATCAGCAGTTGCAGATCCTTCTACATCAATGCCACAGGGTTTGGACTGGTATAATCATGTGCGTCGTTACATTCAGTCAGGAAAATACGGAAGGAAGAGAAACAAAGGACAGAAACAGAGATGGGCCCTGAAAGGGAACTTACTTTCTTACAGAGCAATCCTGACAGCAACAATAAGGTACCAAACAATAAAGCAAGGCCAAGCAGTTCATCACCTTACAAGGTCACAGTCTGCCTTCCCCAACAGCCACCCTCAGTGAGGGCTCACTGTGGAGGGAGGGATGCAGAGTGGAATTGACAGCCAAAGCTGGGGGATCTGTCTGTCTCCCCAGGATAGATCTGACAGCCCTAGAGCTTCAGATGAAGACAAACGGTGAGTGAGCAGAAATATTATGATTCCTACTCTGCAGAGAAGAACAACTAGCAGCGGCGTAAGGTTATCTGCACAACCGGGTGGCTTTATTGGCACCAGAATAGCAGCATGCCATCCTGCAAAGCACGTCCATCAAGGACAGAGCTATTCCAGTAAAACCAGATTTTTTTTTTTTTTAAATTTTTTATTTCTTAGCAGAGTAACACCCGCCCAAGTGCAGTGAGCACAAATGCAGCTACAAGCAGCATTTGTGACAGCTGAACATTCAGTAGCCCAGAAAATGCTTCCTGCTTGCAGGGCTGTGTGAGCTGGGGATATTGGCCCTTCCCTCTCCTTACCAACAGAAATGGCTTGGTTCACCTGATTCATCTGTCATTACTGCTCACTCTGTTTGAGCAAATGATTCAAGCAGCATCAGCAGAGCTCTTTCACTGCATCAACATACCTCTCCTGCAGGGGGTTTAGCCAGCAGGATTATGTTGACTGTTGCTTTATAAGTAGAGGCAAAGTTTCCCCAAGCCAGGGACTCAACCTGCAACAAATAAATGGCCAACATATCACTTGCGTAAATACCAGTGTGGAACTGGGCCTTCAGAGTAGGTGATGCATTCAACAAGAAGTGAGGAAACAGGCTTTAAGCATACCAAGCCTCTCCTGAAGTAATCTCTGGCAAAATACAGATCCTTTAGATATTTGTATAGCACTTCCTTTACTGTAACATCTGAAGGTGTATTCACACCCCCTACTCGGGGAGCTTAACTTAGGTGTTATAACTACTACACTCAGATTAGTCATGAGTGATTCAGACAGCTCAGAATTAATTACTCAGACAATGGGGCAATGGAGTTGTGACAGGCATTTGGATACATGCAGTCTGAACATGGCCCAAGCTGCCTCATGCTCCCTAGATACATTCTCCTGACATTCCCCCCCTCCACCCCCCCTATAGCAGGAAGCACTATTTCCACCTTACATACAGGAAAAGTTGACTTTGTTTGCAGCAAGCTGCCAGCTTGGATGAAAGAAGTCTCTTCCACCAGCTTATCTCCATTTTGCCTGTTTACTTTGGCCTACAACTACTCTTTATCCACTCAAAATCCTCACTGAACTACCCAAATCATTACTCAGTGTAATACTTTTTATCTTATGAAAAGATCATAAGCCATCTTAGACTGAGTGCAGATATTTTAAGGGAGTTCAGATTTCTCAACAGTAGGGATTTGAACATGTACTGCTTGCCAATATGATGAGTGCATCCAAGAAGTATGACACAAATCTTCACGTTTCTTGAAGCTAGGAACTGTCTTTTCTGCTGAACGTGCCAGAGTTTTTCACAGATGTGACTTGGCTTATACTTTTGCTCTCCCTGTATTATCTTGAATTAAGCTGCAGGCACAAAGCAACCTACATACATATACACAAATATATCATGGGTTTTTTTCTTGACATGTGCAATTGTAGAAAAGTGACACTGCTTTTATTTCAGCACTTTTCTTCATGCTAGACTTCTGGTATTTTACCAGAAGACTCCCTGCAAGAATGTTCTTTCCATCTCATTTAATCCCCAACCCACCTCTCTTGACTGTAGCAAAGGAAATTCCAGCGTCTAAGCAACTATTCCTCCTCCTTGGAAGTGTCAGACATTTGGATCACATGGGGAAAGAAAGAGTACTTCTGCTGATTCATCTCGGCAACCAGATCAGGTGAACTTCCTTAGGTCCAACCTGGGGCTATAAAAGGGGCTAGGAAAAGCTAAACTTGAAAAGTTCTAGATGAGGGGAAAAAATTAAAGAAAATAAAAGGCTATCAAATAATCCAGGAAGGAATTAGTCCCACAAACTGTTAATTCTTGCAAACACTTAACATTCAAGCTACTCAGATTTGCCCCAAAAGAGAGCTTACATGAAGCACTCAAGAAGAGGACTGCCAGTTTTAAAGTGGATCTCCCTAGCCCCTTGATCTTTTGTCTAGAAACCCAAGTCCAAGCTGTCCATAATTTGGAAAGTTCTTTAATGTGAAACCAGTTAAAGAAGAAATAGGGAAGAGAATTGTTTGGCACTTAGGTTAGTTCCAAGTCTTCTATCACAAGCTTCCTGCAAATACGTTAGCACCATGGTTTTGGACATATTTATGCAACTGGGCTCCCTCACCACAAGAGGTAACAGTTAACCCCATTTCCAAAAGCAACATTGTCTTCTAACACATAGAAGATGTTGTGCGAGCCAGATTCTTGGAATTTACAGCCTGGATTCAGAGAGACACACACAAATTTATGTTTAACTGATTCGTTTGTGGATCTCTGTGAAACCTTATCTCAGCCACAAGACTGATCAGCTGTCAACACACAAAGCAACACCAACACAAACTGATAACAAAGATGAATAAGTACTCCAAAAATAATCTAAGAACTCACTCAGATAAGTCAAGAAATTCACATCAATCACTAGGACCTCAGTCCTATTTTTTTTGGCACACAGCTGTGTGTGCATGGCAGTGCTATTCCCAAAAAAGCCTGAAGAAAGGAAAACCAGCATGAAGACCCACGCAAGTCTGTATTCTAATGAACATCTGTACCTCAGTAGCATTGGCCTACTATCTCTGATTTTCCTTTGTAGTCCTGGGAGTAGAACTGATCTCAAGGAGGATTTAAGGGACACAATGCACATCTACAAAAGTTTACCTTTGCATAGGATCTATACTACTGTACCCTGGAATGACTCTTTCATGGAAGAGGACTTTTTCAGGCAATCTTGACAGGAATTTCTGGCTTTGAAGTATCTAATTAGGATTTTAAGTTACTTGGAATAGTATTACCTGAATTCATTTATCCTCAGAGCACCAGAAACAGCTACAGAAATATAAAAATAACCATTTCACTACACGAAAACTGTATTACGTGCCGTGTCAGTTCTATTCATTTGTGGTTGCACAAGTAAAGTCTGGTTCAGACCTGGTATCTTGCTGCCATAGTATAATCTATATAAAGTGTAGGGTGCTGCACCTGGGGAGGAATAATCCCATGCACCAGTACAGGTTAGGGGTTGATCTGCTGGAAAGCAGATCTGAGGAAGAAGATCTGGAAGTCCTGATGGACAACAGGATAACTATGAGGCAGCAACATGCCCTTGTGGCCAAGAAGGCCAATGGTATCCTGGGGTGTATCAAGAAGAGTGTGCCCAGCAGGTCATCTTCACCCTCTGCTCAGCCCTGGTGAGGCCACATCTGTGGTATTGTGTCCAGTTCTGAGTTCCCCAGTTCAAGAAGGACAGGAAACTGATGGGGAAGGTACAGGAAAGGGCCATGATGATGATTAGGGGACTACAACATCTCTTGTATGAGAAAAGGCAGAGGGACCTGGGTCTTGTCACTCTGGAAAAAAGGAATCTTATCAATGGTTTTATCAATGCTTATAAACATTTAAAGGGTGGGTGTCGGGAGAATGGAGCCAGTCTTTCTTCAGTGGTGCCCAGTGGCAGGACAAGAGGAAACTGGCACAAACATAGGATGTTCCATCTAATCATGAGGAGGAATTTCCTTAATTTGAGGGTGACAGAGCACTGGAACGGGCTGCCCAGAGAGAAGGTGGAGTCTCTAGATATTCAAAAACCACCTGGATGCATTCCTGTGCAATCTACTCCAGAGGAATCTGCTCTGGCAGTGGGTTGGACTGGATGATCTCCAACGGTCTCTTCTAATCCCTACCATTCTGTGATTTCAAAAGGACTCGGGAAACATAGAGGATTAATCAGTACAATGTTTTTCACCCACAAAGATAGGGTGTCTAAATTGCAACATTCAAAGTTTAAGAAAACATTTGGATATAAACAATTAGTGGAAATGCCTCAATCATTTCAGTGGGAAGCATGATTCATTCTTGCTAAAACAGATTTGCTACTAGTTAACATTCTGCTGAATCTTAATTGAAGATTACTTTGCAGCACAACTTTCAAACACAGGTATTGCATCTCATGTTGTTGGGGTAAGGCTGACTGGGAACACATCTGGGAAAACATCTGGGTTTGCTGCCAGGTGCTGAGATGACACACGGAGTCAGAATTCACATTCTATATTCTGTGGATCATTTGTGCAGCAAAGTCAACTTTACTCTTGCTTCTCTTATGAACTCTCACCACAAAACTTACTTTCAGGTGAAAAATGTGCTCTTTTACTACTTTGAGAAATGGACAGCAATTGTCTTTTATTCACCCCTGTGTCACCAGTTACAGAACAAGAAAGTTATGAGCAAAAGAGGTGCAGTTATATTGTGTGCTATTTAAAATGCATTTTACTCTGTTTTAGATGCAAAATGAGCAACTTTGAGCTATAAAAGTGGGCTCTTAATATTTTCGGTGAATTTAGCAGCTGTTTTGAATATTTACTAAAATGTTTTCCACTTCAAATAGCAACTTTGAAGAAGACAGCCTTCTCTGTGTTTTAAAGGATGTCTACATCAAGCTAAAGGTAGCAGCTTTTACTGTTAAATATCCTTAAACATAGCAGACTTCAAAAAAAAGTTGTTTGCTGGATGCAGTTGGATGAAGTGAGAATAATTTCTTCAAATGCTTCCTCCTTTCCCCGGGAACATGAAAAACACAATTCCACAAGAAACACTTTCATCTCAGTAGTATTTCATGGCAAAGAACCACTGGTGAAGGCACTGCTGGAAAGTATCAAAAGGATAAAGGATGCACACCTTCCCTTTCCTTGTGTAAAAATATGTATGGATGTATACATAATCATTTCAAGTTTGAAGAGCTAAAAAATTTGATTAGAGAAACATTATATGTGTCATTTAGTATAGTAACATCACCATAAAGAAGCTGGATGCTCAGACATGGTTTCTGTAGTCCTCCCAGGTTACCCGTCTCAGCTTCTGCCCACTGTATGCTTCCTTTTGGTTTGGCTAGGAGCTCCTTTGTTCATCCATGCAGGCCTCCTAGCATTTCTATCGTTTATTCCTTGGGATGGAACTCTCTTGAGCTTGGAATAGGTAACCTTTGAATATTAACCAGCTTTTTTAGGCCACTCTTCTTTCCACGGCATTAGCCCCTGGGACTCTTGCGAGCAGATCTTTGAAGAGGCCAAAGTCTTTTCTTCTGAAGTCCAGGGCTGTGAGCTTGCTTTCAACCCTCTTACCTGCTGTCAGGATCCTGAACTCTGCCATTTCATGGTCAGTGCAGTCATGTCTGCCTTTGACCTTCATGTCACCAAGTCCCTCCTTGTTGGTCAGAATGAAGTCCATCAGAATACCTCTCCTTGTTAGCTTCTCTATCAATTGGAGGAGGAAGTTAGCATCAGCACACTCTAGAAAACTCCCATATAGCTGCTGTCCTGGTCTATTATACCCCCATCAAATACTGGGGAGGATGAAGTCCACCACAAGGACCATAGACTGCAAACTTAAGGCTGCTCCTGTCTTTCTGCAGAGGCCCTGATTCACTTGATCTTGCTGTTCAGGTGGCCAACAGCAGCCACCTGCTAAGATGGCTAAGAAGGCTTTACCTGGCCTTTCTTTAGTCCTAAACCAGAAGATTCTCAGTTGGTTCCTCATCCATACCCAGGCAGAGCTCCATGCAACCCAGCTGTGCTCTCACCTAAAGTGCAACTTCCCCTCCACATCTCCTTCCCTAAAGACCTCTGCATCTCTCCTTTCCAGCATTTCAATCACAGAAGCCATCCCACCATATCTCCATGATCGCAGTAGCATTGTAGCCCAGCAACTGCACATAAATCTCTAACTCATGGTGCTTATTCCCCATGAGCAGATGTTCATGTATAGACACTTCTGAGAGGCACCCCAGCACAACAACTTCCTAAAACAGCTTTGGGAATTTCTCCCTGATGTCCTGAGGGCACTTCTTTACCTGCATCCAAGTGCTGGAGGTGATCCCTCCACATAAATCCCATTTCGCTGATTTTGTGATTCCTTCCTGACACAACACACCATGCCCTTTGCTCAGCAAATGGGTCCCTCACTCTCCTCTGTCATTCATGGTTAAAAGCTCTCCTGATAAGATCAGTGATCTCATAGACACTGATCTGCAAACCACATCCCACAGACACAGAACACTGTTGCCAGAACTAGTTCTGTAGCTAATTATTAACCTATTATATTAGAGCCCTCCTCTTCACTGCCTTTCTCTTCAACAGGAGGACTGAGATCACCACCTGGGGCTTTCTGCTCTGTCATTTCTGATCCTGTGCAGGTTTCCCCTAGAAAATAATTTGCTGCTACACAAGGGAATAGAAGGAGGTTGTAGTCAAAGCGTTGGGTGAGCTTCAGTAGTTCCTCCACAGCATTCTAGGTCCTGGTACACAGAAGGAAGCAAATTTCTCTAGATAATTGTCTGGGTTGACAGATGGGTGCCTCTGTCTCCTACAGCAGGGAGTCATCCATCACAATTCACCCGCTAAGTCTTGCATGGTTTAGAGTGAAGTGAACCAGCTTCTTTGCTTCAAGGAACATCTAGCCTCTCTTCACCTTTGAGGGCAACAAACTTATTTTGCAGCAGTAAGCCCTAAAGTGGGGCAGGAACCTCCCTTGTCATGCCAAAACTCACCAACTTCCATCCTTCCCCTTCTCCAGAGGTTACAGTGGTAGTGAGAGTTAGAGACTGCCTGCTGCTCGGCTGCAGATGAGTTTTGAGGCTCTTCAAACTGTTAAGTCTCAGAGAAGACCCTGTCTATCTCCACTTCCTCTACTCTGATGTGATGCAGCCTGCTCAATTCCTCCTGTGACTTCTTCAAGTTAGCAGGCAGGATTTGTGACCATCACTGCAGCAGTCTGTCCCTGAATGACTGCATCCTATGGAAGGGACTCAAACTGGAAGCAGTGAAGAACTAATGGGAAGGGCCCACACTGGAGAAGTTCAAGGAGAACTGTGGGAGTGAGAAGTCCTCTCCTTGAGGAGGAAAAGAGGAGCAGAGACAACTTGATGAAGTGACTGCAATCCCATTCCTCATCCTCCTGCACTGCTCAGGGGGAGGAGACAGAAAATGTAGGAGTGAAGTTGAGGTTGGAAGAAAAGAGGTTTGGGAGGGAAGGGAAGATGTTTTTAAGGTTTAGGGGCTTTTTTTCTTCATTATCCTACTCAGATCTGATTTGCAATAAATGAAATTAATTTCCCTCAGCCAAGTCTGTTTCACCTATGACAGTGACTGCTGAGTCATCTCCCTGTCCTTGTCTCAACCCATGAGCCTTGTGTGACATTTTCTCTCCTGTCCAGTCAAGGAGGCGAGTAACAGAGTGGCTTCTGGTGGGCACCTGTGGTCCAAGCAGGATCAACCCACCACAGAAGCCTCTGCACTAGCAAGGAGAGTTGCTCACACATCTCTTGGGGAAACAAACATGAAACCTAGTAGTGTTTTGTGTAACCTGGGTTACATATCTGCTCACAGCAAAGCACAGCAGATCTCAAAAAGAAATTATAAAACTTTAGTCTCCCAGGCTTTAATTCATAAAGTTGACAAGGGCATTGTTCCTTTCAGGTTGAAAAGTTCTACCTAACACTGTCATGCAATTGTGAGGCTAAAAGGAAGGAAAACACAGGCCATTCAGAATGAGAAGGCAGATGCAGAAAATCTTAAGGTGAAAGGCTTTGAGAAAGCTGTTTGTATTTGAAAATTTCAGAACCAGGTAATTTCAAAAAATACTTAAATAAAGTCATTCATTTGTGCAAATACATTAACCCAGAGAGAGCCAAAACAAACAAAAAACAAGCATACAATATATTTCCTTTACAATAAAAAGTCTTCCAGAAGTATATTAAATATGACCAGAGGGGGAAAAAAAAGCATCTCACAATTCATGTTCAAGGGCATTACATTTTAGAACAATGTCTTAGCACTTAGAAATTATTCACAAAGAAATAAAATATGATATTCCATAAAAGAATAATCTAATTCACAGTTTAGATGTAAGGCTTCAGTGTAATATCTCATACCTTTCACCTGCCTGTCAGCATACCCAAGCTGCGATCTGTACTGTACTTAACCAGAGAAACACAGCATAGTGCTCCTCAAACACACAGGTAGTGTCCAGGTTTCCTTTTCTAAGGATCAACAAAAAATCATCATTAGAAAGTGTACAATGATTTGTCACAATAAACGCAAACAAAAAGCAAGGAGAAACAGTAAACTTGTATTTGCCAGTCTAAGGTTGAGGGAATGGATCAAATTACACCTTGAAGTATCTAGCTGCTAGTTATGCCATCATATTATTAGTCATTGTGCACAACTGGGACACCGCAACTCCATATCACAAATGAGAAACACAGTGCTTCTGTTAAGCAAAGTACATTATTTCTGAATGGAAAAGAAAGTTGGGAAAACACCTTGAGAAGTATCCATCTCCACAGCTATCATATGCATAAGAACTGTTGGCTTGACAGTGCACCAGTTTATTCAAAAAACTGAATGTAATACTGATGTTAATAAGATTACTTACTTTCCTTATGCATCAAGTACAAATCAGTGAAAAACCCTGCTCCAAAACACTAATTTTCAAGCACAAAAATATTGTCAGGAATCTTGTATTTGCAACACAGTTAACTGGCCTTGCAGTTAACACACTAATTCGGCAGACAAGAGTCACAAGTACTTACTGAAAATACAGATATGTAACATGAAGCTTTATTTAAGATGACAAAGCTTTTGTAACAGGGTGCAGGGTGCAAATTTTCAGTATGAAGAGACTCAGAAGATCTGCTGCTCAAAGAGGATCTTCTCAAACCCTGGTGGAGGTGTATGATAAAATTCACTGAACTGACAATCCAGAATGGCACTGTCATCAACTGCAGAAGAGAACCAAGAGAGAATGAGAGCAAGAAAACTCAGTTTGATAATCTGTTACATCACTTTACTAAACTATGTATCATGCTCAACTGATGAAGAATATTCTCCAATACATCCACTTACACATATACAATTAAAAGAAACCTCTTAAACAAATTTACTGAAGGTTTACACAGGTACCATGGAAAGTAATTTCTCCCTTGCTGTTTACTTTAGTCAATAACAGTAATTGGTGAATTCAACGAGAACACTACCTTTGACTTCACCGGGAGAGTTAGGCAAGACTTTAGGCAATTCCCTCCAAATATTCTAATCTATTGCTCCAAAAATATACAGATTAAGGGTACTAACAGACACACATTTCAGGTCTGTCTCCTTCTCAGCTGCATATTTTTCTGTTCACTTCCCAATTCTGCTGAAGCATCAGCTGCCTGCAATGTTTCTTAAGGGAGTTTACAAGGTTTCAGATGTCTGCAAGGGTTTGTTCCAGGTCCTTAGCTTTAGTATGTGATCCAAGGAGAGCTTCTTTGATTGCTTCTTTAAGACAGAAGTTAGTGGCTTGTTTTTGCTTTGTTTGTCTCCTTTTTACAATATCTCTCCCAATTTTAGATCCCCTGTATCATCTGAGACAAAAGAGTTACCAGCTTCAATGCAGAACATAAAAAATAAACTGCTGAGGATTTTCTGAGCAAAGCTGTCATGTATTGCATTACCAAAGTGAAATTACCAAGCCAGGCAGAAAATCCAGTTCTCTTTCAAAGACAGTTTCTTCCAAGACAAACGTGTTACATGAACATTAGATTAAAATAGAAAAGCTTCATCTCCATATTTTGGATTGGAATTTAGATATCTCAGAGCCAAGACAGGGATCTTTCCCTCCTAGACTCAATTAAAACTCCTTTTAGTATATTTGTACAGTTCTGTGGTACTTAGGTAGTGTTTGAATCTCACTTCCACAAAAGTGCCTGAGGTACAGCTGCTGCAGGGAACAACTTTAAGTCCACTTCCTCAGACCTGACACTGTGTCTGCCTGCCCTATCATGTTTCTTTTAAAAATAAACGTGTAGTTGTAGACTGATTTATGGATAAGGTAAATGCTTAAGACACTCTCTTCTCTATGGTTCACATGACTAGAAGTTCACATCAAACTAAAGACATTTAAAGATTATACCAAGTATGAACCATGCAAAAACAATGTGCAGGCTGCAATTGTTATAGCTCTAGGTAGGAGACATGATAATTAGGGTGAAATCATGCTCCTTTGTGAAAGATATTAATAACAGTTTGACAATAAAAAGTCACCGATTTCCACAGGCATGGAATTGCTTTAGTCAGAGAAAAAGATGTTTACAGTAGGGTAAAGTGCCACCCAATGTCTTCTGAGGGCAACCGGCATTCCCCATGCTATTTAACACCATTTCTGAAACATAGGGAAGATGTAGCAAGTTGTTACCACACAGCAACTCTCTCCCTGCTGCTCAGGGATATCTGCGCAAGTCGATCCACCGCAGAGCTCCGGGGCAGCTACCGTCTGCCACTGCATTTTAGCAGCGCCATCATGTGGCTTAAGAACACATAACAAAATCATAGAATGATTTGGGTTGGAAGGGACCTTAAACATCATCTAGTTCCAAGCACCCTGCTATAGGCAAAGACACCTCCCACTAGATCAGGTTGCTCAATGGCTTGTCCAGCCTGGCCTTAAACACCTCCAGAAAGGGGCCATCCACAACCTCTCTGAGCAACCTGTTCCAATGTCTCACCACCCTCACTGTAAAGAACTTCTTATATCTAGCCTGAATCCACCCTCATCCAGTTTGCATCCATTACCCCTAGTCCTGCCATCACATATCCTATTAAAAAGTCCTACCCCTGCATTTCTGTAGGCCCCCTTCAGCTACTATGAGGTCTCTCCTGAGCCTTCTCAGGCTGAACATCTCAACTCCTTCAGCCTGTCCTCATAAGGGAGGTGCTCCAGCCCTCTGATTATCTTCATGGCCCTCCTCTGGACCTGCTCCAACAGCTCAATGTCCTTATGTTGAGGGCTCCAGAACCAGACCCAGTACTCCAGTTGGGGTCTCACCAGTGCAGAGCAGAGTGGCAAAAATCACCTCACTTGAACTGCTGGCCACACATAAAACTATTTCCACTCTAACACCTTGGAAAGATGGAATTTTGTCAGCCACACTGAAGTTAGACAATGCATCTAGAGTGCTTTTCTTCCTGTTTATAAAACTACGTATTACAAATGTATCCAAATTTAAGTGGGAACATGCCAACAATTCACCAGGAATCAGCCAAGAAATGAAAACGTTATTTACATCACATGACCTAATGGTACCTCAAGAACAAAATTATTTTGGAAGAGGCCACTACTTAGATAAAGCTCGTACAGGAATAAAAATAAACCAGAGATGGCTGTAGGTGTAATACAGGGAATTCAATGAGCAGTTATCATTTGCTGTAAGATACAAGCAGCCCAGAGAGTAGGGTCAATTTATGCACTGAGCAGGGGGAAGTGCTGCCACTCAGATGAGATGGTAAACAAAATTCTGACTACTTAGGAAGTACAAAAACACCATCAAGTTCTACAAGAGTAAATTGTTTAAACACATCTTGTCTGAATTCCAGTTTCCATAATTCATAAATTCCTTCTTAAACTGCCTATGCTAGGATTAAATGGGTAACGCATTGGTTTCTTGTTCAGCAGTGCTATGTTATATGGACGGTTGCTGGCAAAACAGCAGAATTAGCTCACCAATTGTTGGATTTCAAAACTAGGCACCAACTTGGTTCAACAGTGAAGAGCTGCATCACCATAGAGCAAACAGCTGTACTAGTGCTACAATGGAGTTATTGCTTCCATAAGAAAATAAAACCAGCAATTCATTATGTATTCATATTTAACGCTGAAAGCATTTATGAAGTATATTAAATTATCAGGGTTAAATATCAAGCTTCAGAGATGAATCAGATTAGTACACAAGTCTACAATACTTCAGATTTGCTCGTTTTCTTTTTTAAATCTGCTTCACAGTTTATTTTCCATATGGTCATTTTTAGTCTAAGTGCAGTAACCGTACAGCTTATTGGATGTGGACACTGTAAGCCATCAGTAAGGAGGGCTTTGTTTTCTAGCTATTAAGCAGTATTAAAAATGAGGTGAAAATGTACTTTTATACCTCCCTCTCTGTATTTTCATGCAATTGATTGTTGTAATTGCCAAAAGTAAATGGTTGATGTATGCTCCACCGAAGTGAGAGAACACAAAGCTCATAAGGCAGACTTTGTACAAAATTACTCTTCATACTGTGAAACAGTTTGAAAACTGCTGACTTACCATAGACCACTGGATAGACAGTCCCTCGGATTCCTGAAGCTGGACAATGCATGTTCTTCCCATTTAAATACACATTTAATTCTACATGGTCATATGTAATGCCCTACAATGCACAGAAAATTAACAAAAAATAATAGGCATCAATAAGTTTGTACATATAGATTGCTACTTAATTTAGCTTTCTTAGCTACAGGCTAATTTTAATACCATTAAGAGAACCACAGCATCCTAGAAAACCTCACCTGAAATATTTCTGCAGAGGACTGGAAGTTAATAAACAACAGGTAACATCTGTATTCTCAAATACTCAGGATTCCTTAATGCCCATTTGATTTGCATGCCGCACCAATCTGCACACCCCATCCTACTAAAAGCAGTTTTCAAAGCAAATTTCCAGACCTTTCTTCCCCATGATACAGAAACATAGGGATTTTATATTATTTTTAATATTAAGCAGTTTGTGATCTTCTTATATATATCTCTTCATAAAAATAACTTTAGAATAGTGGTGCTATGAACTAAATGTGTCCATTCATACCTCCATACGGAAACTCCTCTCAACACATTTTCTCTGCCAGCATCAACAGACCATGCATAAACAATGCCATAAATATGCTGACTACATAGCAGAGAGCAAACACTAATGAAGTTATCAATTACTTCCTTGTTAGCTAAATGATTTTCCTGACTGTTTTGGTATCATTGAGTGTGACAATTTGTGCTGCCACACATTAGCTCAGAAATTCGTTTTCATGACAGAAAAAAATAAATTGAAATTTATGAAAACTCATGAATTAGCACTAAAAAGGTGTTTAGACTACAGTGATTGACTTAACCCTGTAACAGTTTGCAACCCTCCAAAGTTTCAAAAGGGGATTAAAAGAGTAATACAGTATCTAAGGATAGACTGGAAGAATCAACTTTAGCTGTCTGGGACCTCTGAAGATGAAATATCTAACCATTGCTATATAGAGGTAACATCCTACAATAACGTAAAACCCTTTGAAAAAAAATCACTTAATGATGCTTTGAGAAACACCTTTAAGTAAGATAAAATCTCACGGTTCTTGTTTGCCCTCTTTATCATTTTAACAGTGAGCATTAATCCCTCCCCAATTAGTAACTCTCCTTCCCTACTAAAGTATGACTAAAAATCTGTCGACTACTCAGGACCTATCTCCGCTCAGCTCTGTCCTTCTAATCATTAACCAGTTAGCTATGGGACCTTGAGTTCAGCTGGGCATGTTGGACATTCCAGCATGTGCAATGACAGGACAAGGAGCAATGAGTGCAAGCTGGAACATACAAGGTTCCACATAAATATAAGCAAAACCTTTTTCACAGTGAGGGTGACAGAACACTGGAACAGGCTGCTGTAGAGTCTCCTTCTCTGGAGACATTCAAAACCCACCTGGACACATTCCTGTGTGACCTGATCTAGGTGTTTCTGCTACAGCAGGGGGATTGGACTAGATGACCTCCTGAGGTTCCTTCCAATCCTGACATTTTGTGATTCTGTGTTATTTGTTCATAAATGTCCCATCTCAAACAACAGATTCTTGTGATGGGAGTTATCTGTCAGGTAAACACCAAAACCAGACTTTAACAGTAGCAAGATCTGTTCCTCATTCTGAAATATATTGATGCTGAGAAAGAAGTTCAGTGATATCCAAGCTGCTGATCCATTCACACACAATGGGAACTCAAGCTGGAACAATTTCACTGAAACAGTCGGTTTGAGCTGTAAATAAGAGGAATCTTGGAACAGCTGAGGAAGATAAAGGAGTCTTGAGAAACTTACCACCACATCACCCTCCTGAGGAAGGCTGTTTGCTGGTAGTCTGTTTTTCTCTTCATTGTTATAGTAGAGAGCTCCATCATTCCTCATCACCAGGCTATGGACATCTCGACCAAGAGGGATTTGATTCAAGTTTGCTTTCTGAGTTGCAACTCCAATACCCCAAATCCCTAAAACATGACAATAACATGGTAAGAAAAAAAAAAGAAAAGCCATTACTTTGAAGTCCCTCTGAGTGAAGCAGGAGAGCACAAAGGAGGTGGTTTTAACTAGAAATATCAGGGCTACAGTGGTTTACTCCTGGTAGGCAGTTAAATACCACTCAGTTACTAACTCACATTGCCACACAGCCCCCAGAGAGATGGAGGAAGGGGAAAAGAAGGAAAAAAGAAAAAACCCACCAGACAAACAAACAAACAAAAAACCACTTACATGTAAAGATAAAAATAGTTCAATAAGCAGAGGAGAAGTGGAAGAAAACAAAATGATACAAAGGCAATGACTCACTACCTCCTGCAGGCAGACCAATGCTAAGCCAGTTCCCAAGCAAAAGACTGTTAACATCCCCAAATCCCCTCCCCTCTGTTACAGCTGAGAATTACATTATATGGCATGGAACACCTCTTTGGTTAATTTAAGTCATCAATATGATTGTCCCCCCTCACAGCCTCTTGTGTAATCCTAAATCTTACCCACTGAGGGCAAGAGTGAGAAACAGAGAAGGCGTTGATGGTGTGCAAACACTGCTCAGTAAAAGCTGAAACATCAGTGTGGTATCAGTATCGTTTTGGTCACAGATCTAAAACACAGCACTACATTCAAAATCCATCTGGATGTGTTCCTGTCTAGGAGTTCCTGGTCTAGGTGTTCCTGCTCCAGCAGGAGGATGGGACTAGATGAACTCCTGAGGTCCCTTCCAATCCCTGACATTCTGTGATTGTGTGTGTGAGCCTGTGAATAATGACTACATGTGCATCACAGCTGCAGTGGATTCCTCTCCCAATAGAAAGCATACTAAAATTGCCAAGTTAAAACTGAGACGGGGTTTATAAGTAGTTTAAAACTAAGTAACTGCTCTGACAGTAAGGTGTTTTGGACAGATTTGTGTTTACGCTGCCTGCCCTCCAACCAAACTGAATACAAGTAACCCATACCCAAAAAGCATCAAGTTCAAGCTCCAGCTGGTATCTTAAGGCTCATTTCAGGATTAACACTTTCTTTCTTCTTCCCTCCCCATACACACTTAGGAAAAGAACAGCTTCATTTTCACAGTGACTGCTGTTTTTAAAAAATATAGGCTGATTTTCAGCTAAAATATAGGCATGCCTGGAGTGCTGTCTGTACTAGTGAAGCTGACTGTACTAGTAAAAGCACAATGCTTCCCAGTTTCATCCACTTTTAGCTTCCTCACATCAGATCTGTGCAAAACAAATCAACAGGCTCCTCTTGATAAGGCAGTGTTGGAATAAGTGTTGCACATCTGATTTGAAGAGCAAAGAGCAGCACAAGGAGTGTTATTCTTGCTTGGGCAAACACGGTGCATGTTGAAGCAAATGAAGGCAGACAAATAGCTACACATATTTGTGGATAAACTGCACTCACTGCTAAAAAAATACTTCATAGCTACAGTGTTTCATGCAGCCATAAGTGTTTTTTACCTAAAAAACATTTCTAAAATATGCTAACCAGAAAACATGGACATAACAACATACAAAACAACATGGTGTTTAAGTATTTGCAAACCTTTGATAATGTACTTACCATTCTTTTTAGTATTTCAGATCGACAATTTAAAAGATTAAAAAAAATTATATTCCCTTTTACACAATACTCTCCAATGCTGACAAGTTCAAAGATTCAATTAAAAATATGTATGTGCTCTGTATGTGAGATATGACCACACGTAGACAATCTGACATACCTTCCAAGTTTAAAGTTTTACATTTTTGCTAACTAACCTGTGGACTGGATTTTAAATTCAAAATAGCTCTTGTTCTGATGCAAAGGTGCATTGGCTAAGCAGCCTCCTGTGCCACATATTCTTCTGCCATTTTTTACAATGACAACATCTGTTCCTGCAAGAAAAAAAAAACACAACAAAATGCAAAACTTGGAGAATATTTTAAAAGTCTGGAAGCAGCCCTTAAAAAGCTCTCTAAACACTAAGTACTGCTTTTGTTCTTTTTGCCCCAAGTAAGAGCTTCATAAGTCTGTTAAAAATTATGGGACGTGCTCTGAAGTAAGAAAAGGAGGGGTGTTTAGAGGCTAGTTCATCTTTCCAGCAGGGTTTAGTCATTTAAAATTTATACGTTGCTCTAATTTCGTCTCTAATTTCACCTACTAATTATGCTTGAGCACTGGAGCTGCTTCCTGCCTCGTGGCCAGCTCATCCCAAGGACGACAGGACTTGTATCCTCCTGTGTCGCCAGCACTATAATTCACCCCTCTGCTCTCAACCACCATAGAATAGTTCGGGTTGGAAGGGACCTTAAAGATCATCTAGCTCCAAACCCCCTGCCATAAGCAGGGACACCTCTCACTAGATCAGGTTGCCCGGTGCCTTGTCCAGCCTGGCCTTAAACACCTCCAGAATAGGGGGCACCCACAACTCCTCAGGGCAACCTGTTCCAATGTCTCACCACCCTCACGGGAAAGAACTTCTTTCTTTTATCTAGCCTGAATCTACCCTCTTCCAATTTACATCCATTATTCCTCATCCTTCCATCACATATCATATTAAAAAGTCCTACCCCAGCCTTTATGCAGGCCATCCCTAACCCGACCAGGGTCTTCAGCCTTCCCCCCCTCAGCCATCAGCCATTAAGAAGCACTCCCACATACTCATTCTGACGAGCTTCAATTTTATTAAATCAAAGGGTGAGATTTTTTTTTACCCCCCTGAAAAGTGACAAATCCTTCTGAGGAAGCAGCCCAAAACCCGACTTTCCCAGGGCGATTTACTTGGAGGAGAACCGATAAACTTTAATGGACGGCACGGTTAACACAGCCCAACACCTCACAAGCCCAAGCTTCCCGGGGGCAAGCAGTCTCGGCCGCCTCCCTCCCTCACGGTTTTACCCGCCGGCGGCCTCCGGGCCTGCGCTCCTCTCCTCCTGCCACCCCGTCACGCCTGGGGAGGACAGACCCGTCCCCGCACCCGCTTTTACCCATTCGCTGCGTATCCAGATGCACCGCCGGCATCTCCTTCAGCGGGATGTGGCCGGCGCCGCCATCCCTCCACCAGGAGAAGCAGCAGCAGAGGGAGGCGGCCATGACCGGCCTTACGCCGCCGCCCCGCCCAGATGTAACGGCGGCGGGCGGGTACGGGCAGCGCCCCTTGGCGGCCGGGAGGTCTCGGGGCGGCCGCGTCTTCCTTTGGCGTTCTCCGCTGCCCGACATGGAGGGAGGCGGCGGGAGATGGCGGACAGCGCCCTCCCGCCGGCGGCAGGACCCTGGGGGTGTCGTAAAATCCAGCACGGTGTGACACAAAAGA
>VZTY01023395.1:4441-48149 GCA_013400935.1 Turnix velox | reverse complement strand
AGCGGTGGCCTCGGGCCCAGAGGGGGGCGGTGGTTGGCGCCGGTGGGCACCCGAGGCGTCTCGCTGCCCACGGCCTCTCCAGCAGCCCCGGCCAGCCATGGTGAGTAGCGGGGGGCGGCGGCAGCAGGGGCAGGCCCGGCGAATGGAGGCCGCGGCGTTGTGGGGAGGCGGCGCGGCTGGGCGCTGTCGGCCTGCGCCCTTGGTTCTGCTCGCAGCCCCCTTATCGCATGAGGGTTATTCTCTGCCGGCCGCAGGCTGGCTCCCAGGGGCGTCCAACCCTGACCCCCGGAGCGGCCGTGGCCGAGGGGTGAGGCCGGGCCCGCCATTGTTTGTGGTGGTGTCGGAGATCCCCCCTGTGAGGCTGTAACCAGAGCACTGACTGAGGTGATCCCTGCCTTGGCAGGGGGACAGCAGAGGGACAAGGAGGCGATGGCCGGAGGATGGGACTGTAACTGCACTGAAACAGGGTTGCTTGTTTCTCCAGAATTTTATCTTTGAGAAGGCTAAGTGTGTTGGATCTTCCTGGTGGGGGGTCCTACAGAAAGGCAGGGGAAGGAATTTTTAACATAATATCGGATGGGAGGACTAGAAACAATGGATATAAATTAGAGGGGGATAGATTTAGACTAGACATAAGGAAGAAATTCTTTACAGTGAGGGTGGTGAAAGAATTAGCTTCGAGGGAGGTTGTGGATGCCCCCTCTCTGGAGGTGTTCAAGACTAGGCTGGACAGGGCACTGGGCAGCCTGGTCTAGTGGGAGGTGTCCCTGCCTATGGCAGGGGGGTTGGAACTCGATGATCTTTAAGGTCCCTTCCAACCCAAACTATTCTATGATTCTATGAAGTAGCAAGTTTAAAACACGGTCACTTTCCTCATCTCTTTTTGTCCACCTGGATAGTTACTGCATCTGGGGGTCAGTCATTCCATGTTTGACCCTCCATTGGGTTGTGGTTCTTCTCAGTGGGGTGGTCAGAGTAAAGATTGTTGCTGCTGGAAGGAAGATTTCCCATCTCCTGCTTTACCTGCGTGAGACCCTTGTTTGGCTGGTACAGCTCACCATTCTGGCAGAAAAGTCTCTGAAGTTGAAACTGTAGGAGGTTCTCACAGGGAAGGGAGATTAGACCTCTCCTGACTAGTTCAACTGCTTGTGGAAGTACGACTGGACTTGGTCAAGTTTTATTTACAAAACTTACACATCATTGCAGGAAACTTGTAATTCAGGAGCTTTTGTGTTTGCTTTGTTTGAAGCTTGATGAAATTTTGATTTGCTGAAACCTGCTGCTGGCTAGTAAACCCAGCTTCTGTGCAGGGAAGGATGCTAAATGCATTCCTTTCTGGACCATGGTAAAAAGCTGTTGTGGTTGGTTTTGCATTTACTGTTTGATTGGGTTTGGTGTTCTTAATGACAGACTGGTGCAGGTTGCTTTTTGTGCAGGGTGACATCAGCTGAGTTTGTACCCAGGGAGTTTATGTAGCTTAGGTGAAGGAAAAAAAGTGGGCCATCCGAACCTGGATAAGAAGTCACATGGGAAAATTCCCAGTGAAGAAGCTGAAATGTTGCTGTAGTTCCTTGCTCAAATACCAAGGTGCTACTACAAAGGGATGTTTCAATCCACTAGCAACTTACTTTCTGAAATTAACATCCTAAAGAAGAAGACAGAAGTTCAGCTGTCCCAAACATCCATATGAGTTTTCAGTGCTTTTGGTTTGGTGTTACCACTGAAAAAAATCTCATGGACTTCCCCATTTCTTTTTCTCAACTCCAAGGATTTTACTGATGTCATATAATGGTTTTGAAATGCAGTTACATTTGTAAGGCATAATTATTTAATTGGATAAGTGGTGTTGAAATGCAACAGGACAGTTTCATTTGTATCCTGAAACGTTTTTGTGTTTGTATTTTGTATTTTTAGGAGCATGAAAGTCTTCAATGTTTGTCCTGCAATTGTGATGGAACATGTTGTAGTAAGCACTTTCTGCAGTGGTTTGCAGTCGTCTGGGCCAGGCTTGCAGGGCTGCTTTCCTGTCTCCCTAACTGAGAAGTAAAATACTCCCTGGTAAAGGAGACAGACTGGAGCAAATATTGTCTGCACTGTGGATTTCTGTTTACTAAAAGATGGAGAAGTGTTGTTTTAGTTTTGTAGTTGTTAACCTCTTAAGAGGATCTTTGTGCTGCTAGCTAGATGAAAGTTGCGAGGACAAGTTGGGAAGTGAGAGCTGCTCATAAAGAGGAAGACTCAAAAGTAAAGGGTCAAAATCATTGTATTCTTGTTATCATGTTCTTTTTAGCAGTGGGAAGAGGATGGAAGGGAAATGTTGCTTATTCTAGCATTGAGAGATGCTCCAAAATTACTTTCTTCTCAGAGAACACAGAGTTTTTGCGTGGGATCTGTGGACTTACAGGAAACCTTAGGTGGTAAATGCAAACATTAGACCTCTTCTCTGGGACTTTTTCCCAGCTGTAGTGGTGCCACCTTCTGACTGGTGACCTTAGTCCCAAAACTGGGTAGAGAAGCTGGCAACTTTTCTCTCCCTCCTTATTCAAACAAGCACAGCAAATACCCATCCTCCTCATCACTGCAAACATGCAGGAGATTTGCTTATACCTCTCAGGAATAGCTTTGCCTGACAAACCTCACTGGGACTGTATCAATCCTTGTGTGAAAGAAACTCAGAATTGATGTTGCCTTTCTTCCCTGTAGTGATCTTTGCTTTCCTTGGATCAGTGGTGTTAATTTTATTGCTCTTCTAGCCTTGTACAGCATGGATCTTCCCTTGCAGCTCTTCTCTTGGGTCCTGTGCAGTATGGATCTTGCCTTGCAGCTCTTCTCTTGGCTCCCACCACACCACTTTATATTTCTTTGAGGGGACAGGAACGTTAATAATAACAACATCAAAACTAATTGAAAGAGCTCATTCATATGCTTGTCACCGCAGTTCTTTGATGTTCTTTTCTGTGATACATCTTTTAATTTATAAAAGTAACTTTATTGCATATATGCACGTATACATATTGTATAATGCGGAAGGAATTTATTCAAGGGAAGCATCTTTCTAATTATAGCTCAAAACTAAGTGTTTGAGGGTTTTGGCTAATACAAACTGTCACCCATTTTGGTCTTTATTAGCAATTCATTTTCTTAGAGCGTGCTGTAAGTTATAAGGTGTCTGCATCTGAGAACTTGGCTTTAGTTAGATGCACTGGGAGGGTGGTGCACTGGATCCCTTCACTGAGTCTTTCCAGTAGAAAGGATTACATGATAAATCCTCTTCCTTTAGGTCCTGTCCACAGAAAGGAATTGCCAAGGCATGAATGCTGTGAGCATGTCATTGGAAATGGAGTTTGCAGATGAGTAAAAATGGTTAGTGGTTTGTTTCATGATGAATTACCAGAGATTGTGGGCAGCCCTTCTTAGAAGTATTTTAACTTTGTGTGGAATAGCTCAACAATAACACTATGGCTCAGTTATTTACAAATATTGTAGGAGCAAGGGAAAAACTAAGTTTTGAAGTGAGTGGTGACTTCCTTTTGGCTTTGCAGGCAGAGCAAAGAGCCACATCACATGTTAATTAGCTGGAGAAATTCTGAAGCTGTGCTTTTTCAGTCACCTTTAAGACTGCCTTCTTGCAGTAGGGGTGCAGGAGTTTGAAACTGTAAGGTTTGGATGAAGTGAGGAAGTAGAGATTAGTCAAATCTTAACAGGGCATATTGTCTGGGTAGCTTTTGTGAAAATCCAGCTTCTGCATCTTGCATCAGTGAGGAAGGATGTAAGTCTTGAATTGTTATTATGAATATGTCAGTTATTTTCCTTTTAAGTTGTTACTGTGTTTGGCAAACCTTCCTTTCCTGCATTTCTAGCTAGGAATCCAAACGTGGTTCTGCTTGGACACTGAGTCGTTCTTGTGCCTGCCATCTGGTGGACAGAAACACAGCTGACCGGACAGGCTGCAAAAACCTATCTAAGGTTCTATCTCAAGGAAACTGGGGAAAAGAAGTGTATCTTTATTTTACTGTGCCATGTCTCAGATGGAGATTGGTTTTTGCATGGTTTCCCTGGAGGAGAAATGAATTGTCTAACTTTCGTTAACATCTTTCTCTGCTTTTCTAGGATACGATGGAGCTCCTAGAGGAAGATCTCACCTGCCCTATTTGCTGTAGCCTGTTTGATGATCCTCGTGTCCTGCCCTGTTCACATAATTTCTGCAGAAAGTGTCTGGAAGGAATTCTGGAAGGAAACGTGCGAAATGTGCTTTGGAGGCCTTCCCCTTTCAAGTGCCCTACGTGCAGGAAGGAAACTCCCGTTACCGGAGTCAACAGCTTGCAAGTCAACTATTCCCTGAAAGGTATCGTGGAGAAGTATAACAAAATCAAAGTGACTCCAAAAATGCCTGTGTGCAAAGTGCACAGCGGGCAGCCCCTTAACATTTTCTGCCGGACAGACATGCAGCTGATCTGTGGGGTTTGTGCCACCCGTGGTGACCACACAAAGCATGTTTTCTGTTCCATTGAAGAAGCTTATTCCCAGGAGAAGCGGGCTTTTGAAACCCTCTTTCAGGGCTTTGAAACTTGGCGTTGTGGAGATGCCCTCTCACGGCTGGATACTTTGGAAACCAGTAAGAGGAAAGCTTTGCAGATGCTGACCAAAGATTCTGACAAGGTGAAGGAGTTCTTTGAGAAGCTGCAACACACGCTGGAGCAGAAGCGAAATGAGATTCTCTCTGACTTTGAGACCATGAAGCTTGCAGTCATGCAGACCTATGATCCAGAAATCAATAAACTCAACACAATTCTGCAAGAGCAACGGATGGCTTTTAACATTGCAGAGGCATTTAAAGATGTGTCTGAACCCATTATATTTCTGCAACAGATGCAGGAGTTTAGGGAAAAAATCAAGGTGCTCAAAGAAACCCCTTTACCTTGTTCCAGTGTGGACATCAGCCCCACAATGAAGAGCTTTGATACCAGCCAGTGGAACGGAATAAAACTGGTTGATGTGGACAAACTTTCTTTGCCTCAAGAGAACAGCAGTTTTAAATCCAAGATTCCCTCACTCTTTTCACGCAGATTTATAGTGACCTCTCTTATTTGCTTGCTTATTCTTGCTGTCACCAGGATGTCCTTTGTGGAGTCAGTTGTTGACAATCTCCAGTGCTGGAAATCTCAGTTCTTCACAATTAGCTTGTCCTATTTGGCAGATACAGTGGAGATAGCGGATCATGCAGTCTTTTACTGGGAACAGATGACAGATGGAGCTTTACTTCTAAGAGAAAAGTGTAAAAATTATACATTGGTTGTACTGGATAATGTTGCACAGTTTGTGTGCAAATATAAACTGTTGTGAATTCCCTGCTGAAATATATGGACTAAGAGAGATCTGATGAAGAAAACATAGAACTTCTTAAAACTTTTTTTTTTTTTTTTTTAAGACTTCTGGTGAAAAGATTCAAAATGTTTCCAAACTATGGATGCTGCTCACATATTTTGATAAACTGGAAGATGAAACAAATCTTTGAAAAACACATTGTTTCTGGATTCTTCTTCTGGTGGTGATTATAGGAATATTATTCACCATAAATAATTTTTCTTACCAAAATACAGGGCTAAAACGTGTACTGAGGTTAATGTTAATATATCTGTAGAATATTAGAGAAAGCTTCACTTCCTAGAACATTCCAAAATACTTTTATTTTTTACCTGGGAGGTGGTTTGGGAAGAGGAAAAAGGGTTGGGATCGAGAAGAGTGTGGCTTGTTGAGGACTTCCATTGCAAAATACAGACTGCATCATTCACCTTTGGAAACCACTCTTTCTAGCTGAGAATGTTACTTCTCACTGAACCAGACAGATGTATTCTTTTATATAACCAAATGCTGTAAATCCTTTGTGTGTTCAGATTACTATCTGTAGATATTGGCTATTGTTTACATGCATCTTCAGGGCAAGCAGAAATTCCTAGGGGTAAGAAAAATCAGTTGAGGTTGGCAAGAGAAGAATGAGCTGTAAGATGGTGCGTACTTTGCAGTTGGTATGTACTTTGCAGTTTACTTTGCTGGGGTGACTGAGAGGTGTCTTGTTGGATCTGTGTTTCTCTGAAGCCACACTTTCTTAATGTAATTTTAGTGAGGTGAAAGGCAGGAAGGCAGCTTGTGCCATTGCTGTGCAAATGTGGCAGGTGGAGCAATTTCCCTCACTGTTTCTCCAGATCTTAATTCCAAGAGCTGAGGAAAAAAGTGGAATGATTCCTCAGTACAGTGCACAATGTGACAGAAGTTTTGATGTTCGTGGTGTTTGGTAGTGCTTTGGCACTGGATCATATATATAGGCTCTTCTACTGTTACTGTATTTTCCTGCACCTCGTTTCAGGAATTAATTGAATTTTCTGATTGTGTTGACTTGGCTGTAGGATAACAGTGTTTTGAAGTGAACTATAAGCTTGAGTTCTCTGAAGTGCCCTTCTTTAATAGCATATGGTACTGAAATACATTGCTTGAAGCACATCTAACCTCTTTTTTTGCTGTGGTCCTATGGATGGCAATTTATAGAATGAAAATATTTAGTTGACATTTCCAGGAAACAAATGTCAATGTGTGTCATACATCAGGGATATTTATTGGCCTCTCTCAATAAGTTTAATAACTTGTGACAGTTCACTGTCTTCATTCACTCACTGTCAGTCCCTGCAAGCTGTTAATTTCAAAGATTAAACATTAAATTCCAAGAATCAAAGTTTCCGAGCAACCAAACCCGGCAAACAAAACCATTGTTCATTATATTTATGTCTTTGTTGCCTGGGAGTCCTGTCGCTGCTCCACACCTCACTCCAAACACTCGCTAAAAAGCCCTGTATGGTTCTGGGAGCTGCAGATGCCTTGCAGGGTATGAAACATCAAGTCACAAACACATAGGTCAGAGAGTTGGGGTTCTTGCATGGCCCAGAGTGATGAGTAATCGAGAGGTGGTCATTCTGAGCGTGGGAGGTGTGAGATTTGTAACCCGGGCTTCCACCTTGCAGCAGTTTCCTGAATCCAGGCTGGCACGGATGTTGAATGATGACGACCAGGAATTTAAACTGGTGAATGGAGAGTTTTTTGTGGACAGAGATGGGACTTTGTTTAGTTACATTCTGGACTTCTTGAGGACTCTGCAGGTGTCCTTACCTACTGATTTCTCAGACTATGAGAGGCTGCAGAGAGAAGCGGAATTCTATGGGCTCTACCCTCTAGCCGACCTCCTGAGCCAGAAACATTTGCTGAAGCCAAGGCTGGAGATCTTGGAAGTGCGTTTTTCTCTCCGAGAGATGCAGGCTTTTTTCCGGATCTTTGGTTCTTGCAGTAGCACCGTGGAGACACTGGCAGAACAGATCAGCGTGTTTGTGGGGCAGCAATCGGGGCAGAGCTGGAGCAGCCCTTTTCCTTCTCAGAAACCACTCATTCCACTTCCTTTGGAAAGACCTTCTCATCACGACATGGTTTTTCAATGTGGTACTGACTGCTCTGCTGGTGACCAGCTTGTGGCCAGGTGCTCTCCCTAGTGTCACTTCTCATTATGGAAATGCCTTTGAGACTTCTAGTTCATGAAGTACACACTTCATGCTAGCAAAGCTCATATTAAAGAAACTATCAGACAACTGTCTGATAGAAAAGAAATATGTTTCCTTTTTCCTGCTAGTTCAGTGTTACCTTTTTCTAGTTGTGAAATACCCACTTTATTTTCTGTTACAGTGATTTGCCTGTTTGTCATTTCTCTAAAATACTGATCTTGATGTTTGAGTTCTGTTGGGTCTTTCTTTCTGCCCTTCCCTCCTTGATTGCTCTCCCAGGCTTTAGAATTTTGTGGCATCAGTGACCTTCTAGGAGACTTGAAAAAGCAGAGTAAAATGAAGCAAAGGAGACAAAATAAATAATGAGTGGAGCACTGGAGAAGCCTAAAATCTCCAGTAGCTCATGGTCCAAAAGGTGATAATATAGAAAAGCAGAAAAAGAGAATGGATAAACAGGCTTTTAAAACACCAGTGGAACCACAACAGCAGTTCAGGGACTGGAAAACTTTTTGTAGACCCTTTTACTGGGGCACTGGGGAAAGAAGGGATCGATTTAACTATCTGCTTCACAGTGAGTTTTCTTTGAATTCAGAGCCAGGTTCTGTTTTTATGAAGATTACTCTAGATCAGTGATTTTTGTGATAGCAGGATCATATTCTAACAACAACTTACGTTTTTTTAAACAAGCTTTTGCTGAATGTCTCTTATTACATGGAGACACATTCTTACTGCATAAGAAAATGTATCCTAATTTGTCCTCTGTGGCTGTTAGAACATCTGGAATTTTATGGAAATTTCATTTAAATATTTAGGAAAGGGTTATTCTCTCTCAATACACAAATCAGTGCACCAGTCTTTTGATTATTTAAAGGAAAAATAACAAATTAAATTTATCTTTCTTCTATCCTTCTTTAGCTAAGCAAGTAGAAGAAAAACTATTTTGCATATATGAAACAACACACATTTATGTGCTGAACCTTAACTTTGTGTTGTATTACTAATTTTCATGGACTAACAATGGGCTGAGAGGGTTATGGCAACTCAAATAGTGGGGGAAATATTCCCGATTCTCCCCTTTACTTCTTTGGACTTGGTAAAAATGTATCTTGACTAATGAAACATTTTCATTATGTTGCCTGCTGGATTTCTATTGATGTGGTCTTTGTGGTGACATGGACTTTTTCACCTTTTTTTTGTGCTTTCTATGAATGTTGTGCATTTCCCTGTGAACTGTGGAACAGTTTCACTCCTGTCACTGTATTTTGTAACAGTATTTTTACCTGAACTTCTGTTCCTCCAAACATCTGGTTGGATTCTTACACTGTACTTTGTATCAGACCAAGTTACTGGAGGCAATGTGAAAATTATTTTCATACTTGTTACCACAAGACCTGCTGTACAAGGTAACTTTGCAATAAATGTTACTGTTTGTAGTGAGAGATCTGTGATACCTTTGAGGTGAAGGTAATTTCCCTGTCTTTTCCTTCATTTCTTTTCCCTGAAAACCTTTTGCAGGGTTACTGAGGGCACAACATTCACCTCTCCTCTGTAGAATAAAATGAAATGGAGGTTATCATGTAACCATAGAGTTGAAAGGGACCTTCAAAGTCCATCTAGTCTATCCTTCCTGCAGTGAGCAGGGACATCTTACACTAGATCAGGTTGCTCAGAGCCTCATCAAACCTGGCCTTGAATGTCTCCAGGGATGTGACCTCCACCACCTCTCTCTGGGCAACCTGTTCCAGTGCCTCACTCCCCTTACTGTGAAGAACTTCTTCCTAATCTAAACCTGCCCGCTCTAGTTTAAAACCATGGTCACATGCACTGCTAAACAGAGTATCACGGCTGTTTCTTAAGAAAGTAAGTTCTGGTGTGGTTCTTCCCCAACATGTCACTGGATGAACTGAGAATTACTCTTCTTACAAGGAGGTAAAGAGTTAAATCATCCTCCAAAGAGGAAAAAACTACCCTAACTTACCTTGTTTGGTGTAAAGCTGGGCAGCCATGCTGACCTGCCCTGTCGCAGGACCCGCTCTGTTCTTTTCTTAAAAATATTAGTTCTATCCTTGAAGAAGTGACTAAAGGACTAAAGTATGTCATAACTGCCTTTTTTTTTTTCTTATTTTAGGTATGTCTCTATAAAACCTGACAGTAGAAAGCTTATTAACGGTGTTAATGTGCTGGGTCTGCTACTCGATACTTTGCTCAAAGATGGATTTTGCCTTAGAAGCACCAGGATGGTCTCCAGTGAAGAAAAAGTGGAATGCTACAGTTTTGAAAGGATGAGGAGGCCACCAGGCCTCACCCTCACGGTCAGCCAAACCCCAGGGAGCCCCGGGGCATCACAGCTGAAGAAAAGCCAAGTTCAGAAAGGGAAATAAACCCTTTCCGCCTTTCATCTTTTGGAGGTGGGAGAGGGGTGTATCTCTTCTCCTGGCTTTTTGCTGTTGGCTTGTTTGAAACTCTTGACTGTTGAGGGAAGTAACAAACAAACAATTTGGGTTTTTTTTGTTTTTTTTTTTCCCCTAGTATCCGGAAAAAAACCCGCTTTCCTGACTTAAACTGCTCCACCCTCTTCAACTCTAAAAGATTCAATGCTGGTTTTGTGGAGCAGATTCCAGCATTTTCAAGGGTTTTTGTTTCTTTGCGTGGCTAAAATTGGTGCTAAGGCTGGCAAAAAAATCAGCTCTTCCTTCTAGAAAATCATTCCTATATTCTGTCCTAATCTGTAAATAGATTTAAGTCTTCTCCTCCTGCTCCAAAGGTTGCATTTCAGGGCTGAGAATTAAATTATGGAGGTGTTTGTAAACAAAAGGTCTGGTAGTTTTTAGAGGTTTATCAATGAAAAGAATGAAAATGTGACAATTGGTCCATCAGATGGAAGACTGATAATACATGGAGGAATAGTAGCTTGGCACAACTCTCATCCCAGAGATTTGGAGAAGTAGCTGGAGGAAGAATGTAAAGCAGAATATCACTTTGACTTTGGAAAGAGACACAGACACTGACATTCTTGCAGTTACTGAAAAGTGGTGCAAGGGGAACATCCCAGAATGTGTCACTGTGTGGTTCCAGACACGAGAAGGTAACTTTGCAAAGACAGCACTAGTGTCCATGAAATAAGGTCATGTCTCTTGCAAAATGTTCCTCTGTCCTCTCCTGCTCTGAAGACTGTCTCAGTGCTGAGAATTAAATGATGAAGGTCTTTGTGAAAAAAGGGTCAGTTAATTTTTAGAGATTTAACTATAAAAACAATGAAAATGTGATAATGGGTCCTTCAGATGGAGAAGTGAGTACAATTTTAGAGTAGTACAAAGGATTTATTAACACTTTTAAGTGCAAAACATACTTAGGAGGAAGGGTTGGCACCAATGGCTTTTTAAGCCTTTGGAATGTTAGACCTGCACAGTGCTTTGTAAAGATGCCAAATTTAGCTCAGGTACCAGGAGAGGTAAGTTAATGAGGACTTAATTAAATTAAGAATCTTTTGCCCTCCCTTCAAGGCGGGGAAAGAATCACTTTGAGGATTCATTATTTGAATCTGACTTCTGTTGGTAAAATGCCACCTCCAGAGAGGGGGCATCCACTTCTCTGGCCAACCTGTTCCAGTGTCTCACTACCCTCACATAAGGAATTTCTTTCTTATATCCTCTCTTGCTCCTACACTCGGCTCTGGTGAGGCCCCACCTGGAGTATTGTGTCCAGTTCTGGAGCCCTCAACATAAGAAGGACATTGAGCTGTTGAAGCGGATCCAGAGGAGGGCCAGAAAGATGATCAAACTGCCTTATGAGGACAGGCTGAAGGAGTAGGGGTTGTTCAGCCTGGAGAAGAGAAGGCTCAGGGGGGACCTCATAATAGCTTATCAATACCTGAAGAGGGCCTACAGAAAGTCTGGAATAGGAATTTTAATAGGATACAAGATGGAAGGACTAGGAATAATGGATGCAAACTGGATGAGGGTGGATTCAGGCTAGATATAAGAAAGAAGTTCTTTACAGTGAGGGTGGTGAGACATTGGAACAGGTTGCTCAGAGAGGTTGTGGATGGTCCCTCTCCCGGAGGGATTTAAGGCCAGGCTGGACAAGCCACTGAGCAACCTGATCTAGTGGGAGGTGGCCCTGCCTTTGGCAGGGGGTTGGAACTAGATGATGTTTAAGGTCCCTTCCAATCCAAACTTCTATAATTCTATCCAGCCTAAATCTACCCTCTTCCAATTTGCATCCATTACTCCTAGTCCTGCCATCCTGAACCCTATTAAAAAATCCTACCCCAGCCTTTCAACTTAGTAGGTGGATTTCCAGCTGACCTGAGAGGCCGCTGCCCTCCACCTCATGAGCTTGTTTATGTCACTGTAACATATTGTTGAACCACGATGGCAGTTTCCTCCTCCCCTCTGGTGCCGAGGCAGTTAGAGGGCAGAGTGGCCAATTTTTTTACTGGGCTTTCCTTTCTGAGGTCCTAAACAGGCAGCAAGGCAGTGGAGAGGAGACTGCTTGCTGTAGTCAGCAGAGTGGTTCACACCAGTGCATTTCCTCAGAAGACAGATAAGGGAGGTAGGAGCTGAGGAGACTTCTGCTGCTGGGAGCCTGGGTTAACTGCGAGCCTCAGGGGTTTTAAAAGCTGCCTGGTCAAAACAACAGATGGTCTGTTAAACTGAGTACTTTCACCCACATCTTGGCAGGCAAACTCAACCCTGGTACCTCACAATACAATCTCTGCTGTTCCAACTTTTTACCTATTTTGGTTATTTTCCATCTTTCCGGTGTTCAAAAATAACCCCTTTAATCTCAGCTACGCAAGGCTGATGTGCTTTTGTCTGTCTCTGGAGGGGAAAATTCCAAGGTCTATCCAACGTGCAATCTGGGCGAATCTCCATTTTTGATCCACAGCTCAATTCAATACCAGAAAGCTGATGAAGTGGATCGGGATGGCAATGAAAAATTCCTAACTTTGAAAAATTTGTCTTGAAAAACTTTGTTCCCAGATTGCTGGAAAGTGTTATTGAATATTCATTGGGAAACAGGCCGGGAGCTCTCCAAGAGGGGGAGGGAGCCTCACTGCCTCTTACTCCTTGTGCTGAACCTTTGCCAGGCTTTAACTTTACGGGGTTTATTTTTATTGATTTTCAACAATAAACAGTGGGAGTATCTACAGTAAAAGATTTAAAGCGCATCACAAGGAAATACAGCTTCCTACCAAATATTATATTGATTGATTCCCAGATGCTACTGAAACAGCCAAATCAAGTCCAGTGATGGAGAACTTCTTCTCTCTAGTGGCGGATGCAGATGACTGTTGTGTCTTCAGAAGACAATAAAAGGCAAGGGAGTGACTCTTCTTCTCTGA
Source organism: Turnix velox (assembly GCA_013400935.1). Taxonomy (NCBI): domain Eukaryota; kingdom Metazoa; phylum Chordata; class Aves; order Charadriiformes; family Turnicidae; genus Turnix; species Turnix velox. Next base: position 35,261 of record VZTY01023395.1, on the reverse strand, counting down.
CCGTACCTTCAACAGCCCAGTTAAATCTGTCAACTCAGTGTAATCCACATAAATAAAGAATCTGGGAATCAAGGGAACTGCCAGGCAGCACATCTGAAGATTCCCATTCTTTGAAGCTGCCTCTCCTGCTGCAGTTGGGGCATAATTAGTCACAGAAGGCCTTGTTGTGACTAGTAAATGGATGGACCAACACTGTTTGAATAGCCTGGAATGGGCTGGAGATACGCCTGGAGCCCTGAATATTCTCAAATGGGTGGGTGGGATGCAAATCAGCAGTCATCGCGTAAAACGCAAATAAATCTGACTTCTTTTAAAAAGAAAAGAGGTGGGAATGTTGGTTTTCTAGACTATCGTATAGTTTCTGCTGAAATTACCCCCTGAAGTGTGATCTGATGTGTAAATTTTTCCAGGAATCCTTCCTCTGTTTCTACACTGGCTCCATTCTAACGCAATGGCTCAACATTTGGTGGCTTCTTTAGGGTCTGAAAGATGATGAATGTAGCCCTGAGGGTTGGAAAGAGCAATGTGTACAAGACTACTTTAGAGAATGAAATTAGGGCTTTGCTTTCTAAGCAAGTTTCTGCTACGCCTGTCAGCTGAGTGCTTGCTGAAACTGTGAAGAATTAAAAGTTTGCAACATCATTCCATCCCGATTTTCCGCTGGAAAAAAGGCAATAGATGGGAAACATCAACTCTGGGGTTTTACTGGTACGCTGGACTTGGGAACTCAACTTTCTTTTAAGTTCAAAGGCAGTTTGCAGCTTTCATTGAGGGTCTTCTGAAAAAAACACTTAATGGCTTTCGTTTTTGTCCCCTGGTGACAACTAAACTAAGAAAATAATTGCTGACATACACATACATGTTGAATACAGCATTGTAAATAAGCAACAAACAGAAGGCACGCTGATCCCTCATTCCTTTAATCTTTTTGTCCTTTCACTATGTCTCCATCTCCCTCCTTGGCCTGGTCACTAGAGGAACAGAGGAAAAGGCTACATGATCAGGGCAAGTGGAGATCCAGGGAAGAAAAAAAAAATTCACTTCTTGGAACAGGGAATTAAAGAATAAAATTCATCTGGAAAGAGTCACTGCCTTTGTGGGACCAATGAGACACAGCTCATTGTATTGAAGGGAGGAGAGTTAATGGAGCTGCCAGGAATTTCAACGCCACCAGAAAAGGAAAAACAGAAGATCTTATAGGGGTGAGTAATGGGTGCGTGATAGCTGCTAAAGCAATGTGGAGAAGGCACAGAATGACTTAGATGGGAGACTGAAATGTTCGTGACTACAGGGATAACTAATTTTTTCCCAATGCATTAGGTAAGTGGATCTGTAGAACATCTTCCATCAATAGTTTGCATACCTGAGGAACAAAACTTCTCTTTTGGAGGTCGGTTCTGCTTCTGTGCTACAAAGTGAAACATTGCAGGATCCAAACATAAGATGGGTTAATCCTTGTTGATCATTCACATCTGGAAACAGAAGCTGAGCTTTTGTGGGCTGACTAGACAAGCTCTGAAGATCAGAATACTAGCACTGCTTGAGTTGTACACCTCCCAAATAATTACTAGATACTTCCTCTTGGTGTCCTTCGCTTGGGTTCCAGTTGCAGTAACCCTATTAGTAAGTTCCTAATTTCCACCAAAATGGAAATGTATCTTCTGGGTCAGACAATTTTTAAATTATGCTTTCCCCATTTGCAAATTGATGGTTAAGCCATGAAATTTTCTTCTGCTACCCAAAATTGTTCAAAACATCTTGTGGAGATGGCTCAGTAACCTGTAGATCTCTGGATTGCTTTAATGGCTTAATGATTAATGTGGGCATGGGAAGCACGTAAATGAAAAATTGTAACTACATCATCCCTGAGGTAACCAGGATCCTTCTCCTGTCTTTGACAGGGACGCTTGTGTGGCTGCTCTGTTGGCCACAGTTTGCCCATAAGTGGTGCTATAGTGGTGTCCTCTCTATTGAAAACCTGACATATGCCTGACAATCTGGACTTCTGAGGCAGACCTTGAGGTTGAACGGAGAAGCTGAATATCACATGAAATTATACAGGGTTTACAGAACATCAGTCTGCTCTGGTCTTGATCATTACATTCTGTGGAGGGATCTGTACTCACTTCTTGTCTGATCCGCTGGCCAAGATATAGCCATAAGTGGAGGATCTAATGAGAGTTCTTAGGAGTTCACACCTGGAGTGTTCAGAATATGAAGATGTAGATTTCTGTTCTTCTGAAACAAGTGGTGACAGGCACACAGCTCTTCTCCTGGAGGCAATGAGCACACAGCTTTTTCAGGCTGGGTGAATAATGGAGTGGAAATAACCGCTTTGGAAATTCAGAGCAGGTAATTTTAACCTGGATACAAAAACCTACCATCTGAAAACATTAACAGGTATCTGATCTTTCAGAGGTATGTAAGCACATCTCTTGAGATCTGGGACAGCCAAAAGGAACACTCTACTGGAATGAAGTCATTACCACCTTTCCCCCCTCCCTTTCCATGGGAAAAGATATGTTACTAATGATCCAACATGCTCTCATTAAAACGCCCTGGGACAGAACTAAGTGAACAAGTGACTAAAATAGAACACACAAGCCTGTCTCTTTGTCTGCTGGCTGCCATTAACTGGTTATAAAAACACTTCGGTGGCTGAAAGGAAAAGGTGGAACATCCCGAATGTTCTCGATTAAGCAGACTCTGCCACGCTGATGAAAGAAGCAGGTGAACGGCTACACACAAGGAAGTTGGGTTATTTTTTCTCTTTAGGTCCTGTGCTGCTTTCCCAGGGAGCACACAGGTCTGCAGTGCTGGAAAGCCTGTGCTCTGTGATGCCTCTGCTTGGGAACTGGCATTTATCCTCTTGGGGATCTAAGAAGAGCAGGCATATAGCCATAAGTGGAGGACAGATTGCAAAGCGTTGAATGGATGCTTGGGCTTCAGAAACCCAGAAAGAAGTTGGCTTTATAAAAATGTCCATATCTGGAGAAGTTTTACTGCTATAAATGGTCTCTGCTTCACCATAACTACATTCTCCCACAGATATCTCAGGTAAACTTTAACATTTTAATTTAGTATTTTCAAGTACAGAATGGTTTGGTTTGGAAGGGACCTTAAAGATCATCTAGTTCCAACCCCCCTGCCATGGGCAGGGACACCTCCCACAAGACCAGGTTGCTCAATGCCTCATCCAGCCCAGCCTTAAACACCTTAAACCCCTCCAGGGAGGGGGCATCCACTTCTCTGGGCGACCTGTTCCACCACCCTCANCCTCTTCTCTGGGCGTCCTGTTCCAGTGTTTCACCACCCTCACAGTAAAGAACTTCCTTATATCCAGCCTAAATCTACCCTCTTCCAATTTGCATCTGTTACTCCTAACTATTACAACTAATAGCACCTTATTTAGCTTGTATAGATGCAGTGTTGGACCATTGTTCTGGGAAGGTGGCTCTTTCTGCAGGATATGAAACTTCACCTTTTTCTAAATGTGTCATTTTTTACTGTTGTTGGAAACAGCTCTCCTTTCAGAGAAGGCTATTCTGAGACAATGCTGTAGTCTGATGGCAAATAGTAAAGGGCTTGGTATTTGGTAAACCTCCCCTGCCAATTGGATGTTTGAGTTGAATGGATGCTTTGGATGCACGAAACGAGGTAACGAGGTAACGAGACAGGAACTGTCTTGTGGCGAGAAACACGGAATGAAACATGGACATGGATGCTACTCTGACAGCTGGTTACAACAGGCTTTCTTTGAAGGGTGGAGTTGAAGGTCTGGGTGGCACCTTGAGGACCCTTGGTGTTCAAGAATCGTTAGTGAGAATAAAGAGAAGCTGAAAATTGCAGGAAGTTTCCACCTTTATAAACCACCCTAGTGTGAAGCACACCTGAACTCTCTACCTGTCTCACTAAACTTTTCAGCCCTCTCCTGTTCCTGACTATTCCCTGGAATATTTTCTATAGGGATGCTGTAAACTTAGAGAAAATGATTTCTCACTACCAGCAGAGTAAAGAACCAAGACCAAAGGCTGGACATCCACAGAGGTTTATAAGGGGCGATTCTGAGGCTGAACTGAGGGAGGAGTATTGGATTGCTGTTTGCTTTCAGCTGAAGGAGCAAAGGTGATTCAATCTCGTCAGAATTAATTTAATGATTACAGAATTATCAGTAACAGTTATTGTTACTGATAGCTTCTGCTCTGGCATCACAGCTGCTGAGGGATGCAAGAACCACAGACCACATACCATGAAATAACCAAGGTAATTCCAGCTCTGTGTCATCAGACAGTTTGGTTTTCCCAAGTTTGAGCTGCGCTTAACCTGAGAAGAATTTATGTAAGAGAAAACCAGGATCTGCTTTGCAAATGTTCTGTTCCTTGTCACCCTTTATTCAAAGCCTGGCCATGTTCAGAGACTTGCTGACAGCCTAGGGCAAGAAGTGGGAACAGCAAAAGAGTTCTGGTCTTTCTCAGGGCTTCTGCTCAGGCAAACTGGAACCAGAGGCCAGGTGTCTGTATCATTTGTGACATCTTGAGGCAAGATATTTGGCTTGCTCAGAAGATTCATGTGGTACTTGCCCAGCCAAGTGAAATGTATCTTTCACAGATAGTTCTTAATGACACCACAGCATTAAATAGTAAGTGAGGTGAGGTAAACCTGGTGGTTGGGACTCAATGATCTGAAAGGTCCCTTTCAATCAAGGAGATTCTGATTCTAGGAATGCCTGGTGTATAATTGGCAAATGGAACTGGTAGCTACCAGGCTAGAAGTGAATGTCAGGATTAACACTGCTCTTGCACAAGGCAAGCAATTCTCATTTTCACAGGTATTGCTGCAACATTTCCCACACAAGAACATCATATGCAGATGTAGCTGCATACAGTGCCCATGTACAAACACACAAACAGAGAATTACACATACCCTTCAAGATTCTTGAATCCAGGGGTTTTGGTTTTCCCTATGTAGTACCAGGAGGAGGATGAAAGAAATTGGCAAAGGAAAAGAAGCTCGATATAAATTATTTGGCTTTAATATAGAGGGTGACAGAGAAATTCCTACCCCAAGGACATGCTTTATGGGGAATCAGAGTAGTTTCACCAGGCCTAGACATCTCAAAGGAAGAGCCTGTTGGCAGCCTGTGAATCTCAAACATCACCAGGACCAGATGCTATTTTTCAAGAACTTTGAAATAAGTGTGAAAAAATAGAGATACACTTAAGAATTTGTCTATTTCTATTAAGAATGGCCACTGCTCTGGAAGACTCCTTACAACTAAAGAGGAAAAGGTGCAGTTTTGGAAGTAACTGAAGATGCTTTTCTAGTGTAAGGTAGTGCTTTTCTCAGGCTACTTACTTCTGTGCCCGAATAAACATAAAATAATGGGATCACAATATCACAGCTCTGCAAATAACCTGCATATGCTAAGCAATTAGAATTGCTGAAACAGAGAAAAAAATTTACAGATATTCCATAAATATTGAGGAAGTCCTACAGTTTAGTCCTAATTGGAAGATGGAGGAGGAAAAATGCTGTAATTTTTCTGATCAGAGTAAATTACTTGAGTCTTCTTCCACCCACATCAGGCTCTTATCAATTCCACTAACTTTGGAGAGTTTGTAAACCTTCCTGTCATAAATCTCCTGCACCCAAACAAGAAAACAAAGCAGCAAAAAGCCTCTTCCAACTTAAAAATTAAAAAAAGAACTGACAGAAGAGGTGAATCCCCTTGATGGCTGTTGAACAGCCATGAAATTCTTCAGTGCCGCTAGTGATTCCCTCTCTCTCCCTTCAACAACTTTAGAGAAAGCAGGAATATAAAGCAGCTTAAAGCTACCTTTCCTGGTGCCCTCTTTAGCAATAAACCCCAGAACAGGGGTCTGTGATGCAATTCACAAATACTCAGTTATCTCAGTGTTCATCTGCTGGAAACATAAGGTACTCATTTAGTGAGCTTTAATGAGTACTTATACTTATTGCACGCTTCTTATACCATTCCTTCAGGAAACGTCTTAGAAAAAGAATATAAAACTTGCACAGTTAGTCCAGTAAAAGCAAATTCCACTACTCTTTGAAATCCTACCTGCAGCTTGCTCTCATATGCTGACAGTAATAGTTATCACTGCCAACAACCTTTGAACAAAAACTTTTTTTTTTTCTACGTATCCTTGGTTTAACAAGATGGGGAACATCTGTGGGCAACTTCTTCAGAAGGAGAAGATGTGAAATTGAATCTCCTTGGGCTTTTGAAGAACCTGAAAGCCAGGTTTTCTGTTTCTCAGGAAGGTCCCCTCACCTCAAGATGGATTTTGTCAGTTCCTTAAGCTCCTCTGATGGATTTTAGTACATCACAATAATTTTTAAGTAGCTCTTTGGTGTGTCCCCACCTTACCCATTCCCCCTCTTAAATCACAGCATGAATTCTTACTGTCTGGTGCTTCTGACAACTGTTATACCTGATGGGCCTACTGGAGAGGGTGCAAGGGAGGGGCATGAGGATGACTGGGGGGCTGAAGCACCTCTCCTACAAGGACAGGCTGAGAGAGGTGAGGCTGTTCAATGAGCTTGGAGAAGGCTCTGGGGACACCTCTCATCACACAACCAGTACCTGAAGGGGGAAGTTAGGAAGGACTGTATATCAGCACATACAGAGATAGGATGAGAGACAATGGTTTTAAACTAGAGCAGGGCGGGTTTAGATTAGACATTAGGAAAAAATTCTTCACCCTGAGGAGGTAAGGCACTGGAACAGGCTGTCCAGAGAGGTGGTGGGAGGCCCCATCCCTGGAGACATTCAAGGTCAGGCTTGATGAGCCTCTGAGCAACCTGATCTTGTACAAGATGTCCCTGCTCAATGCAAGGGGATTGGACTAGATGACCTTTGAATTTCCTTTCCAAGTCAACACATTCTATGATTCGATGTCTTAAGCCCTTTGGCTAACTCAGCATGACGCTAGTTTTCTGTTCTGTGCTGTTGTTTTGTCACATATCAGTTTCTTTACTTCTGTTACAACTATGTATTTTTTTAGCCACCAATCAAATTCTTCAAACAAATGTGAACTTTTACCAAACCAAGGCCATACCTGCTGCAGGAAGAGATCACCTCTGTATTGTTTATCACAGAGCAGAAGATTCCGTGTCTCTGAGCAAGTTCTTCATGGAAACTTTTCTTTGGTCAACCCTTTTTGCTTTTAAACATGGATACATTACCAGCTTATAGAAATTAAGTGCTTGCATACATTCACACAGTAACTACAGCACTCCCATCACCACACGGGTGTCCTTCACTTCCAAAATATTTAGACTCTTGGTATGTCAACACCTGGGAAAACACAAATTTTAAGTAAGCAGCTAGTTGTACTGGCAGCAACTTAAGTCATATACAAAAGAAGAGACTGAAAAAAAAGCACACATGAAAGAAAAATCAAGTTTTACCAAGCCTGTTGGTCAAAATGCACCTTGTTAAACAGCACAAGCTCTTACAGACAGGCCTGCAAGAGAGTTCCAGCCCCTAAACAAGGCTGGAGCCTATGTCTGGCCAGTTCAGTGCTGGCTGACAAACTTTGATGATTTAAAATCTGCACCTTCATGCTTTGCATGAGCCAGGCTATATGATGTTGAAGTGTGCTAGTTTTCAGCTTCAATCACAAGGACAAAACCCTATTCTACATTTTCACTGCAGCTCTTTATAAACAAGCTTCTACAAAGACATTAAGAAACACAGCACAGATACTCTATTTAGCCAAGCTTAGACATTATTATTGTAAACAAAGGGGGAAAAATTATTCAAAGATGCTTTTCACAAACGCACACATTTTTTATCTCCACTTCTCTACTTGGGATATGGGAATGAAAAAAGATACAGCTTGATGTGCTCAGGGAATTGCTGAATTCAAGCACAATTCATTTCTGGAACCTCCACAACAACCAACAGGGGGCTGTCTGGCTACACGACGTTCTTGAATCCATGGTGAAACTGTTTTCCTGACTGTACAACCCATCAAACACATACACACACACTTCCTAAAGCTGCTTGTTGAACAGGTCATTTTTAACAGATTTCATACCTGCAAAGCAGTAGAGCTGTTTTATCTCTGTCTCACACTACTGGAAATTTCTTATTTGTGTGTCTGAAGTTTCATTATGCATAGATGGAAACTAGAGTTTCTATATTTATGGGCACATCTGAAGATAATAGATACTACTTGTTGGAAGAGGAAGACTTTCAGTGTCTTAATGAAGAGAAAGGTGTGTCACAGCTGTATCCATATGATAAGAGAGTTCTGGTGTTAGTTTTGGAGGGAGATAGCAATCTTCTGAAGGAGGCTGACCAAGATTGTTAGCCCCTCTGATGCTGCTTTAAAGAGCAGAAAGGGAAAAATTTGGCTGTACGAGGATCAAGAAAGGAAGAATAAGGTTCTGAATATTCCTTACATTGTGAATCAATGGAAATTAACATTAATATGGGACTGTCATTCTTGAGGGCCGAAGGAATTTTCCTTTTGTGCATATTCAGCTGGCAGAGCTCACCAAAAAACTGAAGTCATTCAGTGAAACCACCATGGAAATGTCAGAGCCAGGTTAATATTGAAAGAAACAGAAGACTCATATCAGTCCCAAACTTGTCTGGATTGGGAAGGAGGAAAAAACAAACAAAAAAAAATCACTGGACTGTAGAACCATAGGTGTATCATTGTTGACTATTCTATCTGGTCCAATAATACAATTCCTGAAGCTTCTCCTTTGCCTTTATTTGAAGAAAATAAATAATGTATGCATCTGAGACTCTGTACTCTACAATGTATGCCTTATATAGCTCAAATTTTATAATGGCTAGGCTTTTTTAGAGTACTTTGAGAGATTAAAAAATGCTTTTAAAAATGTAAAAGCTGTTGACAGAAGGTTACTTTATAGGTAATAAAGCCACAAGCTTGCCCTGCAAAAACCATAGGGAAATGAGAAGCTTTCTACACACAGCTGTCTCCTACAGCTGTAAACAGCAGAAGAAAACACTATGGATCTATTATTCCCATCTTCCACCAGAAGTAAGTCAGGCTCTAGCTACTCTCCATTGTATACTGAAAAGATTCAAACTGGATAAACAGCACTATAATAAAATGTTGCTTTCAGAACTTTTGAACATTGAGTTCAAATTTTACATCAAGAAACAGAAGCAATATTAATTTCATTTATTAACACTTGAATCAAATCTGGGAAAAATATTGACTTCTTGTGCCCAAAATTCATTAAATACTTTTTCACTCCGAATCAAACCGTTTATGTTGGAAGTTACCCCAGTTACCAGCCCTTTCACAGAAAGATGAACATCACTTGCATTTTCTCCATAGTTTTTAATAATTTTTGTTTACAGTTAATTTATTCTGATACACACTTTGAAAGAGCCCCCTCAGAAAGGGGTTTCACATACATCTCAGACATCAGTTTTCCTTCAGATACATTTTAAACGAAGTATTCCAGTTCTGCTTCAGATTATACTGTAGTAAAATAGTATCTCACCAGTTTGAATATATTTCTATCAATCATTTTTTGAAATTTTATGATAGAAGGTGGTGATGAAGATCACAAAAGGAGCCTAACCATCCCAATTTCCTTTGATACTGCTAGTATTGATATGCGATTAGGAGAGATTTTTCTCAATACTTAAGAAGGAAAGGCTGAAATGCTTTCCAATGCCTATATCTGAATAGCAAGTACAGAAAGAGCCATCTCATTCAGTAAAGTGTGCCATATAACACAAAAACTGCTTTTGAAATTGAAAGAATGATGGCCCGTAGAAACCCTAAATATATTAGTCTAAATCACATTGCATTTTTAAAGAGGCACTGTTTACCTCTGTGCATAAGAAATTCTTTCAACTCAACTCAGTCACTATTTCTGCAGAGTATTATGAGTAAATCTGTTCTAAAATACACTCAAACATGAACATTACCTTTATCGTATGAAAGATTTTGCAGAATATTGAAGCCATATTCCAAAAATGTATTTGACAAAAACAGCTATATGTGCAAAATGAATCAATACAAGACACAGATCAGAATATTTTGGAGTCCATAGGACTGGCTGAATAGACCATAAAATAACAATTTGGAAACTTGGTTTCTCAGCTTGAACTGGTAACAAGGAAAGTTAATTTCAGATATGGTCTTTAAGAAGTGCACTTACATCTTCCTCTGAGATCAGATTCAACAAATGCCCAAGAAAAAAATCCATCAGGAAATCCATTACTGTAGTATGTCTACTACACAATAGCAAAAAAAAATAAAATCCCCATAGCCCTTCAAGGTGTCTATTACCTCTATTTAAAAATCACAAGGAAATGTAGAAACTACAGTGGTATGCAACTGTTTGAGGTACCCTGTTTAAAAAGAAAAGAGACTGTTAAAGACATAACATCACATAGAATTTTAATTCAAATGACAACTCCTAAGAAGCTGAGCTGCAAATGTAAACAGCCAGTGAGTGTTTCGTCAGACACCTCTGAAGTGAGGAATACAGAAGCTGTGAAAACAACAGCCTGGTAACTTGTTTATGATCACAGAAGGATGAAAACAGAAAAATAAACATCACATCCAGTTCTTAAGAACTGTGATTTGAATTGCTTACAAAGACATGGTTTCCTTTACTTGCAGTCTTTGTTCCATTGCCTACAGTACATTCCACCAGTTTCTGCTTCATCTACAGCAGTAGCAGGCATCTTGCTTGTACAGCCCACAAACATCTCCTCTGGTTCAGCACCACACCAGGCCAATCCTTTTTCAAGATGAAATACTCTGTACAATCACAAAGATTGCTTCATAGTATGCTAACACAAGGGGGCAAATGAAGACTGCATAATCTTAAAGCAGGAATTATCTAACTTCTTAGTGTTTCATTTTGTGATTTTCATGGTCTTTTTTACAGTTATTAGGTGGTATGTTGTTCTTTGACCCTCAAAAGCACTTCCCCTTTGAATACCAATTCTCATATTAGCTGAAAAATGTTATATACTTCCAGAAAGAGAGCCAAGATGACATAGCCAAGCTCCTCTCAGTTGTGTCCAGTGACAGAAGAGGAAGCAACAGGCACAGAATGAAACAGGTAATTGTCTGAAAAGGATAGGTTACAGAGTTACCATCATTGAAGATATTTAAAACCTGACTGGACACAGCACTTGCTCTGCCTGACCCTGCTCGAACTAGATAATCTCCAAAGGTCCCTTCCAATCTCAACTACAATTTTGCGATCTCCTTTCATACAATCATGGGCTTGATGAGACCATTAAAGGTCATCTAGCCTAACCTTCCCTGCAACAAGCAGGATCATCTTTATCTAGGTCAGGTTGGTTGGAGCATCATCCAACCTGACCTTGAATGTTCCCAGAGTGGAGCATCTACCATCTCCTTGGGCGACCTGCTCCAGGGTTTCATCACTTTCATTGTATATAAAAAAAAAAAAAAAAAGAAAAAAAAATTCTGTTTAGTCTAAATATTCCCCCCTTTTTTGTTTTTTTTTACTAGTAAGCCATTACCCCTTCTCCTGTCACTACAAGCCCTGTTAAAAAGTTTGTCCTTGTCTTTCCTGCAGGCCCACTTTGCGTAGTGGCAGACTGCAATAAGGTCCCCAGAGCCTCTCCTCTCCAGGCTGCAGCCACAACTCCCTAAGCCTGGCTTCTCAGGAGAGGTGCTCTGGTCCCCTGCTCATCCTTTTGGCCTTCATCTGGACCTGCTCCAACATATCCATGTTCTTATGTTAAGCAATCCAAAGCTGGATGTCTGGGATGGAGGGTTGTCTCCTCATGAGAGCAAAGAGGCAGAATCACCTCTCTTGACCTGTTGGCCCAGTTACTTCTGATGCAGCACAGGATACAACTGGCCTTCTGGGCTCTTAGCACACACTTGTGTTTTATCGCATGCTCAGTTTTTAATCCACCACTATCCTTTTCAGGACCAAAATTCATGAAGTAGCCAAGAGCACTCATAAAGCTTTCCTGTTCCGTGTGGAACATTGTGAGGAGTATGAAACAGACAGGGATTCCACAGATGACAGCAAAAGCGACTCCTTAGGAGTCTGCATTCTCTTCTGGATCTGAAGCACAGAGCTCTAGTCAATGTTAGGAATGATCTGAGGTGTGCAAATCCCTTCCCTCAGGCCTGACTCATTCTCTTTGCCTCAGGCCAGATCCCTTTTCTCAGGCTGTTACTTACAATTTCAAGAAACAAAAAAAATCCCCTCAAATCTTTGCCCAACCTGTTTCAATCCTGCTGTTTTCCAGTTCATCATACTGCCTTTCCCTTATCAGCTCTCAGCTCTAACTTCCCACTTGTTGCCTTCACTGATACACAGCTACTAATTTCTTTCCAAGCAGGCCTGTCTTTTAATATGAATTAAGCACCTTTTCCTTGTACAGCTCCTAAGCCCAGCAGAAAATAAGCACCTGTAAACAGTGTGACTTTGCTTACAGCAGGCACCGTCCTAAGGAATCCAGAGCTGTAACACAGAGGGCTTTCTATTATTACCATGGGCTATGCCACTGTCCACGAAGAAAAACTTCTGGAAAATTGCTACTATTATTTAAGGCAACCGTGAACCATGCAAGACACATGACATTCTTTTCAAAGGTTTAGGAACTGAATAATTTGAGCAGGCCTTCATAAGCACTTGAAGTAATTCTCTTAATCCTGATGGGAGGTTTGGTTCCTCAGCTGAGCTCCAGTTCTTTAAATGCTCAAATTGTATTTTCATCACATTATGAAGCTGTCATAAGCTGCTAGAGCCACTAGACAAGCCAGTTCAGCCTTTACCCTTCTCCTTCTTCCCTCTCCCTACCATACCTTGCCTTGTGCCAGTTGCAGGCGTTTGGCACAGTAAACCAGAAGGCAGCACCTTGTTTCACTGCTCACATGAAGACCTGCACTGGCACAGAGCAGTAGCCAGGAACAAATGGTTTGGCCACTGGACTTTAACAAAGCCAAGTAAGTAGTTATTTATTGCATACTGTCACATCTTTCCAATCAGCTCTTTAGATTCACATCTACTCATACAAGTCCCAGAGAAAAAGCCTGAAGACATTAAAATACTGGATCTACAAGAGTAACAGGATGGATAGGCCTATGCAATCACCAGACTGCAATGTGCTAACAAAAATCAGTGACCTTCAAAGGCTGGGGAACACTGGAAGAATAAAGTCTTTTTCCCTTATTATCTGACAAGTCTGGTCCTTCCAAGCATTATAAAATTTGCTGAAAATTTATAGTCTTTAGTACAGACAAGCAAATGTAACATAGTGTTACTTACAGAATTCTCAGGGAGAAATCTACCCAACCTTAAGCCTTATTTTTCCAGAGTAATCAACTTCATTTTGGCCACATATATAAGAGACTAGTAGTAGGTAAATACACTCACAGAAACTTTTACTTTATGTAGAACTGTAGGCTATTTAATATTATGCAACTTTGCTAAAGGCTAAGGTCTCAACTAAATTGGAAATTTTAGTCATCATCATTTCACCAGTTCAAATTCTTAATGGGTACAGACCAGAAAAGTGAAATTTTTACCAGCACATACACCAGGCAGTAATTCCATGGTAGAATTATGCAGATTTATGAAATATAACAACTTGGAGAGATATCAACTTATGTCAAGTTTGTACCTGTGCAGTAGTAGGCCTGTGCAACCTGAATTTGAAACAAATCCCCAGTGCAGACAAGCTTTTTTCTTCCACTTTGAAAACATCTATATGATGTAGAAACTTGAAGCTGTGAAGAGGGCATGTGTAGTTTAATGGTAAAACACAAAAGAGCTAATAAAATGAGATTAGCAAGTGATACTGAGTCATGATAGTGGAGAAAATAAAAATCTTAAAAGGAAACACACTTTCAGATCTTGACTGTATCTAAAATTAGTGACATTTACATAACCATTAGTCTACATTTGACTCACCACAGTTCTTGCATGTAGCTTTTAAAACGAAAGGAGTAATTTCCATTCTCACTGCAGTGGTTTCAATCATGTCAGTGAAAGATACCCTACAAGAAAAACATCTTAGTGGGAAATGAGTAAATTCAGTCAAATAGTTTAAACTTCTTACCATATAATAGTTTAGTGATTTAAGAAGTGCTTAATAAGTTTTATTAAAAGTTTTGGAAGACACTTGTAGCTTTATATGCTCACTTTGCTAAAATCTTGACAAAAAATTTCCCAGTTTCATTCATTAAAAAAAAAAAATCTGCAAAAATAAACACCAATTTAAGAGTGTCAACAAAAAAATTACTGATATTTAAAGTAACACCACTCCTGTAATTTTTATATAAACACACTTACCGAAGCATTGTTAGACAGATGCAGCTTGAGATGTCATCCTTAATAAATTCAACTTTCATGCAAATGAAAGTTAAATATATGTTTTTTCTACATTTACCATCGGATACTATGAAGTCCTCAATAAGGTTTCTGAATAGATGAAAATACAAACAAAAGCAAGCAATGTATAACAAAAAAAATGGCATCAGGAAGTACACGAAACGTCCTTTTTCATGACTCACATGCAGAAGTGGCTAGCCTTACTTCAGCAGCACAGTTAATACTGGAGATATTTACAGTCTTAACACCAATATTTACGTGCTGCTAAAGTATGACAGACATCAGCATCACAAGATCGACTAACTCACAAGTGATATTTCTCTTCAAGATGATGAAATCCTTGTATTTTTGAGGCAGCACAATATGGCCTGCACCTTTTCAATACCCACAAACCATTATGTGCTGCTACGTTAGGCCAAGGTTTCTATCAGACTTCAAGAAAATAGAATTATACACTGGAAGTTGAATGTAGAATTTTCTTACTGAAGGTTAGTTTTCCTGTACTGACATCAGCTCTGTTAATAAACTACAAAATGTTTATAAAACATTTGTCCACTGCCAGGCTGACTGTTTAATTACAGTGAAGCTCTAGACTTTATTGTCAATGGTATATAATACTTCAGGGGGACACGAACCAAGAACTGGACAATTGTGTGTCTGATCAGAGGAGCTAAAAGACTATGCAGGTAGTTACAACTAAACAAAACACAAAAATCAGGTTATTTTTGAATCTAACTTAATTTACCTGGAAACTTCTGATCTTAGAAAAAAAAAAAAAAGGATTATTTTACAAGCAAGCTTCTCCAAGTAATTTATCAGTCCTCAGGCCATAGTTTACAATTACCACAACTTCCAGGGAGACAGATTTACAATGGATCTTATTCCATTTCAGGGGAAAAAATACATTAAAAAAAACCCCAGCAGATTGTTTGCAAGAACAGTAACTTGTGTGTTATTAGGAACAGAAGTTCTTCTGCCCCCAGCTGAGAATGGCCGTACTATTTCACTTGAAAAGACTAGCAAGAGACTAGTTGTTTACACTCCTATCAGGTGTCCTTATACTGAAGTCCGTCAACATTTTAAGTGTGTGGAGTATTTTTACTGGTTCCCTACACAGTATGAATTTGGCTCTGGGAGAACTTACAATGGCCTTCCAGTGTCTGAAGGGGACCTAAAGGAAAGGTAGAGAGGAACACTATCATGGATTGTAGAGACAGTACAATGGATAACAGTTATAAACTGAAAGAGGAGAGATTTAGATATCAGGAATAAATTTTACTGTGAGAGTGGTGACACACTGCCACAGGCTACCCAGAGTAGCTATGGATGCCTCACCCTTAGGAGCGTTCAAGGTCAGGCTGGATGAGGCTTTGAGCAACCTGGTCTAGTGGCAAGTGTCCCTGCCCATGGCAGGGGGGTTGGAACCAGATGATTTTTAAGGTCTCTTCCAACTATAATCATTCAATGATTCTATATTTTCCTTAACATTTTAATACTAAATCATTAAGACAAAGCTACTTGCATGGCGTGGGCCCAAAGCACTCCATTAACAATGTAATGAGCATTCTAGTCAGCTCATGATAAAACAACTTTGGTAACTGAACAGTGTTATCTGAGCACAATAAAGTTTGGCAGGCCACACAGTGGGAAAGTTGGGTGAGCTTTCCTTCTCTCTCTTCCTATTTTTGCTCCTACACTAACAATAACAGAGGAGGATGATCTCTGCTAGAAGAGAGTGTTGTTACAAATGTACCAATTAAAGTGAGAACTGTCAGTCTAAGTTTACAGGTAGGTGCAGCAACACTGAGGTTTTTATATAGCCATCTAGGTACAAATGCTACTCTAGGAACTGTGTAAGAGAGCCATTTCTGGTATATTTTATCCTTGCACAACTTTCTTCATCCTCTGCCCTGTATGTTATTTAAATTGGATAGCTAAAATAGGCAAATTAGATTATATAACTTACCCTGTACCACAGTGAAGTACAACCTGAATGCAAAGTCCAAGCAAACCTAATGGTAAAGGTAGGCTTATGGGAGTTGGGTCATCATTCTGAAGAAAGTGCTTGGCATAAGCTAACAGGAAAAAGTAAAGAAAATTCTCCAACATGTACAGATAATGTGGAAGGCAAAGATAAAGATGCTAGCAAAGATGCTAGCCAGCTCTAAGCAATTTAAACTTGTCTAGGAAAAGAACACAATACACTTATCAGAAAGAGAAAAATACTATTCCATACTTGTAGATTAACCTTTAAAAGAATGAAAGAAAATTATTTAAGACAACTGCAGCATTTAATACCTTTGGAAGTACATTTCTCATTCTTCCACTCAGGCCAAATTCTTCATTTGTAAACTGTGTGTGTTTAACTATGTTGTTTCAATTGCTTAGTTGTTTTTTAGCTACTAACTTAAGCATGAAGAGCTTTTTTTTCCTGTTGGATAAGTAAATCCCTCTAAAATTAAACTATATACACTGTGAAATGAAGACTTGGAATAAGCATTACGCTGCTTTCTAGAGTAAGTACATTAATAACAGAACTTGCAGGTAATTCCCCCCACTCACCCAAAACAAACAAAATCTCACATGCATTACAAGACTGCAGGGGGTGTGGGTATGCTTTTGTGTGATTTCTTTTCTCCTTTTTTTTAACTTTACTAGCAAAATGCCTCAAAACAAGTAGAACAAAGTAAAGCACAATCATACGTTTTCTGCATTGTTTTTAGAAATGTATTTTATCTGTAAGGATAAAACAAACTTCCACATAAAATTTAAACATTCGACAGAAGGGGTCGAAGATGGGAAAAGGATGAAAAGGGAGACTAAGATAAAAAGTGTACATCTACTGAAATCTAGGAGTTGCACCCTGGATTGGTCATAAAGTTAAACTATTTATTCAAGAGTACTCCTACCTCCTACCTTTTGTGTCTTAAAGATGGAGGTCTGTGGGCAAGGGAGAAATATATGGATGAAGCCAATAAAAGCTGGGAATCATGTGCAGGCAGCTTCACTGGATCCCCCCAAGCCCCTGAAGGAAAGAGCTCTGCTGAGGAAGATGGAAGGACTGTGAAAATGCAGAACTGGAATTCCACAGAAACAGGCTCTCTGCACAGACACAGAAGTCAGGAATGCTGTTAGAAAAACAATCAAACTGTTTGAAAAAGAAAAGATTGTGGCTTTGTGACTGGAGTGCTCCCAATCAAGAAATGAGTCTTTCCTTGATTTAAGTATTTCTTAGTTGATTAATCAAAGACCAAGCCTAATATAAAATATCATGCTCAGTTTTTATTGGTATATGGATAGGAGTCTATGACAGCACCAAGTCCAGTTATCTTTCTGATTCCACAAAAACCAGCTACAAGTGGTTTTCTGACTACTGTAACTGCTAACAAGCTCCTTAAATGCTACTGTAACTACTAATAAGCTCACTCAATGTAACACAGTGTATCCATCAAGGTATCATTACCCAGCAGTCTGACCCTTCTGTGATTTGGAGCAAAATGGATCAAAACCTTTCAATTAAACACAGCTCATTGTCTCAGACATATGAGAGCATAATATAATATTAAACATTTACCTTGTGCCTTCTGCTTATATCACACAAAAGCTCCCTCTTGATATTTCTCGGCCAAAACACTTTCCTCATTGATGCCATCGCACATCACTTGCACACAGCCATACCCCACAACCTGTATCACTTGCTTATTCATGCAAAGCAACACATATCCCCTACAAAAGCAAGGCTATTGGTTTGCTGGTGGCTTTGACTCTTTCCTAACCTTATTTCAGTTTAAAATTATAAATCTGAATGAGAAAGACATCAAGAGACTTAGCATTCTACAGTTTAAGGCATTACATTATTTGTCCCCCAGCACTGCTCTCCCCCATATCACAAGCACCAGGGGCACATCTCCATATCTCAGGTTTTTCCAGTTTAACTTAATTTATAACAGGAAATGAGAGAGATTTTGCCCTCAGATGGCAAAGTATGACATGGGACAGCTTTGACAAGCATGTCATTTTCTGTGGGTTTCATAAGCAGAGTCACTTCTCACGTGGCAGAAAGGACATTCGGCATGAATGGTTTTTTTGACAACTGCTGGTGAATTTGCAAAGCTCTCACAGCTTACAGTTCGGTGCCACTAATACACCCTTCAATGGGAATTAACACACTGACAGTTCACAACTTCCTGCAGATACATAGCTCTTAAAAATTATATTGATCTGGAGAAAAAAACAGAATGAGAGAATATCACATCACTATTAAGTAACTTAAACACTTCCATTCTCAAACACCAAAACTTTGAGATCTAAAAGTGGATGCAGCTCTATCTTGATAATACACTGTTTACTTCCCCCTCCCCCCACCAGTTCCAACAATAGTAGTTTCACTTTATTTTTGTCAGATGTTTACTCAACATTGTAATATTTAAAGTGCAAACACACTGGAACTTACAACTCAGGCTCATTCTTAAAATGTTCATTTAGTAGTATATTCCTCTACCCCTGCATTCCAGTTGCTTTTGTTAAGGAATCCTCATTTCCCCTAATTTGTAGCGTCAGCACCCTTTAAAGTGATATAAGTATATTTTTAAAAGAGAAGAAAACATTTAACTAGAGTATTTAAAAGTATTATCAGTTTGTGTTAAAAAGTCACAATGTTTTGGATAATTTTCAGAATATCTGAATAATCTGAACAAAGATGAATATGTGAACAGAGATAACAAGCACTGATCTGGGGTTTTGATTGCAAATTATGGGTAAAGGGGGAACACAAACTTTGACAAGAAGGGCATTTTCTGTTATCTATTTTCCAATCACATAATTTTTTTCCCCACATAACTGTGGCAAAAGACTGTGAGAACTACAGAAGCTGTTTGCAATGTAAAATACCAATAGAAAAAGTTAAGCAGATAACCACTAATTACCAAGATCTACTGTTACTAAATTTGGAGAATCTATATTGTATGTCCAGCATTCTCTCCAAGGATCATGAAAAAATGTAACTCAGACTAGGCTGGAGAACTACTGCATGAAATAAACATAAAATAACAAAGACAGCTAAAAATAAAAAAACCAGGAAGTTAAAACCGTTAAGAAATTAAGTATAAAAATATCTGGAAATTTGGAAGTGCAGTTCTGGTTTATGAGCATCAAATTCAACTCAGCATTCCAACCACTGCTTATACTTGCTTGACTTACATACTCAATTGTATGAGGTGAAATTCCCCCACTGCTTTCTCATTGCAGTCATGAAAACAAACGAGCTCACAAAACAGCTATTTGGTACTGCAATACTGATGCTTCCATTGGAGTGATGAAGAGCAACCAAAATGCAGTGGATTTATGCAGAAGGCAAAAAACTGAAGGTAGTCAGTTATGACTTGTTCAAGCATAGGATGTCTAATAGCTTTTATACCTTGGTAGCTTAAAAAGGAGAACTAAAGGAAGCTGATATGCCACACAAATATCATCAGTGCATATTTTAGTGTATTATCAGTATATTTTAGTATCGACTCCAGCTTAAAAATAAAATTGAGTAACTCCTCACAGCCCTTTTCCCAGCTGTCAAATGCTGATGCATTAACTAGACTGCTGTATGAAATACTTTACAAGGAACTTGTAAAGTGTAGCAAGCTCTGGGTTCTAACAGAGTTTGTAAAAGCTGTGTTTCAGAAAAGCTTTCCAGATCCCTCTGGATTGTACTGGTAAAGCTTGCACACAACTTGAAAAATCTGTCTTCCCTGCACCTTTGGCATGCACACAGGAAGAAAACTGTGTGAACACTTTCAGTCTGTACCAGCAGTCTTTCTGCTTGAAAGGACACATGCAAAATTAAGAGAAATGAAGAAGCAATTTTCTATGCTTTACATTTCATTATATTGGTCATTAAAAAGTTTCTTTGCCTCCAGTTCCATCTTAAAAGATGTTAATAGTCTGTCTAGGGGATCTATCAAAAGTAAAGCCAGGCCCATCTTAAAAATACAACTTCTATTTCTATATTTAAAAAAATACATAGCATCTTTTAAAATCTTAAAAAGAAAAGATAGGATTTTTCCAAAGTTCTCCAATAAACATACCCTTAGATTATTACATTAATACCTTCAGAAAATAATATTTGATTATTACAGTTAAAGTTTACAAAACCAAACTATTGCTGGTAAAAGAAAAATTTAACAATCCTTCTCCAAATAACAATATCCATACAGCACAAACCAGCTACACAACAAGAACCTATTAAGATACAGAAAAAATATTAGATCTCTTAAATATATTAGAGTCTTAAGAAAAAGTCAAAACATATCACTTAACTATTTGATTTACAAACTTTTCATTAATTTCTAGCTTTCTCAAAGAATTTTTTAAAAATTCTAAAATACCATTTTATTAAATTCTCAAAAAACATGCTTGCTTAGCCCAGGAAGCAGACACAAACCCAGCATAAAAAATTGTGCTCTCCTACGCTGGCACCTTTTTGTGGAAGCAAGACATACAGGTATTAATGTTTAAATTTTCTAACTCCAAATTTGTCCTCAACAAAATACTTAATACTCAAGTAGCATTTTGCAGGACCCCTGGTGGTCTGTTAACAGCATCAGTTTCAAAAGTACTGCTGGAAAAGTGGAAAATACATTAGTCAGTGTTAGCTAGGCTGCCCAGTTGCTATCTTATCTGAAATTGGAAAATAATAATAAATCTTAGAACACTAATACAACAATATATACAAAAATAATTCTGGTCTGATAAAAAATAATGGTACTTGCACTACACAAGCCCACAGATTTTACATTGTTCCCCCCCCCCTCACATTTCAGCATGGCATGGAGCTATAGTGCCTACAGACAAAAAACAAGCCTATAGCACAGAATGCAATCCCACTTGTAAAGGGCTAAATTTGCTGCATGTCTGCTTCCAAAGATTTAGGGTCAGAGTGACAATGCTATAAAATAAGGGTCAAAGCACAAAAAGACCAAGGCCACAGAACAAAGAGCTTTTCGTGTTCTGAAAGAAGTTGCTTTTTGTAAGCCTGCCTTCTGGCTCAGATAGTAAATTTGTCTTTTTCTTGACATCATCCTTATGTGACTTCTATGAAATGCCAGGCAAATGTATGACTTAAGAAAGGTGAGAGTGAGGCGCTAGAAGAAATCAGCTCAATTGTTAAGGGAATTCACTAGTTAACAGCAGAGGAACACCCCTTGTAATTGCTGTAACTTTTCCAGTTCTGGGCTCCATTTCTGCAACTTTATGATTTGATTATTCACTTCATCAGAAGCTTCAAGTGTCCTTATACACCTTTGGGGTGCAGATTCCTAGTCATATTATTTACTTAGATTACTGTTTATTCAATGGTAGGCTGATGAAACATGCAGGAGCAGCAATGCAGAAGGGCGTTTTAACGTCCCTCCTAGCCTCCCCAGGTAACACATTCACAGTAGAGAAATACCATCTAACATACACATCTATACATTCCCCTTCAAAAACATCTGTAGCTTGGTTCCCCAACTCCTCATCAATGAGACACACTACTCACAGAACTGAGGTAATGCAAAATAAAATGGTGCTTTTTTTAGGGCTGACACAGATTTCTAAGCAAGGAAGTTCAGTTTTCCGGCTAGAAAATGAACTTAACTTAGGATATGTTTTTTCAAAATGGCAAAAATTATTCCACATTAAAGTAATTTTATTCACTGAAGAACAAAAGAAAAGGATGCTGGGTGCCTCATATGGCTTTATATTAAGCTAGATTTTCAATATTTCACTAACAAGCTTAAATTAAAACCATGATGAATTAACCACAAGTTAATATATTAAGAAAAAGACTCTTATAATCCAATACCTAAAGAAAAATAGTGAAAAAAAATTAAAAATTGTAGTCTCAGTTACCTAGTAAATANAGATTTTCAATATTTCACTAACAAGCTTAAATTAAAACCATGATGAATTAACCATATAAGTTAATATATTAAGAAAAAGACTTATAATCCAATACCTAAAGAAACTAATAGTGAAAAAAAATTAAAAATTGTAGTCTCAGTTACCTAGTAAATATCCAACAACAAAAAGGACATTATTCTCTAATTAGCATTTGACTTATTTTTTAAAATAAAAGGCTAATTGTCAGTATGCTCTTTGAGCTAGCATTAGCATTGCAAGGAGTCCCATCATAACCCAAACCTATATAAAAGAATCTGAATTATCACTAAGATGAACATCACCTTTTTAGTGGGTCTAAAGCATGACATTTTGAAAAAAAATCGTATCTTCCTTACTTCAAGTAATTATTTTCCCCTTCAAAACAGATGGCTTCTGCCCTTTGAAGTTATTATATTTAATTTTATTTTCAGTCCTAGGAACTTATTTAAAATCAGAAATTGAAATTCAGATGTGGAAGTAGGTTAAAATATTTTTAAAAAAAAACCTTACCTTTTGATTGTGTGCATCAACAATGGTTTTTGAGTTTCAGTGCCAGCAAAACATAAGTTTTATATTTTCAAAAGGAAGCAGATTCCTTTGCTCTTCCTCTGCATTAAGCTATGATGCGTCTGATTCCTATTTTGAACATTAAATGTAGTATTTAAGAACCTTATTTTTTACCCTAGAAATTCATTACAACTGAAAAATCTATTATAGAGAAAGCCTACTGTAATATATGAAAGGCCTACTCCAATCATCCTACACTTTCTGAAGAAAATGATCACTCCTCATCTCTGAAGCAGCACTGGTGCGAGTACACTGATTTTCCTTGTGGTGAATTGCAGCCCACAAGTTAAGGAACTGATGCAAACTGGCAGATTTCCCCTTCTAATTCTGAGTCATATGCGTCATCTTTTTGTCAAAAGCTGGGAAGAAAAAGAGTCACTATTCCAGCCTGCCACATGAAACCACCTGCTTAAACACAGACCAGACCAATATTGGAATATTGCTCTGTACATTGCTGGTACTTACACATTTGTCCCTGCTTGATTCAAATAAATAAATTCTTAATCACAATGTTAACAGCAGAACTTATTTCACTGATTTAGAGCCAAAATCAAGCCAGCAAAAAGAGGGAAAAAAAAAAGACTAAACACATTGGCATGAAAATGCTTTTTTTACAATTCATTCCTACCTGAAAAATACTAAGCATTCAGTTCCTCAAAACCTTACGTGTATGGTTGGTTTAAATACTGGGGTGCTCAGTTAGCTTTCATATAAATATTCACATTCTAAAATTCAAGAATTTATGTATTCGATTAAAACCTCTTTGTCACAGTACATGATGATCAACTAAATTCTTCAATCCCTTCACATTCGCGAAGCACCCCCCCTGCCCCCACACTCCAGAGAACCAACTTCAGTGGGCTAAATTCTAGATCCCCTTCCCACCCCTATCCTTTCCCCTCATTTTGTGAATTTTGCAAATTAAGAAACAAGAAAACTGTTTTCTTCTTTCATAGTTTCATCAGTGTCATTGTTGAACTGTATGATGACACAATCTCTCTTCCAAAGGCTCCAGCACCGATTAAGGTTGGGCACATAATTTCCAGCAGATTACATATTTTCAAATTGCACTGAATTTGCTGATCAGACCTGCAGAAGACAGGTGTAAATGTTTACTGTAACAATGCATTGTAGTATTTCCATTGATTTGTGGCACTGCTTGCATGACTGTTAAATATTTTTATAAAAAAAACCTTCCCAAACTAGAGAGAAGATGAAGCAAAGCAAGTTCTAGACATTTATAGGAAGCTGTGCATAAGAATGCAAAGATAATTCTGCTTGAAGAACTGGTACAGAGTCTTAGAATGACCATATCCGTTAAATCTCAGACTAGCTTTCCTATATCTTAATATACATAAAACATATAATGACATGCATGCATATAAAGTTAAAGAGACAGGTATATACAAACACAGTTATAAAATGCCCATGGTGCAATTTGTCCTGTGGCATAAGCATTTACATGGCTGGGTGTGTACATTTCAACAGAATGAGAGAACTTGCATTGCTAAAATAAGAATTCTTGAGTGCTTTTCAAGAACCATGACGTCACCATTTGCACCACAGGTTACTATTTACAAGCATTCAGGATGTTATGCAGATCTATAATGAACACTATAACCATGAAATCTGTAATTTATTATGTAATGCCATGTTATATAAATTGTTTAATATACACAGATGATCTCTCCTCCTCAGTCAAATGTTAAATACAGCACCTGATTGCTCATCTTACTTCAAGTAATTTTTTTTTTCCAACATTAGTTGTATTTTTCTTGATGAAGTTATAGAGACTGAGTACCAGTAAGATGCTTGACTCTGTGATATGGTTTGGTTTTTGGTTGTTTGGGGTTTTTTTAAGGATATGGATGACTTATACCATCTTACTTATTTGTATCACTTTGCAGTATTTTATAACAATACTTTACTTATTCTGTATTTCTTTTGCCTTGGTATTTAACAAAAGGCATTTAAGGCTCAGTGCAATGTTACTTTACCTCCCAAACCCCAGTATCTTATAGCCAAAGGGTTCAAACATAGCACATGAAGAGAAAATTAAAACTAAAACTCCATCGAGTCTTTCTGACTGTGGCAAGAAAGTGAGGTAAAGAGTGTGGAAGATGTTTCTTAACTTCTAATTCAGCAAAGCATATGAACTGGCTTAACTTCCTCCTCATTCAGAGGAGCACTCAAGGATATGAAAAACCACCTAAATAAGTGATTTAGGAGGGTAATCACAAAGACTAGCTTTTGCCTTGAGGAGACTCCGGGAAAGCCTCCTTAGGCTCTCTCTTTTTTCAACACAGGGCCACTGCCTCCCATAACTGTTCTGGGGTAAACTGTTGCTTTGAATTGCCCTCTAGTGTTAGCCTTCATGAATTCCTACCTCAATGACAAATTCTGTTCAGGTTTTTTACATAATGGAAAGTGGGTCAGCAACATAAGTCATATTAATCTAAAAATAAAACAAACAAGAAAATTTGAACAGCATTTTGAATGACCATTTTCAGGTTAGAAGACTGTGAGGTTGACATATAAAGTATTACACTCTCAAGTGACACAAGAAATCTGTATATCTAAACAGCAAAAAACAGACAATAAATTTAAGAGGTATCTTATGAGCACTCTTCTGTTCTACATTTCCATTACTTTCTTAAGTAGTTCTACAAATATACCAATTTCTGAAGCAAGCAGTATTCACAGCCAAATGCAGTGTAATTACAGTGACATAGCCAGGATCAAAACCTTAATGAAAATTGAAGAGTTGCTGGTGTAAAAACAGAACACAGTCTAGCAGTACTAATACCCTGGAAGGAATTATTTTCTCCCTGCTAATTCAAGAGTCTCCTAGTTACACTCTAAACCTTTGCAAAACAGGCACCTTGCAAATGAAGATCCACATTTCAAACCTGCTAATTCCAGAAAGAAAAGTGCAAGTGTTTTACTGTGAGCTTGTTTCATGTTTTTTTCCTGAGAGTGTATTTTACATACTCTTGAATTTATTACTTTATTTCTTATGGAGAAGAAATCAGCAACACTTGCATATCATACAGGCTCTGGATTTCCACATGTAGAGCACTCAAGATGAAAACAGGACCCTTTCTTTAAAAAATACAATACTCTGGTCACAGAGAATTACAATCTCCAATTAATACTCTACCTTAGAGCTACAGCAAATTGTTAGAGGTTGGTGAAAAAACCTAAGAAAAATACACATTTGACTGCTGCTTGCATAACTCCTGTGCTTGGCATTAAAAGCATTGTCTCCCTTCTCCTGAGAACCCAGAAAAAAACTTAGGGTTTTACGGAGCATGGGGACAAGATAACCAGAACTTAACCATTCTTTTTGACTAGTATTTTTTTTTTCCTGTGCAAGATACTTTTTAAAGTGTGACAGTATCAACAGACAATCCTGATCTGCAATCAGGATTGATTTTTGAGTATATGTTTTGATTTAGAGTTGCACTTTTCTCTTAAGGGTGATTATAGTGTTTCACAACAGATGGAGCATCCTCCTTTTCTAATTCTTTGTCTTGACTAAAATATGGACTAGCCCATAACAGGAGGAAGGGAAGTGTTTTCAGAATTACTAAATATACTTAAAACCACAGTATCTACCCATTCTAGCAAAAGAAAATTTTGCTCCAAAAGAATACAAAAATTCTAAACCAAGTGTTTTTTATTTATCAGATTCACTGCAGGTTCCATTAAAATCTAAAAGTGTACATCTAAAAGACATAAAAGCCATATCTGCTTTGAAAAGGAAATTATCAATCATAAGTAAGTCAGGAAGATACAATTATATTCATAATTACAATACTTCTGAGATGCTAATGTTAACTTCCATACTAATAAAAAAAAAATAAGATCCCAACACTTCTTGCTAAGGTGTGCAAAAAATAATGGAAATCTTTGGCCTGAAGGCTTAAGAAACCCAACAAAACCCACAAAAAAAAAAACCCTACAGGACACTCATCAGGAATAAAAAGCAAGCTCTAAAAAATTTAGTAGGCTAAAAGAAAGGTGTAAATATTTTAGAGACATTTGCACATTACTAGGATTTTTAAGTACTGTACAAATTTAAAATCACATATTGTTGCTTTTTGCTTTGACTAGATTATCTGATTAGTACATTTTGCTAAAATCACTATTTTTTCCAAAATATTAATTAAAAAATGTAGAATAATAGAAAAAACTTGTTTTCTGAAAAAATTCATAGCTTAGAAAACTTAGGAAAAATATTACTGTGAATATTCATGTATTTTAAAAAATTAATAAAGCTAGAAACAGTAGTTAATTCAAACACACTACTCAATTTGGAGTTGCATCTTCATATATGCCCTTTTTCATGCTGGTGTGTAAGCAGCAGTCTAAAACAAGGTGGATTAATTAGCCACCAATACAATAGTTCAACATTCAAGAAGACTGATTACATTTCTAATCCCTCCACCCATTTTATACATACTGTTTTGCATTAATTTCTACACAGCTTTTTGGTGATACAAAAAATAAATAAATTTTTAAAGTTACATAAAAGGGGCAATACCTTACTTTCATATTTGTGTTTGAGTGAAAAGAATAAACATTTAAATACCCCAATAAGCATGTTTTAACTATTTTTCCTAAAGAACTTGTATGTTGTTTTTCTCTTCCTATCACTTTGCAAGCCCTTTTTAACAACAGACAAGGAAAAATGAAGTGTAAATATGCTAGTCTTAAATATTTCCTACATGCATGCTTTATTAAATGCCTAAACTAATAATGAAAGTTAATGTCTACTTAGACACAATAGTATACAAAACCCCATTTTGTAATAATGTTAGAGCTGGATGTAGTTTAAACTACCAAAACCCAGAAAATACTGTGATTTCAGATTTCAAAAACTGACTAAGATATCCCAGGTTTTCAAACAATGGTAATAACTAGCCATGGGTTGCATTTACACATATCTCTTGCAGGAAAATTATTTAAGTTGCCTTTAAAAAGCTAAGGAAGTCCTTAAAGGAAGAAAAGATGAATTGGCAGAGTAATCTGCAGCAGTTCTTTTACATGAGCAGCATGCATGATTGTCAGCTTTCATTTGGTCAGCAAGGTCTGTAGACCCTCGAGTGTGTACCTATAGCACAAACAGTAAAAGTGGCCATGAGAAGTTACCCGAGCAGCACTTCAGCAAAGAAGTCTGGACATTTTTATCTTTCCAGCTTCTTTACAATTACATACTGCAAAACAGTTTAGAGTCAACGTACAATTTGCAATAGCCACACCAACAATTTTTAAGGGGACAGCACTGCAGCCCTTGTTTCAGGCTCAATTTCCAACAAAATAAACAGTAGTTTTGCTAAAAAATTGCACTAGCAGAGGGCAAGAGTAAGAAAATCAAACAAACACACCCTGTATCTCTCTTGAAAGTTTCCTCTACTCCCTGGGTCATGAGACTACCAAGCTGGCTACCTAATATAAAAAAGTTCTAGAAAAATATATTAATATGGGCCAAATTTCAGCATAAAAATGTCCTCAAGCAAATCAACACTTAGAAACTGGATTCTAATGATAACTGACAATTGCAGCACTCTTGAAAGATACTTGAGCTTGTAAATGAACAAGCCTCAGTTACTGCAGAACTCTTCTCTTTGGACTTTACAAAATTTTTTTAAACTTATCACAGAGTTCAAAATAGTTGGATATATTTTATACATTAAAGGAAATAAAATTTGCAACTAATGAGAATATAATTCTGCAAATCCTTATGGTATTTTGAGTCACTAGTACTACTAGTGTATTTAGAAGTTTTCAGGATTAGGCCTTAAATTAATAATCCCTTTGGATTTACAGTAGTGAACCAGAAACCATATTTTTTTTTATAAATAACAATCTACAAGAAATGCTCTGAACTTGTGTCAGACCAAGGAACACTCCATCAAACTTTCACCTTTTAAATATGTCACAAGGGAGCCTTAGATATCTTTGCCTTGCAATATAATCCTGATTTTCATTAACAGGAATGTAATTGATTTTGGACAGAAAAAAAAAGGAATCAATTAATTCAAAGAAGTGTTCTGTGGAATCCTTATATTGTTAATAGAACCAGAAGAGGAAAAAAAGAAGAATCCAGAAGAAATGATGTGCATTCAGAGCAGTTTATGCACTCTGTGAAATATTTATTTATTTAGGAATAGGTCAAGCATGCTACCCAAACACTGTTATAACATTAATAAAAATACTTTCACAGTGATTTTGAATCACACAAAGATTAAAAATTAAAGATCTACCTACTCGATCACAAATTGCAAAGCTTACATAAAGTTATGTTTCACTTCCTATACTTTTGCTATTGAAAGCTTTGTTTCTCAAGTAAAAAATTTCTGTAGGTCTTGATTAGGCTAAAATCATAGCATTGTAAGAAGAAATTATTCAGAAAATGCTTGCCTTCTCTAAGTTCTATACTTCTATAAGCAGGAGGTGTATTAATACTAAAAGCCAGTAATTGTTCAGTTATACTAGCCATTAGTAACAACAATGAGGAAAGACGAAATTTACACCTTGCTGGGTTTGCTTGGTATAAATTAGCAGTTACTGGGATAATCTCAAATCTGGGGATTTAAAACTACTCTTATTTTATGGTACAATTACTTCCTACAACAAAATATGGTCTTGAAGACAGACAAGCTTGATTAAGGATAAAAACTGGATTCCAGCTGAAAGCTGGAATTGCTAAAGTCACAACATGTTCATAAAATTTGTTGTTCCATAATATATTTTGCTGAAGATAAAGTCCTACAGCTTTTACTACTCCATTTAGTATTTAAACAAATTTACTCAATACAAGAGCAGTTACTACTTTAATTTCAATTGTTTACGCAAATCAGTACACAAGATTTTTCATATACAAGCAGATAGGTTCTGATCACTGAATGGATTTCTCAGTTTCAGCCAAATTATCACTTCTTGTGCAAAGCAAGACTCACAATATGAATGTAGCTGAGTCCATAGTAATTACTATATGCTTTACAATATAATATCTATTTACTGACAAACACACAAATTAAAATTTTTACTATTCTGGTACAGGTGTAGGGCTCTGAAGAGCATTTTTTCCTGTCTTTTCTTTTTACTTGTCAGGTAGCAAGTTTATTAATGCTTTTAAAAACAACTTTTGCACAGAACATTGAAAAAACAGTTCTCTGTAGCTCTATATTCTTTACACACCCTCCCAACAACAAGTTATTTAAAAATAAACATTATAGCATCTATAAGTAACATTTCAGTTGGAATAATCCCCAAGACAAGAAAGAGAACAATGTTATATGGAGTATTATATAACTCAAATAATCAAGTCTCTTGCAAACTCAGCTTTTCATACAAATTTTTGGCCACTTAATTTTCCTCTGTGCATAGCTTGTGTGAATACTTTTACTTAACCTTCCACAATCTTACAGAAAGAATGTAAAGAAGAATTATTTTAACAAAAAAATCCCAACTTCAATGAACCCAGGAGAACTAGCCTATTTTGAATAATCTGAATAAGTTCTACTGCTACATACATTTTAAAAAAAATAAAGAACACATGTAATACGAGAAATGTTAATATAATAGATACCATGCTCCTGCTCCATCAACGTTCCAGAGAGAGTTTTTCAATCACAGGAGTAAGCCGTTCTCCAAAATCAGCTCTCTATTGAAAGGTCGAAACCTGCAATAAAAATGTCATGTATTATAACATATTTCCAACACCCACAGTTTCATGGTTGATCCCCAAACATAGATGTAGGTCATTGGCTTGACCCTCGCATTGTCTATGTTACAGGAAATCTTGATTTTAAAAATGCTTATTTTTTTTTAACCAAACTGACTTGATTAGGAACACCTGTGATATGCCTCTTTATTATCAGAAGCCTCCTGAAACAAATCAGATTAGCATGTTACTGCTTTCATTCCTCCCGCAGCATTTTAAGATGAAAGAGGAAGGGGGGGGGGGGGGGGAAA
>VZTY01023391.1:0-19549 GCA_013400935.1 Turnix velox | reverse complement strand
CTTAATGTTAGAAGCAGAGAAACAAAGATCTGATCCACATGAGATGCATTGCCTTCTCAGCCTACTGCTCTAGTGAGCTTCCCTCACCTCCATCCTCCCCCTTCCCACTCCAGTTTGTCACCTTTCTGCTAGTAAACAATTAAAATTCCCTGAGCTGACTTAGATGTTGATTGATCTGCTGTCCACCAAAAAAAAAAAAAGCAATAAATCCATCATCCAGCAACAAAATTAGAACCATAACCACAGACTGAGTCTCCCTGTTCCTTTCCTGAAAGCATCACCTGGTTCACAGCTCTCACAAATACTGGGACAGCATCTGTTTCTGTATCTGGTCTTATTGAATTAATAATCTTTTCTATACACCTCTTGTAGGTTGAATGCCATCCATATTTCACTCAACCCAAACTCCTAGAGTTTTGCAGACAACATGACATTGTTATTGTTGGTTACAGCCCCTTGGGAACCTCAAGGGATGAAACGTGGTAAGTCTCCATGGTACTTTCTAACAGAATGACAATCTCCAGGAAAAGAATAAGAGTCCTCCACTGATGAGTTTCTGTGAAACTTACTTTTGTTTCCATTTCTCAAAGCAGTTTTGAACTTCATTGCCTAAATATTACTATTGTTAGCGTAAAAAAAGTCATAAAAAAGTGCCAGGTGTCTGCATTTGAGGCTGCCCTTTAACACTGAACAAGTGTCTGGAGTTGGGAACTGGGTACTTCAAAGCTTAGGTGAGGAAGCAGAAACTAAGTCAACATTAGGACATTGCACAGAAGTTGCCTTTGACAGTCCACCAACCTAAATCCCAACGCTTTCATCCCATATTTCATGTCAGAATGGTGCAATATTCTGTACACCATCAAGTCAATGCCTCTATGTTTTGACATTAAAGATTTTTTTTTTTTCTATCCCAAAATTTCTGCAGGGTAAATGTGTCTTCCCCTCCCTTACTGAAGGATCCTGTGCTGAATGCCATTGGCAAAAAATACAACAAGACAGCTGCACAGATTGCTTTGCGTTTCAACATCCAGCGAGGGGTAGTGGTCATCCCAAAAAGTTTCAATCCACAACGCATCAAAGAGAATTTCCAGGTAAATCCATACTCCAATGGTACAAGGATGAATCCATTTACACTAGCTTATCCCCCATAGAAGGGGATTTCCCCATTTCTTTGTTGACTTAAGGCTTAGCCATTATCAACCCTTGCCATATTTGATGCTTTTTGTCACCATCATTTGATAATATTACACATAATGCTTTGCATAATATGCTGATCTCTGCAGAGAGATTTGTACTTCTGAAATCTAGAAAATGTAAAAGTCAATTATGACCAAAAAATGCTAACTTACTCCTAACATCTCCTTCCATTAGATCTTTGACTTCTCCCTCACTGAGAAAGAGATGAAAGAAATTGAAGCCCTGAACAAAAACGTTCGTTATGTGGAACTCTTAATGTAAGTGCAGAAGGAATCTTAGATTCTCCTAGAAACTTTACTGTCTTTTCAGAGGATTAAAAAAAAAAGCAAACCCTCTCCTTTTTAATAGAATCATAGAATAGTTTGGGTTGGAATAGACCTCAAAAATCATCTAGTTCCAACCCCCCCTGCCATAGGCAGGGACACCTCTCTATTAATATTAATGTTTGTATTAACAAGTTTATGCCATATGTTGTAATGACAGTCTCAGCCACTTAAAAGGTGTAGTGTTGCCCCTATCTAGCAGTGCTGGTATCAAATAGGATGACTTACTAATCTTTCTCTTTCTTCCCACCTTTACTTCCAGTGTTTAGCAAGCCATTTTACTGCTTGAGTACAATGGCTTAAGAATTGTAAACCTGGTGTTTCCAGAAGCAACTTGTAAATCACCACATGGAAGGATTAGCATTTAAGAACACTTGTGCATGAAACTACAGGGATAAGTGAGAAAGAGACAGCCCTCCCTTAATGAAGACTTTAGTCAAAACATCAAAATTTAGACAATAATTTAGATTAAAGACAATACATCTTAGTGACCACAAGTGGTCAGAAACTTTGTGTACCCTTTTTCAGGTATCTCCCACTCCTGCTGTCATGACGAGTTTTTCCTATTTATAGGGAAAGCAGAAAACCATACAACTTCTGACTGTTATACTTCTGCTTAATTATCTCTTCCAAGAACTTACAAGGCTTGATATCTGGTCAGGTCATCTGCAGCTTAGGGACAAACTTGATGCTTTCCCCTTTTCAGGGCACTCAGAGTGTAGCCAACTGCTAGAGATCAATTTCCATGCATTTCTCATGTTACCTTGTATTTGTCTCGACAAACTGTAGTGAGCTCAAGCATTAAAAATAATGAAAAGCAGAATAGCACTCTGAAGTGTTGACCATTACTGAAAAGATGGGGGAATGATACAAGAGAGCAAATAAACCCCTCACTGTTATGAATAAATATTATAGAAAATATAGACTAAGTTAAAAGCATCATAATGGAGCTCACTTCAGCCAGGTGCTCTGAAGCTTTAGCTTCCTGAAACTTAAAATAGCCTTCCATCCAGCAATTGGTTCCAAAAAGCTTCTCACAAACAGCCTAGCAGATCATTATGTGAATTTTCATACTTGAATTTGTTTTTTCAAGCTATGTCATTATTTAAACTTATAGTAAGTATATGCACAAGACATTGTTTTGGTACAAATGCAAGAGACTTGTCCTGAAGCAAAGTTAAAGGATGCAAATGCCTACAGGAACTGTCTCAGCTACCAGTCCAACAACTTTGTGTTTTGCTTTATTAGAATAAATCTGGTCACAGGAAGCCACTAATGACAAGGATTTTCATACTTGAATTTGTTTTTTCAAGCTATAACATCATTTAAACTTATAGTAAGTATATGCACAAGACATTGCTTTGGTACAAATGCAAGAGACTTGTCCTGAAGCAAAGTTAAAGGATGCAAATGCCTACAGGAACTGTCTCAGCTACCAGTCCAACAACTTAGTGTTTTGCTTTATTAGACTAAATCTGGTCACAGGAAGCCACTAATGACAAGGAA
The DNA here is from genome assembly GCA_013400935.1 of Turnix velox. Taxonomy (NCBI): domain Eukaryota; kingdom Metazoa; phylum Chordata; class Aves; order Charadriiformes; family Turnicidae; genus Turnix; species Turnix velox. Next base: position 16,523 of record VZTY01023391.1, on the reverse strand, counting down.
AACAGGATGTATAGGATGAAAATTGTCAGCTCTATTTTTCACAGTAGGGCCAAGTTTGTTTAAATACAGTCTGATCTCACCTGCTAAAAAAAAAAAAGCCTTCTCAGAAAAGTGATGTTGCCACATAAGGAGCAGCTAGAGATACATCTACCTATTAAATATTCTAAAGCAGTGTCAATTCTAGATACTTCAGTAACAGATGAGTTTTCAGCCCAAAGAGATTTCTTATTTCACCCAGGAACATGTATCCAAAAAAAAAAAAAAAATCACACAAAGGCTTCTTACTTCTGGTCCACTTTGTGCAAAACCTTTGATGGGCAGCAAATGCCAGCAGGATTGGAAAAATACAGCTTTCCTCTGGCTCTTCCACTTATCAGCAACCATGGGTAGTGTGTGGAACTGTTTCTGATGGGATGAGTAATCCTGTAATAACAGAACACTGCAATCAGTGGAATGGGGCAGCAAGTTAAGCATCTGAGCAGAAAACAGTAAAAACCATGAACATTACAGGAAATTTTAGTCTGAAATGGTTTCTTCTTCCCTTAGAGAAATATAGAAATACTGTGCTGGGCAAGTTTATCTGTTTAACTTGTGCTCACAGTTCCTGCTAGGGATATTCTTCCTCATGGGTTACTGTGAAGTGCATTGGCTTCTACAAGTCAATCATTTTCACTCAGAGGACTGCAGCCTTTTGAGCGTGTGGGATCTAGTCAGCACACATGCTCCCTAGATGGAAAGCAGAGATTATGACACTGGCAACTCAGACATAGTCAAATTATACTGAAACAAACAAGCCAAAGTGTTGTGGCTTGTTTTTTTTTTTTTCTTTTTTTGAACCAACTCAATCTGTTAATGTGCAAACACTTGAGCTTGGCGGAATATGGAAACGGAATGTTTTGACATGATCGATTCAAAATGTTTGATGCCTTCCAGTGAGTTAACTTCAATATTGTGAAATGCATCCTTGCCATACTGGAACGACTCAAGGCTGGGATAAATGCCAGTATTTATTGTGCTCTGCTGTAAGGCAAAGCATCCAGCTGCCATGCTGCACCTGAGAATGCTCTTCCGAAATTTTTTGATTTTGCTAATGGAAAGTGTTTGTCAGGCCAGGGCTTGTAGTGCAGCATCATCTTCCCAAACAAACAAGAAAACCCACAAGAAAAACCACCTCTCTCTCAAATCTGCCATTATTGGGCAGGCACAGGGTTACTTTTTAGCCTGCAGTTAACCCTGGGAATTTTCTTCCCACTTTTTAGGGTGATCCAGGGTTATGCATTTTCCCTGAGCACACAGTTCTTAAAATGAAGCCTGAAGCACCTCTGCTGTTGGTAGAATGCAGTCATGAGCACAATTTTCTTCCCTCAACTGTATCGCCCCAAAACTTCTGTAAATTATCTTCTATTGGTGCCAGTAACTTGGCAGATTATCTTCATCTAGGCTGAGCTAGAGGATAGTTACTGTAGATATGCCAGCCATTTGGAGAAAGCACCATAACACTCCCAGACCTGTTCAAGCAAGTTCTCAGTACATGAGCTGAGGTAACCCAGACTGGTGTCTCTGCCTCTCCTTCAAATAAAGCACTTATTTCTGAGGGCCTTTCAGGGCATCTGAACAAAAATTTTCCCTTCCACAATGCACACGTAATGAACTCATCCCCTTCCTCTGCAGTACTACTACTAACCCAAATTTAATCCACTGAGTTAAGCAGTGAGAACAGCTGACACCCAAACTCATGCTGTACTTAAGGTGTGCAAGTCTCTAGGAATGAAAGATTCTCCAACTCCACATGGAAGATTAAGAGCAGGCAGTTCTGTACAAGCAGAAAAGCTTTCCATGAATGCCAATTATGTATTGCAAGGAAAAGGTTTGCCAGGCACAAGGCAGCTGTACCAGGGATGCAAGATTCTTCTTCATCAAAGCACCTGACTTATTCAATCTGACATGTGAACTCACTTGGCTCCCCACAACTGTATCACCCCAAAACTTCTGTAAATTCTCTTCTATTGGTGCCAGTAACTTGGCAGATTATCTTCATCTTAGGCTGAGCTAGAGGATAGTTAAAGCTACTGTAGATATGCCAGCCATTTGGAGAAAGCACCTTAACACTTCCAGACCTGTGCATAAGCTGAAGTAACTCAGACTGGCATCATTAACTCTCCTTCAAATAAAGTTCTTGTATCTGAGGATCTTCCTAGGCATCTGAACAAAGAAATTTTCCCTTCCACAAGGCACACTTAATGAACTCATCCCCTTCCTCTGCAATGCTTCTACTAACTCAAATTCAATCCACTGAATTAAGCAGAGAGAATAGCTGACATCCAAACTTGTGTTGCCTTCTCTCATTTGTCCTTAAAGTATGCAGTCTCTAGGCATAAAAAATGGTCTTTCACTGTACTCTCCTTAAATGCACAGATTTTCCAACTCCACAGGGAAGATTATTACGAGCAGGCAGTTCTGTACAAGCAGAAAAGCTTTCCATGAATGCCAATTATGTATTGCAAGGAAAAGGTTTGCCAGGCACAAGGCAGCTGTACCAGGGATGCAAGATTCTTCTTCATCAAAGCACCTGACTTATTCAATCTGACATATCCACAGGTGGCGTGACCATCCAGAATATCCCTTCAATGATGAATACTGAGAATGGAGTCATTCCAGCAAGTTCCTATCTCCGTGCCATGAGGCTTCACTGGAAGAGACCCAACAATTTGGTGCTTTGACTTTGTGGGAGACAATTCAAATTATCATTAAAAATATGACATTTACTTTCTCTTGCTTTGTCTGTCTCTTATTGCTACTGAGGAGCAAATCTACCCAGAATAATAGAATAATTCGGGTTGGAAGGGACCTTAAAGATCATCAAGTCCCAACCACCCCTCCCTGACACATCAGGCTGCTCAGTGCCTTGTCCATCCTGGCCTTAAACACCTCCAGAGAGGGGGCATCCACAGCCTCTCTGGGCAACCTCTTCCAGTGTTTCACTACCCTCACCATAAAAAACTTCTTTCTTATGTCTAGCCTGAATCTACCCTCTTCCAATTGACATCCATTACACCTAAGCCTACTAAATCTCTGGCTTAAGAGACTTGAACACATCACCAAAGCTTGAAAATAGGCCCAGTAGTTCATGCCAAGTCACTTCCACTTCACTGAATTCAAAACAAGAAGCTTTGCTACAGCAGATGTGAAGCAGCATCATTTTGTTTCATAGCTCCAGTGAAAGAAAGTCACTTGAAAGTGAGGAACTTCCTCCTTACTTTACATAAATAAAAATGTATATATGTATATTGGTACATAGATACATAAATAAAAATGTATATATGTATATTGGTTGCTAGGAGAGGATGGTGTAGCATAGTGTTGAACATGCAACCTGGATCCATCCTGGAGCTAGCACTAGTGAGATCTCCACTTCATGAGACTACAGAGAGGGAATTAAACCACAGACAAAATACTTCATTTGCTAAAAAAATGAGTACTGCCATTGGAAAATGGGTCATGCAAAAATCTTCATTCTCTAAGATATGCTTTCATTTGTTACCATTGCTATTTATTAACCTTGGAGTGGCAGGAACAGGAAAATCCCAGAGAGTACTGGCTCACAGGGACACTTCTGTTGGGCCAGGAGTGCTCCTGGGAGCTGAGGTAAAGAGGCACAGGGGTGTAAATGATATAAGATTCAGGCTAGATATAAGAAATAAGTTCTTTACAGTGAGGGTGGTGAAACACTGGAAGAGGTTGCCCAGAGAGGCTGTGGATGCCCCCTCTCTGGAGGTGTTCAAGACCAGGCTGGACAAGGCACTGAGCAGCCTGATGTAGTGGGAGGTGTCCCTGCCTATGGCAGAGGGGTTGGAACTTGATGATCTTTAAGGTCCCTTCCAACCCAAACCATTCTATGATTCTATGATAGTTTCACAGGAGCAGCAGGATGGGCTCCTGGGTGGGTCAAGTTCAAATGCATCCCTGGAGGACCTCAAGAGGCACCAGCAGGGAATTCAGACCCCCTTCACATAGCATTCATAAATCTATACAAAGCTGTAACAACAGAGGAGCATTTTGTTTGCTGGAGGTTACCCGAGGGTAATCCCTATTCTATTTAGAATGGACCCATTTAGCCCAGAGGGGAAAATAAAAACGGGAAAGGTATAGCTGAGGAGGAAGAAAACACATTAGAAAACTGTGTAGAATCTAAGGACAATCCCAAGGTCAGGTGGATCTCTGCTCCCTGCGGTGGTCAGAGTAGCAAACACAGCCTTTACCTCTTTGCAAACAGCTGAGGTCCTGGCAAAAAACCTGAGTAAAATCCAATTTTAAATTCAAATCCCAGAGAGGAGCACAGTTACCACCATACCCAACATGCTATTCCCATTACTTCATGAGTACAAGCTTTAAATAGAGGCATCAGGGCTCAACAGTAGCTCTGCACAAATTTTTGCACTGTAACTTGACCAGGTGCAAGTCTCTGGCCCTGGCCAATGTTCAGGCTGAGTTTGGCAAAGCTCTCATTTTCCTTCACTGTAAATGTCAATCCATGTTCAGATTCAAATGTTCACACCAGGCTTGTCACAACTATCTGCCCTTTCCAGACATCCCTCTCCAAAAGTAAGTCAGAGCTTGATGATGGAATAAATCAAGTGACCTTGTGCACGTGAGTTAAGATGATACAGAATCAGAGAATAGTTTGGGTTGGAAGGGATCTTAAAGATCATCAAGTTCCAACCCCCCTGCCATAGGCTGGGACATCTCCCACTAGATCAGGTTGCTCAGTGCCTCATCAAGCGTGGCCTTAAACACCTTCATCACATATCCTATTCAAAAGTCCTACCCCTGCCTTTCTGTAGGCTAAAGCCAGGTACTGAGAAGCTACTTTGAGGTCCCCCCTGGGCCTTCTTTTCACCAAGCTGAACAACCTCAACTCCTTCAGCCTGTCTTCATAAGGCAGTTGCTCCAACCCTTTGATCATCTTCATGGTCCTCCTCTGGACCAGCTCTAACAGCTCAATGTTTTATGCTGAAGCCTTTCTAATAGCAAATACTCTCTAATCAGCTTTTAATGTGTACTGAGTTAACAGGCAGGACAGATTGTGAGAGGCTCTTTAACCTAAGTGATGAGAGCAAATCCCCTTTTCTCTCCTCCCAACCTAACTTTAATAGAATCCCTTCACATCGCCTCATTTAGGTTGGATGAAAAAAAATTCAGCTTCTTCCCAGTGACAAATGCTCCCATAGTTGTTCCCATTAGTTATGAAACTACGACTGACATCTAGCCTAGTTTTTCCTCCTGCTTTGCTCAGTTTCAGACCATTGCTCCCTATTGTTCTCCATCCTGCCCTACAAAGAGAAAGGAAAATAAACAGGCCAGCAGATGGAGGCTTGGGAAACACATTCTACTAGTGATGGCACAAAGAAACAGAAAAATCCCGAGCCCCAGCCCCACATATGATCTATTCACATCTAGTAAACTTCAGAGCCTTATTGAACATGCTGCCTGCTATGAAACATGTCATTTAGAAGCCCTGCTCCAACTGGAAGGGTCAGATACAGACAGGGGGGGCTCCAGCACCTCCTGCTATGATCAAAATCCCACGTGACAAGAACAGACCCAAATATATACCAGGAAAACTTTGTGTCATCTCAGCGAGGTTTTGACTCTTCCTGTATCTGCAAGAGGAAATGTAACCCAGGCCACCAGAGAAGTTGGCTTCAACTACACACAAGTGAATTTAGGGCAAAGAGGAGAACAAGTGATGCAGAGCTTTAGATTCCTTTTTTGCAGCCCAAGGTCTGCTCTGCTCTGAGCACTATGTTCACATCCACAGAAGCAAAGCAGTTGCCATAGATGTACTTTAGAGCACACATCTCTTCCTCCACCTTGCTGGAGGAAGAAGCATTCCCTGGTGCTACACAAGCTTAGGGCAGGCTTTGAAGCTGCAGCCCAAGGGTTTTGGCCATGTTTAAAATGAAAAGAAAGCACTGACAAGTAGGTGCCATGCAACTTGCTGGCATTGCCTCCACCCTGACCTGAATTCTTAGCTGAATTCTTTTCAGCTTCTTTGTCCCCAGGACTATGTACCTGGAATAAAACTATTTCAGAAGGAACATGTATCCAATTTTCCCTGATGCTGGGCACATTCCCCCAAGAGGAATAGGGGGAAAATACCAAGAGGCAAAGTGGGATGGGCCCTGTTTGCATTTTACAGCCATACATTAATGGTTGCCCTTTGGATCTATGTTACACATTTTTGTACCACAAAAGCCATCAAGAAGTTTTATGAGGGTGTACATTGTGTCCTGGGGAAGACAAGACAACACATCAGCCAGAGTTGGGACACAGTTTTGGGTCGACAGAACTGGATACAAAGGAATGGAAGGCTGAACCTCCTATGCTTTTTGATCCTTGCCTCTCATTTATGCCGAGTTGCCACAGAGCTGAGCGCTCTGCAGTAATAACCCAGATCCTCTCCAATGTATTACAATAACCAAGTGCAGAAACTGAGTTTTGCAAATAGTTAAAGCGGATTGGAGGCCAAAAAAACCCAGAGCATTCAGTTGAATACAGCAAAGTCCTCAGCTGATGAGAGCTCCTTTCTTCCTTCCTTTTTGAAAGTTTAACAAACCCTAAAAGCTGCTCACCTTCAATCTGGCATATCCTTCAATTACCATAACCTTGGGACATGCATAGGAATTCGCCAGCAGAGAAGCTGCTATTCAGCATAACTAATTAAGATCACCTCATAACCAGAATCAGACAATTCTTCTATAGAGAGATTGAAGCATTTAAACACTAAAAGCCAGTTTTATAGAGACTCTTAGAGAAAGAAAAGAAAGCACATGTCTGTGAAGTGCAAGACACCTCCCAGATCATAGAATCATAGAATAGTTTGGGTTGGAAGGGACCTTAAAGATCATCGAGTTCCAACCCCCCTGCCATAGGCAGGGACACCTCCCACTACACCAGGCTGCTCAGTGCCCTGTTCAGCCTGGTCTTGAACACCTCCAGAGAGGGGGCATCCACAACCTCCCTGGGCAACCTGTTCCAGTATTTCACCACCCTCACTGTAAAGAATTTCTTTCTTATGTCTAGTCTAAATCTATCCCCCTCTAATTTATATCCATTGTTTCTAGTCCTCCCATCCGTTATTATGTTAAAAATTCCTTCCCCTGCCTTCCTGTAGGACCCCCTCAGGTACTGAGAAGTTAGATTTTAGACTCTCATCTACTTGTCTGATTTCTAGATTCAAGAAGGAAAGCACTGAGTTGAAGAAGAAAGTCCATAGGAGTGACATATTAGAATGAATCCATGTGCTAATTTCACTTATGACCTAAACTGCAAATCACATTTGCTTTTGGGGGGTGGAGAAATCAGCACAGAGTTTGGTACAGTGCAGTTTTATCCTAATTGATTCTCAGCAGGGCCGTATTTCAGCTCTTAATATCCTACTACTACCCTGGAGCAAAAACCCTGACTTATAATAACGGGCTTTGAGAGTGTGAAAAACAAACAAACAAAAAAGTTAATTTTGATTTTCCAGTGCCAGACTCCTTGGGGAACCTTAACTCAACACGCATGAGCAATACTCACAACAGGACAACACACTGCAAATGAAATGCAAAGCAGAACTGAATGGAAAAAGAGGAGGGAGAGAATGAACCAAAGATGCAAACACGAAACAGAGGGGCACCACTCAAGGAAGTTGCTCAGGTTTTGCTCTGTAGACTGAAAAACTATCTGAATGGAGTCCTGCTCAGTGCCTTCTCCACTTAAACACCTCCAGGAGCTGAGGGGGCATCCACAACCTCTCTAGGCAACTGTTTCCAGTGTCTCACTACCCTCACTGTAAAGAACTTCTTTCTTATATCTAGCTTGAATATCACCTCTTCCAATTCACATCCATTATTTCTAGTCTGCCCATCACATATCCTATTAAAATGTTGTATCCCAGCCTTTCTGTGGCCCCCCTCAGGTACTGAGAAACTGCTCTGAGGTGCCCTCTCTTCATCAAGCTGAACAACCCCAACTCCTTCAGCCTGTCTTCATAAGGCAGTTGCTCCAGCCCTTTGACCATCTTGGACCTCAGTGTCCCTCCTCTGGACCAGCTCTGACAGCTCAATGTCCTTCTTATGTTGAGGGCTCCAGAACTGGACGCAATACTCCAGGTGGGGCCTCACCAGAGCCCAGTTGAGGGGCAAAATCACCTCTCTTGACCTGCTGGTCACACTCCTCTTGATGCAACCCAGGATTTGGTTGGTGCCTTCTTGGCTGCAAGTGCACACTGTTGCCTCATGTTGAGTTTGTCATCCACTGACACCCCCAAATCCTTCTCCTTCAGGGCTGCACTCAAGCCAATCTCTGCCTAGCCTCTATCTGTGCTTGGGATTGTCCTGACTCAGGTGCAGGACTTTGCACAGTTCCTCCCTGCTTTTCCACAGTGATGGGACAGAAGTCCTTCATTGCTTTTCTAAAGGATGTGGAGATTGCCATTTCAGTGACTACACTGATCTGAACTTGATGGATCTACAGCATCGGGAAAGATTCTTCTAAGTCATGGATCAGAGATCCATGCCTTCATTCAACAAGCTACTGCTGCCTTTCTGGTCCTGCCAGTTATTTTCCTCCCTACAGAGTAGAAGAAATAAAGCAGGAAGGTAAGAGGTAAAACATTGTAAGTATGCACATGATTCATGGTTTCTACTATTTTTTTTCTCTAGGCTTTGGCATTTATATCACACCTGCAGTCATGAATTCCCTTGGAAATTTACACTGATTTGCTTGTCTTGTGCCCCATGATCACACCCACGTCGGGTGTGCAACAGTTTCAGGCAATAAAAATGCTCTCAGAGGAACTGTTGGAGGGAGGGGGGCATTACACCTCCCTTCTCTCATCAGTCAGAACACTGTGAAAGTCATGCAGCAAGTCAGGTTCAAATCTTTATGAGTGTTTAAACCTACATGTCTCACCTTATCCAGTTACCAAGCTGCACAGCTTTCTGTAAGGGATAGGGCTCCATCCACCTCACTGAACTTTGCAACCTCACATGAGAAATTCATCAGGCTGAAAGGGGTAGGACTTGGTAGCTGAAAATAATGCAGTTTTTTGGGAAGGAGGGTACCTGCAGTTAGGTCAGTGTTGACTGGAGAACACTCCCACAAAATTTTCTTCTGTTCTATTATGGCTCACTCTTACACTATGGAATTCTTTCTTTCTCTGATCTTTATTTTGGCTACATCATCATTCACGTTATCAGAGAGGATTCTCTGTCTGGGAAAGGATGTAAATACCCCTTCCATCACAATATGTGTAAATGTGAATTTCACTGCATTTGTAGAGTTTGCTACCACAGTCAGAGCAAATCACTTACAGACCATCACTTAATCAAACACTTCCCCAGCAGGCTCTACTCAGATACTACAGATTCAAATGAATTAAGACATCAATTGACTAAATGATCTTTAAGGTCCCTTCCAACCCAAAATATTCTATGATTCTATGATTTCCTTAGATCTTAAAAATTAAAGGAGACAGGTAAGAAAACACACGAAGTGAAGCATGAGATTTAACACTCCAAATTCCACCTACATGTGGGCTCTGGGACTTGAATCCATCCTCTATGCTGGGCTTTTCAGATACAATTTTGAGAGTCATCCTATGCAGTGTGGGAGAGCAGTAGGTGGAAGGAGATCTGTTACAATCTGGATTTGCAGGGTGAGGGTTTTGGATGGTTCATTGTCAGCCACTGCAGCACTGCCTTTTGGTAGCACAGTGTTTGTGACTCCAGGGTTGCACCTGAGGCTTTGGTGGGCAGCAGGACTTCAGAGAGACAGCAAGGTTTCAGAAGAAAGGCAGAGTGATATAAGCTTCAGTCTACTTCAAGAGTGAATTAAACAGTAATGTTTTGCTTGTAAGAAGGCTCCCATTTCCAATTTATCTCTCTCCTGGAGAAAAACATTAAAGTCGACCTTCTGAAAATTCAGAGGACAAGCATTTAGCCTTTCAGAAGCACAACAAGAAGAACTAAAGGAAATTCCTCTGTCCTCTAAGCAGCTGTTTTCCAGTCAATAAGAAGAGCATTAAGCAAGACCACAGACAACCCTCATTTTCATCACTTTTTGACCTAAAATACTTGCTCCCCTTGTCCTAGCACAAGAGTTCAGGAGATCTGCTGAGCCTGTTTTCACAGCTCTTTCAGGCCATGTGCTGAGTTTAGACAACTTCTGCAGCAAAATACTTGCAGCTTTCTGAGCAATTGACTTCAATATTTCAGTTCATGGGGAGGGTTAAAGTTTGCTTGTCTTTAACTGTCTACTGTTTATAGCAGGAAACCCAAAGAGCACTCCCGGGATCCCACAAGCAATATACTCTTGCCCATTTGTAACTACTAGGATGCATTAAGATGGGACTTTCCACTCATCTGGGGAACACTATGCTTTGGTCTAATTTCCTGAAGTGTGTGTTCCTGAAGTGATCCTGCTGGAATCAGTCCCTTTTCCAGCTGCTCCTTGCTGAAAGCTCTTGACAGAGAGATCTTCAAAAGAGTTTTATGTGCAAATTCATCTTATTTTTTCTTTACATGAAGTGATCATCATTAAAATTTTTATTTTGCCAGATACTGATGTTCAGTGTGAATCTTCTGTGATTAAAATAACTCAGATAATTTCTTTCAGCAAGTTCTGAGATGAGGCAGTCCACAGGACTTGACCACAGTTAGTGGCTTTCTGCATTTCTAGCAATTCAAGCAGTAAAATCAGTATTTTAATACAACTTTCCTCTTCCAAACAAGGTGTAGAGGCTGTTGCTATATTAGTACAGCTCCACATATGATTTTTTTTTTTTCTCCAACGGAAAACTGCTCTGGAAATATTTCAACTTTGGTAATACATGTATAATAAAGTTATAAAATTTTATTTCTTTATGCATGTGCTTATCCTTGGATTTACCATTCTGTTTAACACTTTATTTATCCACATTTCTCTTCTGTCAGTTTGTGTTGTCCTCCATAGAAGGAAGAATTAACTTAGCACAGAATAGAGAGTAGTGTATTTACCCAGTCCCTTGATGCTTAATACTACCATCATTCCCCTTCAGAATCCTGGAATTTTAATTAATACTCATTAATAATTCTAGCAAGTTAAAAAAGCCAACAGCATGTCTGAAAGCCCATGAATCCTTTCTGTATACCAAACATGCCTAATAGTCTAAAGTAAGCAGTTCTCTCTCTGTTCTAGTGATCAAATAGAAAGAAAGGCAGCTAGCCATAACACATCCAGTCATATTTACTAGCTCCTCTTCCTGTTCCCAGCTACACCCACAAATGGGTCTCTGACTTTCCCAGGGTGATTCATTTGACCAGTCAGAAGAGCAAAACAGATTAATGTTGCTGCAAGGCACTCAGGGCTGCAGCCTGCATGAACATCCACCACTATGTGTCATTGGCATTCAAGGGTCTCTGAGCATTGGTGTTATAGCATCAGAATAGATTGGGTTGGAAGGGACCTTAATGATCAAGTTCCAACCTCCCACTACACCAGCCTGCTCAGTGCCTCCTCCAGCCTGGCCTTAAACACCTCCAGAGAGGGGGCATCCACAGCCTCTCTGGGCAACCTCTTCCAGTGTCTCACCATCATCACCAGAAAGAACTTCTTTCTTATATCTAGCCTGATCTCCCCTCCTCCAATTTACATCCATTATTTCTAGTCCTTCCATCACATATCCTATTCAAAAGTCCTACCCCTGCCTTTCTGTAGCCCCCTTCAGGTATTGAGAAGCTACTCTGAGGTCCCCCTTGAGCCTTCTCTTCTCCAAGCTGAACAACCCCAACTCCTTCAGCCTGTCTTCATAAGGCAGTTGCTCCAACCCTTTGATCATCTTGGTGCCCTCCTCTGGACCTGCTCCAACAGCTCAATNTCTCTTGACCTGCTGGTCACACTTCTCTTGATGCAACCCAGGAATTCGTTGGTCTTCTTGGCTGCAAGCACACACTGTTGCCTCATGTTGAGTTTGTCATCCACTGACACCACCAAATCCTTCTCTTCAGGGCTGCACTCAAATCACTCTCCACCCAGCCTGTGTCTGTGCTTGGGATTGCCCCAACCCAGGTGCAGGACCATGCCCATAAGCAACTATAGAATCCTGGATCAGACATCATAGACAGCTTCTGCCTTCATAAAGATCATGGATCAAGCTTTTGAAATGTCTGTGTGTGGATAGATGGACCCAGGACAGATGCACTCCTAGAAATGGGTCAGATAGCCCCAAATCAGTTTGGGGCAGTAAGAAACAAGAGGAGTCATGATACAGCTAAAGTTTTTGAAAGCTAGCAGATGGTCACACTTCTCTGTAATTTCTGAGGATCCCTTGTGCTTGTGGATGATATCTTAGATAGGTGACGTTCCAGCTGCTATGTTCTTCCTCCAGTTAAAGGCTGAGATTGCCTTGTACAACAGTCAAGGAGTGCTGCTTCAGAGGAAAGAGCTTCACAAGTGACTTCTGTGGATAAACTAGGGCATAAGAAGAGGAAACTGCTAACAAGTGTATTATGATCTATAGAAAAAACATGGAAAATAATCCAGACAGGCCCACAAAAATCCATCCAAACCCAGGATGAAGCAATTGTACCACTCTGACAGATAGTCTTAAAGACTTTCCTGAATGGGATCCTCACTTTCCTCAGCAATCTGTAGCAGTGTTGAATTGTCCTTACTGGTACAAAGTGTTTTACTCAAGCTCAAACCAAGTCTTCCTTTTCACAGCCTCTGTCTTCTGCTCTGCCCAACAGGAACTGGGAGCCCTCCTGGTGGGGCTGCCCTCACTCTCCCCAGTTTACATCAAGTAAAACACAACAGTGGCAGGGCTGAGACTTTTACCACAGACATCCAAGCTGTTCTGTGTGCCTTGGGAAGATTTTGTTCTACCAAGACTTTTGAACTAAACATCTAGAGTCTGCCAGCAAAGAGGGATGGATCCTGCCCATGTCCTTCCAGCACTGTGCTTTGGCACTCTGCAGCTCGAGTTCAACATCATTTCCATTTGATGTCATCTGAGCACTTGGGAAAGCAATGTTCCCAAAGCACACAAACTGCCACATCAGAGCAGATCGGGTCATCTAGCAAAAATAATAAGAGGCCAACTATGGGAAAATCTGTCCACTGGAGAAATTTTAGCTTAAACATTCAGCAATTCAACTTGTCTTGGTTGGGCCTTGAAAAGGTGAGGGAGTTATTCTGAAAGGTGCTTAATGAATGTGAGAAAGGAAAAATATTGTTTTGGATTAGTCTAAAAACAAAATTCCTTCCAGCAAAAAGGGAAAAAAAATGAATCGCAGGAGTTGTCAGTCTTCTGCAAATTAAAATGAAAGGACATTCTTTAAGGGAAAATTGTTTCAAAATAAAGCAAAGGATGTTAAGTTTAGAAAATCTAAACCATTGTAACTTTCCCAGGCTCACTTTGTTTGTGTTGCTTCAGGCAGTCTGGATTTGTAAGGTACGTGCTCCATCACCTTCCTAGGCTCTTGGTGCTTTCTCTCCCCATGTTTTCTCATTGATTCAGCCAGCTGCATATGGTTTCTGAGCATCCTGTTTCTTCTTCATGCAGCTGCCACCCTGGAAGGATGTGAAGGATGTCCTAGAGAGACAGAAGTTACTGCCCATCTCAGGGGATTCACAGCTCATCCTACATTTGTTGCTAGCAGCTGCAGGTACCCCAAATAAACTTCACACAGACCAAAGATTAAAAATTATGTTAGATTATTTAACTTACTCTTCACAAACTGATCACAATATTATTTAAACGTGTTGTAAAGTGTCCCCCTTTTCTGATTAAGCCCTTTGGTTCTCCAAAAAGGATCAACGTTCATTTACATGCCACAATCACTTCTACAGAGACAAAGAAAGAGGCTTTGATGGTCCAGGGGTGATGGTCTTGGTGGTCCTCCATTACTGTAAGATTGCAAGTATCTCCCAAGCTTGAATGTACTTACCCCCACAGCATTCAGCTAGGTCAAACTGTGACCTCACTTTATGAACTGGGAACTGAACACCAGAGCAACCTAGGGCAAAAACATAAAAGCTGAAGCTACCTGGGCAAACACATAGATTTTCACATTTCTGCCAAGGTTTTCCTGCTCTCACTGTCATGACCACAGCTAAACCAAGATCCTGCTCACATGGTTCAGCACCTCAAGACTGGTGTAAGACCACAGCAGTGATGCTCATTGTTTGTTATGAAGGAGGAGACAGTAGANTCCTGCTCACATGGTTCAGCACCTTAAGACTGGTGTGAGACCACAGCAGCGATGCTCATTGACAGTAGGAAGGGTAAGAAAAAACCTCTTTTTTTGCCATTTTTCCATGGCAATCTCTGACTGCTTCTTCAGTGAAGGATGAACCAAGAATCTCTTGCTCGGATACACCTTTCCACTTGCTTTTTTAACTGTCATTATGTCCCTGAAACATATAATTGTAGAAGAGCTTTCAGTGCTCACTGGTAGCTGAAATAGCAACAAAACATACACACATGGAGGTGTGAAGGACAAAACACTATCTACTGCTGGGCTGCTTCATCCCTCCTATTTTAACACCTTGATTTCCCCTGCAGCTAGCTTTGCTCTGTGTAAATATTGAAGTTTTCCAGTTTAATGAACTCCTTCCTTGTGGCTATTGTTACTTAACTACATGAATATCCAAGGAACATTATAACATTTATTCCAGGAGGAAAACTATGCTTCCTAGCAGAACATCAAGTTTGGCAAAGCAGCAGTTTTCAGGGCAAGGCTATGTCTTTTGCTAATCCCAGGAAAACCTACCCAATTTGGTCAGTTTATAAGTCTTTGCAAAATTACACTTCACAAATGTGCTGTTGAAATGTCTTTAGACTTCTTGGCAGCTGAGCTCCCCTATGGCTTCTCTGTGTTGCTCAAGCATTTATAAAGCCCATCCCTGGAACTGCAATTTGTGCTGTCTTCTACTTACCTTCACTTCTGGCTTCCCCTCCCCAGCTTTTGCAAGAAATCACTTTTGTACTCATCACAGTTTCTTTGATTTCCTGATTTTTTTTTGCCTGTGTAATTGAGTACAGGCAGGCTATCTCCCAGAAACAGTCTGAACTGATTTAAAACCATTAGAGGATCTTGGCAGTAGATGGTGGAGGAGCATAAAGTGTTTATACTGCCTCTATTTGCTTGCAATGCACCTTTGCCAGAGCCATAATTCAATTCATGCAATCAAATCAACTTTTTTAATACCTTCCAGGAATAATTGTCATCATTTTATGTCTCAGTACAAGCATTCAAATAAAGCATGTTGCAACTGGATTGGAAAAGGTTGAATCCTGTTTTGAGAAGTCTCATTTAAAGTTAATGGGTTCTGTCACTTTCAGAATAGAAGTCACTTTAAAAGTTGAGATGCAGCAGTTTTACAAAATATGAGGACATACCATCCTCTGAATTTAGCTTAATAAGATCGGATTTAATTTATTAACTTTCAACAATACATGCATATATATATTAAAAAAACACAAAGTCCACAAGTCTATTATGTTCCAAATTATGTTTTGTGGTCCTGCCTAGGACTTTTTGTAATTGTTGCTGCTTCAATTCATTTAGAAACACATTTTGGTGCAGCTGCAAGAAACAGCTGGAGCTGAATGCTGAGATGCTTGCATCAACAACCATTTAGGCAACAGGTATGAGCAACATCCTGCAATTTCATATTGTTCCTCCCACTGCACCAAATCCATTCCTATGCTTTTCTCTGTGTTTTATCCATCGAGTGTCAAAATATTTAAAAAAAAAAAAAAAACTCCATCATATATCAATGCTAAAAATTTCTTTGACAACTGCTTTCTGGATGGTCAAGGAGTGCTGCCAAAATCAATAAACTCATTGTCTGTGGTAAAAGTTGTCAAGCAATGGTACAAACCACAGAAACAAATTATCAGTTGTTTTCTAGAGAAGCATTTGCCTTTTATTTGTAGGCTGAAATTTGACCTTTTGATTGGCCCTAAAATGAATATTCCTTTTTACAGTCAGCCACCAGTGTGAGATCATGTCCTTCCCCCCCAGGCTCCACAAGCCTAGATACACTGAGAGGAAGGGATCCTCCTTGCATGTCAGTCATCCACCAAGTCAGAATAGGCTCTGTAGGATCTGTTTGTATCCCCATACCAAACACTCCAAGGTGAGTGCACATCTGCATTGGGCACAACTGTAAACCAAGCCTTGATCATGTCTGCTACCAGGTACACAGAAGACACTGGCAGAAATCCCTATGGCTTTGTGTCACACCTCCTCTCCTCTTCATTCACCTTTGCAGCCTATGGAGACTCACCTACCTAGACATTAAGCCTTGGGCTTCATAGTCATAGTCATCTAGGTTGGAAGGGACCTTTCAGATCATCAAGTTCATCTGCCATGTCTGAACTCCAGACACTGTGGGCTAATGTTCCACATCCTTCCTGCCATCCAACACGATCCCCTGTATCTTGACTCACACATGCTGGCAAAGAAGATCACAGAAACATAGAATAGTTT
>VZTY01023388.1:3604-27665 GCA_013400935.1 Turnix velox | reverse complement strand
GAAGATGATCAGGGGGCTGGAGCACCTCCCCTATGAGGACAGGCTGAGGGAGTTAGGCTTGTTCAGCCTGGAGAAGAGAAGGCTGCGGGGTGACCTCATTGCAGCCTTTCAATACCTGAAGGGAACCTACACCCAGGAAGGGAGTAAACTCTTTGAAAGGGCTGACAATAGCAGGACTAGGGGAAATGGATCCAAGTTGAAGGAGGGAAGATTTAGGTTGGATGTTAGGGGGAAGTTCTTTACTAGGAGAGTGGTTAGGTCCTGAAACAGGCTGTCGAGGGAGGTTGTGGATGCCCCGTCCTTGGAGGTGTTCAAGGCCAGGTTGAACGGGGCCCTGGGCAACCTGATCTTGTAAATGTGTTTGTTTGGTGGCCCTGCTAGGCAGGGGGGTTGGAACTACCTGATCCTTGACGTCCCTTCCAACCCGGGTCATTCTGTGATTCTGTGATTTATCCTAAAACAAAAAGTAAACACTAATACAGATAAGTCTGGAACACTGATCACACAGCATATAAATAACAGGTCTCCCAAAACACACTTAGTGTGTTAGCTGTGGGTACAAGGAGTCTCATGCTTACCTTTTCCCATAAGTGAGTCCTCTAGAAGCTCTCTCCCCCAGCAGTTCCCTGGAGAAGGAATGTCTCTCAAATTTGCTCCTGAGGCAGAAGAGCTTTTTATGAATGAAGAAGTTTGGAAAGCAACCTTTATCACAAATAACACTATAGTATGGTAACTTTGATTTGGCCCTAGTAATGTCAGTTGCATGTTGAATCAATGCTAATGAAATAAACATATACGATCCTGTAGATGTAAAGCATTGACAACATCTGTGACCAAGTCTGGATTCAGCCTCACCTAGATTCCTCTCTGAGCAGGAGCTTAGAAAGCAAGTGGGGTCTACTCTGAACCCTGTGACTCAGTGGGAGGGCCTGCCTTATCCTTTGTATCCTCAGTCTTTTTGTGAATCACTTTATTCGAGTATATGTTTTCCTGCATACATTTAATGGAGTGAACTTTGCCATCAGACTTTGTTAAGTTGCCCTTCTGCAACATCATATTTAATTGGCTTTGCTAATGCTTTTGACAGTGGATTTATAGGCAATCCAAATCACAAACTCATGACAGCTTCTAGAAGGCGATAAAATGGAATCTCAGCTTTTCTGCACATTTTCAACAGTTTTGCTTACATTAGAATCATAATAGAATGATTAGAATCAAATCTAGTTTGGAAAAGACCTTAAAGACATTGAGTCCAACCATAAAACTATAAACTATAATTGCCAAGCCCATCACTAAATCGGGTGCACTAAGCACCACTTCTACACATCTTTTGAACACCTCAGCTTTCCTGTCTTGTGGGCCATATAACTCAACAATCAGAAAACTACTTTTGTTTGGTGGACTGCTATATATGTTTTCTAAGTGGTAAGAAGCTGATATAAAGATGATATCTCTCTGTGGTGACAACCTTAGACACTTCTAAAAACAGACAGAAAAAATGTCAACTCCTCAATATTTCCTTCATTATCTTGCTTTTCAAAATTATTTACTTAAGATTTTAGACAATTTTCTGAAACGTACAGCAGAACATTAGATGCAGAATTGCTTAAACTAATCCTTGGAATACCGTGAAGCTCTGCAAGCAGTTACTGCCATTTTATACACCAGCTGGGTTGAGAGAAGACTGTATTTGAATACTTTAGTGAACTGAGCTGGCAGTAGTTTCTGTTTTCTTGAAGTCATTAAACATTAACCTCCTTCACAAAAATCTGGTACAAATTTTCAGTTTCAGTTATTGATTCAGTTCAGATCATACTTTTTTACTTAGATTTAGGGATTTGGACACTTAGAGTTGCTCAGTACCTGTTATTTTTTCATTTTTACACCTATAAGCCCATGAACTTAGATTTAGGGATTTGGACACTTAGAGTTGCTCAGTACCTGTTATTTTTTCATTTTTACACCTATAAGCACATGAACAATGTGAAAATATTGAAGTAGATGCTATGAAATATGCAAAGCCTTTCTGTTTGTGTGTTTTTGTGCCCTCTCTTTCCCTTTTCTCCCACAACATACCAGTGTTTTTATTTTCAGGAGACTGTATGGCTATGGTAATTTGGCATGTAGAGGCTAGATATAATTAAACTTTTCAGGAAATAGAGGCAATTACTGTTTGTGCTACATTCTATTTCTTTTGCTTTTTGAACAAAGCTGCCCACAAGGTGTGCTTACCTTCCAAAATGAAATATTGATTCCTTCCCGTTTTTACTGACACCTAGCATTCACTGTCTTTGCTCATTGTCCCTCCATCCATCACATAATTTGTTGCACTTGCCATCTCTTACATCAGTTTCCACACAAACTTCATAGCCAGCACCGTGGTTATGTGTTTCTTTACTCCCACTAATTCATCTGGACTTGATTTGAAGTATTTGACACACCCTTTTTCTACTTTCAATCTCTGTTGATGACTCTCTTTTTTTCATTAATCCCTGTAACCTATCAAATCCCAGTTTGCATATTTTAAAACAAAGGTGCAAAGGTCATAGCTGAAGCTCTTGTCCACTTAGCAGTAGGAATTGGTCTGTTTCCAACTGACTCAGCCTTCATTATCTCTTAGAATGTTTTTTTTTTCTTCCCAGAATAACTTGAATAACCCTCTTTGACTCCTATTTGAAATTCTCACTTTCATGTAATGTCTAAATGAAAAACCACCTTGAAAACAGTCCAGTGTGCTATAACAATTCCTTGTCTTTGTTTTATTTTTCTTTAAATTTCCATTTTAATCTGGTTTAAGGCAGAGATCACTCATTTTCTGTCTTTATATAGCATCTAACAATCCATAATTAAAGCTTCTAGATAGAATGATAGCATAAGTATTATACCCAAGTGTATCTCGTACATTAAAAACATTTAAGACATTGGTAAAGATACTGAGATGAGGTCAGTGAGATAAATGACCTATTGAAATAATCTTTTGATTTACAGTGTTTGCTGAAGTTTTGATTAAGTAATAGTACAGAAAGATCGTGGAAGATCTTGGAAGATCTTGGAAGATCTTCCGAACTCTTAGAGACATTTCACTCTAAGTTAATGGCCTTACGGATGGATTTTTAATTTTTTTCCTTTCTAATGCTGATGAAGACTTTTTACTCTTGTTGGGTTCTGGCACATATTTAACACAATGAAAATGCCAGTTGTGCCAGCATGATACACCACAGAGGTTATTATAGAAAACAGACAAAAAAACAAAAAACCCCATCTTCATTATTCCAACATGTATCTCTCTAAGAATTACAGTCTTTTTAGTTTGAATTACAGTACATTAAGAATCTATACATCTAGAGTCCTAATGCTTAATATTTTTAAGCTTATGAGAGTGTAACTGGATTAATCATCATTCCTAGTTTTACACTGAGACCTGCTAACATGATCTTGATTTTTGGTAGCTTCATTAGACCTATAAATTTCATTCAATTTCAAATGAGTGTTCTCTAAGTAATAATATGGCCTTCTATACATTTTCAGACTCTTTGAAACATGAAAATATATGTCAGATCAAATATACAATATAAAAATTATTAATTAGGATTTTTAAGCTTCTTTGAATTCAGTCAAATTCAGCAAAATTCTGAAAATGGAAATGACAAGATTGTTTGGTGATAAACAAAACTCTCTTCTGAGGAATAAGAATATAATTTGCATTCTTGGTTTTGTAATCAAGAACTGGATGCAGCCCAGACCATACATCAGATACAAAGTGAAATAAGATTTTTTTCCTGCAATGACACCTTTTAATCTACTTATTGGGTTATGTATAAGATTGCATAGTTAGACTCTATCTGTATAAAAATTCCTTCTGCTGCCTAAATGCACAGAATTTTTCTTTAAGCTATGAAATTTAACATTTCCTTTTATCTCCTTTTAATATGTTGCTTAGTTTGCCATTAAAAGAGAATCTTTTAAAAGCCACTTAAGCTACATGCAAAATTAATTTATACATTTCCTTTGTCACTACTTTAGACCATTTTGAGGTCATGCAAGACTACCACCTCTTTTTTTAAACATTTCATCAAGACTCATAATACTGTGATCATCTGAATGCAATAGTTATAGAAAGAACTTGCTACTCTAAGTCCCTTTTATAACTTGTGCTTTAGAATATACCAGAATGAGTCAGTGGAGTAAAGACATGATTAACGTTTCTGAGTTTATAAATTATTGTAACTTAGCATGCAGCACATCAGACAGAAGAAAAGGAATTTTACCACATTTCTTTCTGCCAATTGAAGGTTTATTAGTAGATCTATGAATGGTTGTGGAACAAATTTTTAAAATACTGCAAGTTTCATCAATTACGGGTCTAGTGTTGGTAATGTTGACATATATAGCTACAGTTTAGTGCACCTCAGCAAGAAAAAAGGGTACAGGCAGTGACTTATATGGTAAAAGAATAATTGCAATCTGCAATTGCAACAGCAACAGTGATTTGATCTAAGCTGAATAAATCGAAAAAGTTAGCTTTAAGAACTGGAGCTCAATTTTACAGAAGACAAAACCAGCTTTTAAATTTAAAGACACTTCACATTTATTGCAGAAATGAAAATAGTATTAGTAGATAGGGTGATATTAAGGAAATCATATGGATTATAGAATATCTTTGACCTGCCTATTTCATGTGATGAAAGATCTGGCAAATGTGCATACTAAGAGGGGAGGAGAGGAAATATGTCTTTGTGAGGCTCAAACAGAAGAGGTACATTCAGGTCTATTACATCATGCACACCGAGAGGGTGCAGGAAGTATGGAGAGGAACTGCTGTATCCACTGAACTACACATGTGTAAAGAAAAATGGAGGTCTTTGGCCTCAGTGAGGGTGTGGAAGAAAAGCTCAAGGTAGTTGTCATGTGTATTGGAAGGAAAATGTAAGCATGAGAAAGAGACTTAATTGATACAAGAACAAATCATCAGTAAGAGATGTGTGACAGAAATTAGAAGATTTCTCACACTCTGATATAAAGCAGAACAACAGTAGAAATAAAAGCATGTAAAAAAAAATTGTGTAATGCCAGTTAGTTAGTGAAAGTGTATATATATAGCTCATTTACTAGAAGCAAAAATTTTGAACAAGTGTAATTTTTAACCAGCACAACTCTTGGAAAAGCTGGCAAGTGAAACAAGGAAAAGTATGAGGCAAAAGCTATTTTGAGGAAAGAAGACTTTTTAGAAGAAAGGAAAATAAAGCAGTGCAGATCTCATGTAGGCTCAGATGATCCTAGCACTTTTTGAAATATGGATCTGGTCGTGATAGTGTCTGGAAACATTCTATGGAATTGTGTTAGCAAGGTTGTTACATGCTTGTCTTTGGTACAATCAAATTTGCAGAGTTCTGGCAACAGAATAACTGCTTCAGAAGGCAGGAAACACTTCCCTTGTGGACCAAATTAAAGCAATTGATGAGAAGCAGTATTTGTTTTCTAGTTTCCTTCTAAGTTACTGAATACTGGCTGTTGCTAGAGGAAAGATATTGGACCTGTCATATAAATGGTGGAATTTAGAATGGAAAATCCTATTAATCAATTTAACTTTGCATGAAAGTACTACAACAAGCTATAAAAACAAGTTAATTCACAGATAAAAGATGACAAGGTGTGCTTCTGTAGTGGTTCTTATATCATAAGTAGAGAATAAAATGCAGCATAACGATTTTGATTTATGCATTGCAAATCCAGAAGTAGTTTGATGAAATGTAAATAAATTTAATGCGCTCTTCCTCTACCACTGAGCTAATGCTTACAAGCTCTGAAAGACTGATTTAAGGGCATTAAATTAGCAAAACACTCTTTGGTGTAGTTCTTAAACTAAGATTACATAGTTCAGCAGGTGAACTGGGTATATGTTGTGTTCTTGAGGGCTTTCCGAAATGTCATTAGGTAGTGGGGGTTTCATAGCCCATAAAGGGTGTAAAGCTTGTCAAAGATCTATTATCTACTAGTTAATACTGTACAAAGTGTAATCTTAAAATATTATTTTGTAGATTAATTGCACTGAGTGGACTAGTGTAACACATTCATGTTATGAAAATCAATGACTATTGCATTAGTAGTAACAATGAAGAAAGTCTAAAGGCAAATTTCCTGGTTTAATTGAAGGACTGAATGGTTGGGGTGACATCAGTTAGACTAGAAACAGTGATATATTCAGGCCTAAAAAGAAATAATCAATCAATGTTTACCCCAGTAGTAAATCCTTCCTATGTGCCCATTATGTTTTCAAAGATTGCTTGAAACGGATACTTCAGGGACAGTTTTTAATTTGTTGTTTTCAATCACTTGAGTTAAAATCTGATCCTCCCTTAATAGAATTTGCTTCTGCTCAAGGGAAGAATAGTAACTCTTGCCTGTAGTTTGGGATATTGTAAAAACCAGACCTAGTGAAAACTGGAAGGACAACCGTATGGAGAAAGGATTTATCTTCTGTTCTCTAAAATCCCATTCCTCATTCACATTCATGGTGTCTTCAGCTTGCACATCCTTCAAAAGGCCAGTGGTGAAGGAGGGGGGAATACCACCACGCAAGGAAGCATGGCACAGATCTGAGGCAGGAATTCCTCATTAACTTGCATGTGGCTATATTTTGAGGCATGATTTCATTCATTCCTAGCGTATTTTCCTTTAACAAAAATATAGTGTGATTGTTATAAATTACAAGTTCATTGGTTAAATTAGTATGAAAGACATGGCAGCTTGCATAATCTAAGAGCGTTAGGCAGTTTGCAAATTCCTATTTATTTCAGCCTGACTCCTGTCTGGAGCAAACATTACATTCCCTTGATTAATTTGTTGGTGATGCTCTGAGTTCAGGCAATTTGTGCTGGTTTGTGGCATCTCTTTCTGATCTTGCACCTTGGCTGAAGGATTTTCAGAGCAAACTGCTTTATCCCCTTCTTCCTTGCAAACCACTAAACTTTCTAAGTGAGCTAACAAAGGGGGGAGCGAGGAGGGGTGAATGTAGCATATGTTTCTACATTCCCAATGCTTTTCTATCGCATTAGAGAAGCTCTCAGGGAGTACATTGTGTTATCCTGGCATGGAGTGCAGACTTATGCCTTTCCCTGAATACTGCATTTTGTAACAGTTCCTTGATTGTTAGTTAAAGGTGTCTCTTCTATTTTGTTCTCTTTCTTGTTTGATTGGAAGCCAGCTGCAGCAAGGGAGGCTCTGTTGGTCACCACCTTTTTACTTGGGACTTAAACGAGACCTGGTTCCCATGACTCTGTAACCTGAATCTCTTTGAGACGGCTGGGTATGCTTGTGAGGCATTCCTTGAATGAATTTGAGCTCTCTTCAATGCAAAAATGGCCTTACAAATTTGGTAATGCATTTGTTAACACTTTATCTAATGATAGTTAAATTTTTTGGTAATCTGCTTTTCTAAGATATCTCTGGATAGATTAGTCATATTCTAAATGTCAAAAACTAGGATTTTCTTTTCCATCCTAACCCCAGTTTGTTACTTCCAATGTATCAGTTTAACGAATACAAAGATTTGCTATGTTTCTGTTAAGCATCATTCCAGATGCATGTGATCTTTCAAACAGACAGATAGATGAGTTCTCAAACTATGTCTATGCCTTAATCTTGTCTGTTTCACTTTGTAGCCTGTGCACAGCGATTTCCAGCAGTCAGGTTGCCTGGCATCTCTTGTCATATCCCTTCCTTTCTGTAGGCCCTCTTCAGGTATTGATAAGCCACTATGAGGTCCCTCCTGAGCCTTCTCTTCAACAGGTTGAACATGCTCAAGTCCTTTGATCCTCTTCATGGCCTTCCTCTGGACCTGCTCCCTCAGACTGATGTCCTTCTTATGTTGAGGGCTCCTGAACTGGACACAATACTCCAGATTGCGCCTGGATCAAATCTTGATTTTACACAAAAAAACAGAACCCTAGTTAAGCAAGAGTGTTTGATTGTAATCTCTCTGTGTGGTATGAGTATTTGCAGTATTTTTTTTGTCTTAAAATGCATAATAAACATAAACAATCTCAGTTCATTTCAGGAATACTTTTTGAATTATGGTTTTCTGCAGTAATCAATGCAGAAGTACATTTTTTATGCCCTGTCTCTTAAATACATAGCCATGTTGATTTGTCTCTTTACAGAACAACTCTTGTATTCAGAGCTGTGCTTGATAAAAAGGTACTTAAACACTCAATAGTTTATCATATGAACTTGTAAAGTGATTAGTCATCAACCACACCTGAATGGCAGTTCTTAGATCAGTACATACTGTTTGTTATAGACAGGGCAATTTCTAGAATTCCTTGATACAGTTTTCTAAGACACACTGCATGTTGTGTCCCACAAAACTCTCAGGAGACATAATTAGTGATATAGAATACAGAGGAGTTACTGACAGCACCAAGCAACAGTACATCCTTTAGCTGTATATGCTGGTATGTATGCAAGGATTCTTTACCATCTGTCCTTTCAAATCATCTAGCAGGGGGTTGCAGGTAAAGATACTGTATGAATTTAACTGTAA
The DNA here is from genome assembly GCA_013400935.1 of Turnix velox. Lineage (NCBI taxonomy): Eukaryota > Metazoa > Chordata > Aves > Charadriiformes > Turnicidae > Turnix > Turnix velox. The sequence continues at coordinate 19,123 of VZTY01023388.1, read as the reverse complement.
TACACTGAAGCTCTAGCATTTCTTGTTCAAATAGCTCATTGCTGACAGAAGGAAAAATGGAGAGCAGGAAGCTAATTATATTAAATATGTGAAGAAGCAGATGGAGAGTTTGTAACTTCTGTTCCCATGGTAAATAACAGAAAAGGGGGAAAGTATCTGAATAAATCAAATGAAAAAGTTTTACACAGTCTATACTTCAATGGCAGATCACTGATGAGACAGACATCTAATAAGGAATTTGTCTTAATGAATTGTCTTTGAAGAGCTTTCAAGAACATATTTTAGAGTTTCATTAAATGTAATTTGTAGACCAGACTGAGGCACTGACAGTCGACAGTGCTGAAATATCCTCTTCTATGGAATAACTGACACCAGCAAAAAGACATTATTGTACTTCAGTGAATACATTTTCTGATTTCACAGAAAATCCTGCTCCTAAAGGGGAAATGTTCACAGAGATGCGTCTAGAGACTTATTTATGCATTTCACAGGGAAGATTAAATTGTGCTGTGTTCTGCAAAGGAACTTTCCATGAAGCTGTCTTTCAAGCTGTTTCTCTTGTTATCTGGGTCCCCCTCTTACCTGTATGTCAGCAGGTGCACCTCCGCAGAGACCCTTCTCAGAAATATCTTGCAAACACAATAAAGACTAGTAGTCTTGTCTTGTTGTGAAGCTGAAGATGTTCAAATCTATAATCCTATACTGGGCCCTTAATTTTCTTACAATTCTTTTCTGTTATTCTTTTTCCCTCCTTTTCCTAATGCTTTTTGCAGGTACTCCAGATCAATCACATAATCTTTTCAGCTTAAGGAATTCAAGCCAGTTGGCTTGCAGGGCTTTTCCATTAGTTAAAAGCAATTCCCTTCTTGCACTACTCTCTATAAAGACAATTTAGAAGTTGTTGAACTGCAACTCAAGAGCAAGGCTCTGGAAGACAATTTGGTTTGTATCCACTCATATTCAAGCAGAAAATCAAGCAGAAAAATTTAACTGCACTCATACAGTACATTTCACTAAAACTTTATGTCTAATTACAGTGGCACACACAGAGCAGGGACACTAGAAAGAGAAGTTATCGTTAAACCCTGGATCTTTGAAGACACCAGACATGATTCAAGTTAAGGAAGCAGTACCTGAACAAGATATATCCCTATTATAGTGTCATTGGTGAGTCGGTTGCATAAGAAATATTTGTCACAAGGTACTAATTAGGAATAGCAAGTGTATTTTCATATGATTGTTTTAATACTCTGATTAACATTCTTTCATGTTTTAAGACTGTTTGCAAATTTGAATACTCATTATAGTCACAGTGACTTCACATTTTGTATTCACTGTTGAAGAGCCCAGATAAACAATCCAGTTAGTGCAAACAATGTATTAGTCACAGGATATTATTCTTCTCTTTTACACATTTCTTAGGGATTCTTTGATTGTGGAACAAATGTTTTGCTATAAAAGTAGTAGCATATATGCTTTTTATTCTGGAAAGTGCAATTCAAAACAGGCTGCATGAAACACTGAAGCAAAATATTCTTTATCACAACCAATACAAAAGCCCTCAATTACCTTTCAGGAACCTTCATCACAGAAAAAAAATTTGAACTGTTGCTGTTGACCATAATTCTACACCTAACACAAAGGCTTATAGCAATACTAGCTAACAAGTGACTGTGCATTAGAAGTTCCAATTTTCCATAAAAACACAATTTTTGCTGACTTTCTCAATTTAAAATAGTTAGAATATTTTTAAGGCAATCATTACATAGGTCATGTTGGTATTGTGAGTACTTTGGATATAACCACAAGGTATTTGTGTATCTTCTGTATTAATAAAACTATTTCTAATGTCCCCTTCCAAATGCCCCTCCTTATAAGAGCAATTTTTCATGATCATGGAAGGAGGGACTGAGGAATGTAAGACTGTTGTCAGAGGATGTAGGATGGAAACCAAGAAAGCTAAGGCCTCCTTAGAATTAAGCCTTGCAAGAGGGGTCAAGGAAAGCAGGAAGGGCTTCTTTGAATACATTGCAAGTAAAATTTGCAGTAGAGGCAATATGGGCCTGCTCATGAATGAGGTGGTTGCTTTGGTAACTGAGGATTCAAAGAAGGAAGGGATACTGGGTTCCTTCTTTGTCTCTGTCTATACTGCTGGAGGATGTCCTGAGGAGCATTAGACCCCTGAGGCCCCAAAGGAAGTCAGGATAAAGGGGGAGTGTGCTTTGGTTGATGAGGACTGGGTTAGGGACCAGTTAAGCAATCTGGACATGGACAAATCCATGGATCCTGGTGGGATACACCTGAACGTGCTGAGGGAGCTGGCAGAAGTCATTGCCAGGCCACTCTCTGTCACCTTTGGTAAGTCATGGAGAACAATAATGATGCCTGAGGAATGGAAGAAAGCAGATGTCACTCCAGTCTTCAAAAAGGGCAAGAAGGAGGACTTGGGTAACTATAGGCTGTTCAGCCTCACCTCCATCCCTGGAAAGGTGATGGAGCAATTTGTCCTTGTTGCTGTCTCTAGGCATATCAGAAGAGAAGGCTCAGGAGGGACCTCATAGTAGCTTATCAATACCTGAAGAGGTGCTACAGAAAGGCTGAGCAACCCCAACTCCTTCAGCCTGTCCTCATAAGGGAGGTGCTTCAGCCCCATGATCATCTCCATGGCCTTCCTCTGAACCCGCTCCAACAGCTCAATGTCCTTCTTATGTTGAGGGCTGGACACAATACTCCACGTGGGGCATCACCAGAGCCAAGTAGAGGGGCAAAATCACCTCTCTTGACTTGCTGTTCACTCTTCTCTTGATGCAGCCCAGGATTTGGTTGACCTTCTGGGAGCAAGCACACACTGGCGGCTCATGTTGAGTTTGTCATCTGTTGACACCCCCAAATCCTTCTCCTTAGGCNGGCTATGGCTCCAACCTGGCAAAGTCTGCCTCAGGCCTCGATCGATGTTTTTGTCTTCCTCCGAGAACTTGATGGCAGTCGTTAACTCCCTAGCCTGTGCCCATCCCCCAACAAAGGCTGTCAAGGTCCCTCTGGATGGCATCCCTTTCTTCTGGCGCATCAACTGTACCGTACAGTGTAGTGTCATGTGAAAACTTGCTGAGGGTGCACTCAATCCCACTCCATGTCTCCAACAAAATAGCACTGGTCCCTGAGATATATCACTTGTCACTGGTTTCCACTTGGACAACGAGCCATTTATTGCAGCTCTTTGAGTCTGACCATCCAACCAGCTCCTTATCCAGCGAATGGTCTGTCTGTGAGACCCACACTTCTCCAGTATGCACCTTTTAAAAATATCAGGCCCTCAAAGAGTATAGAAAGGAAAGTTTTACATTTCAGACCTCACTGGCCACTCATGCACTGTCTCTCTCGTTCTGTTTTTGAAATGCTGTCAGCCTATACTATAAGCCTAGTTGTATATTAAAATACTCTAAAATTATAGTAGCATATTATATCAATGGAGGCAGAGAACTGCTGTCTTCTTTGGAAAGATAATAATGAAAAATGCTGTCTTGTTGAAACTGTCACCACAAATACTAGGAAATAAGGAAAAGTTTATTCTCAGTTTGGCGTGTAGAAATTTCAACATTGTATCTACGGAAGTGTTTTTCTTCCAGCTCACCTTTTGTTGTGAAAATGAGGATTTTTTTTCTCTTCTCTACATGGTTTTCTGCTTTGTTTTTAAACAGAAAGTTTTTAAGTTTTCAATCCTGTGAAAATTAGTCTGCTTTTACAGAACTGTTTGATGTGTATGAAAATGACAACAGTAGAGAGAGCTGAAGCTGTGCACAGTTGGACACTGGTCAATGACTTTCCCCATGCATTCTCATCTTCTCTGTACTTATTGTACCTGCATAGAGTACGGCCTTTTCCAGAATCTGCAGTCTTTTTTTTTCTACTGTGTATATCTTAGCCAAATGAATCTTACAATTTCTACATAGAGGGAGACAGAGATTTTACTCAAACAGTGGTGCAACACAAGAATTATGATTCTTTGCTAATATAAATATGATTTTGTTTATACATCTGTTAACTGAGAATCTACCTGTATACTAAGATATTGTTCAGTAATCAAAAAAACATGTACTGTCCTTTTAGACATTTTAGTACTGGAGGGAATACGCTTGCAATACTGTTGAGCCAGGTATGTGCATCTTTGGAGGGGAAAATCTCAGCCTCTGAAAGCCAGGCTCAAAAAAAGAAATTGTCATTTCAAGCCCAAGCCTTTCTTTGTAGATGTGACTGAAATAATAGTAAGAGAAGCAATGAGATAGACTGCAGATTCAAAGGAATTAAGAGGATTAAGTATAAAGACCATCATCAGAGACAGATTCATGGGAATCACTGTTGTGTGAGTTCCTACAACTTTGGATTATTCGTTCACCCTGCAACCTGAATTCGCATAAAAGGACTGAAAGAAGGAAGAAGAGGGGCTTGTAGGAACTCACAGCTAGCATAACTAAATTGATTATTTTGTCCTGCTGTAATTGGGAGACCAAATTCTTTATATCATAGGCTTGATTGTTTAAACCATCTGCCATTAATGTCTGAATATTTCACCAGTTTCAGAATGAAGAAGTTTGCTTATGGAGTTTTACCATCTTCTCAATAATTAGGAGACATGTCAGTAAAAATACTACCAGAAAACCTGGGAGTGTAGCTCAGTTGGGAGAGCATCAGACTCCTAATCTGAGGGTCAAGGGTTCAAGTCCCTGTCCAGGTATGAAGCTTGCAAAGAGTTGGGATGATGGTTGGACTTGATGATCTGAAAGGTCCCTTCCAACCTAGATGACTATGACTACGAAAAAACATATGAATATGCCTCACTTCATTACAACTCAGTGTGACATTAGCAGCTATGAATTATTGGAAGGATATCCCCAAGATGATAAATCCTGCTGCTCCAGGTGGGATGCAGGTTAATGGCCAGTTTCACTTCCCAGATGGCAGTCGCATAGATGCACTGAAATAAAATGCCTTATGAATAACAGTATTGTGCTGAAAAAAATTAAATTCCTTGGTTCTCTAATAAGAATGAAGGTATATATCAAAGCTGATGGAGTACTGATATTATAAAGACATGGGGTATGCCAGATTGTGTCTCTTCAGATGCTGCCATGACAGAGAACGAATGCTAATGCTCTGAGAATCTCTGTAGTAGGAGGACTGGCTCTGGCCTCTGGGACCAGCAAATGATTTTGTCATCCTGACATCTGAAACCCCTGAGTGCACCCTTTGTCCCATTACATCCTTTTCACAGGGCAGAAAATCAGGCTATGTGTCATGCTCAGAGAACTCAATTGGAAGATGTGCTTAAATTACAACAGTTTTAGAAACTGGATAAAAATGTATACTGTGACCAGCCAACAATATAGACACTAGGTTATTTGCATCATTGTAATTAATTTGCACTTTTCTGCAAAGCTGAATTGCACTCATCTCTTGCATGCTTACCTAAAATTATCTTCAGCTACCCAAAATAATTGTGGATAATGTCAGCTGACTAATGGGTCCAAGGATAGAATTTCTTTTGCCTGTCTGACAGATGTGATTCTTCTGCACAAATCCATGGCTTTCCCATCTCTTCCTGGAGGCAGTTCTGTTGATGAGTACTCTTCTGCCAATACATTAATCTGTTTCCACAGATAAATCATGCACAAATAAAAAAGCATATGTCAGATCTTAATCCTTTTTCAGTGTGGGTGAACCAGTATTGCTAAAATAAGACCCTTCTTTCCCTCCTATGCTGAGTGTTCAGATAGCATTTGGATGTAAACCAGACATACATTTTCATTTTAATAAAGACTCTTAAGGAAAGGGCCAACCACTTCCTTCTTCATTTTATTTTAATCACTGCAGCAAGCTTTCTTGAAGGTTGATGATGGAACAAGCTCCTGCTGCTGACATTCTATAGCAGTTGTTCCCTGGCTTACCAACTTGCTTTCTAGAAAATTAGGATAAAGCACAAACTTCCTACAAACTGTTAGGATTTAATAAACAGTTAAAAATTCCATAAAACTCTTTAAATGAAATAACAGCTCCCAACCATCTCAGAAATAAATTATTATGTTCAAAATACAAAGGTACTTTTAAAACCATTTATTTTATGGTTGTAACAGATCAGCATACTATACACAATTCCAAATTTCAGACCTAGAAAAGGGTCCTATGTCTATTAATGATAGAATCATGTAATCATAGAATTTCTTTTTTTAGAAAATACATTTAAGACCATCAAGTCCGACTGTTATCCTAACATTGCCAAATTAGCACTAAATCATGTCCCATTACATCTACCCATTTTTTAATAAAGACATTTTTATGGTAACAAGGATTTTACTTAAGTTAAACCAAAAAGGAAAGATTTTCTCTTGTTCTTCTTGTACAATGCTAAGTGTTTCAGTACAATTGAGGTAATACAGTATTGTTATATCTATATTTGATATTGAAAAAGGGCAAAATTTAAAACATCCAAAACCCAAAAATCGCTGAAGGGATGTATGTTCTGTGGGAAATTGTTCATGTCCTGGTGCTGTTTTTCCACTGCATTCAATAGACATAAGTGTCAGCCTTCACTGAGTATGATGAAAAAACTCAGTTTGAAATCCTGCAGTGATGTAAATACCTTGTTAAAGTACTATTTCCCTCTCTTAATGGTTAAAACCTGCACTTGATCTGTATTCTTCTGTTTTCTGAAGACCAGCAAGATGTTTTTCCTTGTTTTCAAATAAATTTTTGTATATCAGCTATGAAAATTCAAAAAATTTCAGCTTTTGCACATTTACAGCAAGTTACCTAGTTCATTGAAAGAAATAGGTTAGAATTAGCCTCCATAAAAAAAATCTGTTCTCGCCTCATGGAATATCTTTTTTTGCCCATGTCTTTTTGCATTTCATAAAGTGTCTGTCTCTTCATGCTTAAAAAGCTGGTGTTGTTTTGCTTAGCTTTGATCAAGACACGCTCATTCAGACCATGACAGACTTAATTACATCCAGAGATACAGTCACAAGGCAGGCTTTTTTCTGCTTGTTATACTCAGTATCTTATAGTATATCACTGATCCAGTTTTTGAAATATTATGTATTTTTTTGTTTGCAGAAAATGATCAAGTAATGGAAATGAAGGTTGTATTTTTTTGTTTTCTCTTTTAACACTTGTATATTAGCATTGTGAGACAAGTGGATTTGTGTGCTGTGTTCACACATGATGGTTAAAACTGTAAGAAGTGTCAGCTCACAATTCCTGGTGGCCCCACGTGACTTCTCATGACATGCTACTTGATAAGTTATGCTTATAATTCTTAAAATATTCTTGGCTAGTTTTGCTAACTGTATTTCACCATTGTTATGCCTAAGTCTTGCTCTCTGCAGGTTTCATAATACTGTCACACTGAATTCTTCATTCCTATTTTTAGGAAATCTGTAACTGCATAGGGACAGGATTTGTGTGCTTAGGCAAACACATGATTGCCTAAGAGCTTTCTGAGCTATGACAGAAAATATAATAACAGTTACTGTTTTTCACTAGTTCAGATTTCAGCACAAGTGTAACTCTGTCTATATGGTCCAAATATAGACAGAAGTTCAAAAATATCATACTACTGTTTACAAGGTTGATATATAAAAGAGTTGCTTTGGGTTGTTCCATTTTGAATGTAGATAACCTCATGGACAACATGTGGGTCTTGACCCCAATCGTCTTCTCACTTCAAGCCTTAATTCTTCTGGGAGCCAACTGATTTTATAGGCATGAGAACTGCTCAGTAGTGATCAGTCCAGATAACTCCTCCATGGAGAAAGGCAAAATTCAATTTGATTTTCTTTGGAATAGAGAAGCTCTACATGGATGCTTAATATTTATTTTATGCTAACAAAAGAAATAGATGAAATGATAAAAAATCATTTCTGGATCGGATGTGATTATTCAGTACTTGCTCTAGCAATACAAACACTTTGTCCACTCATTTCAGTCTAAAACTAATGTGTAGTAAGATAGTTCTTACTATCATTATTATGTTATTTATACTGCAGGAAACCCAAAAGGCCTCAAACAATATTTAAGATCTATTTTCCTATGCATTATATAAAATAGATTTGGAAGAAATAAGGACTTTGTTGTAAAAAGCACACAGTTTTCAGGTTTAAAGCACATAAACAACTGGGGGCACACATATTGTCCATAATGAAAAAAGGAAAGCTGAACATCTATTCAGGACTCTGGTGATACCTCTATGAAAGGATGTACCAAATAACATTCCCCTGTGTAGTTTAGCACCCCTTTAATACAGAGCAAGTGTGTTGACATATAGGAAGGTAATCTCATCATCCCAATAAATCGTGGAAACTAATCCACACATGCATACCTTTTAGCCTTGTCCAGGGGAATTGTTTGCCCAGGCACTGACTGAGAAAGCCAATGGAATTGGGTCCTTCACTTCACCTGCAGTATCATCACGCCATGGCAGACATAACAGATGGCAGCTGATGAGAACAGTTGCTTTTGCAGTCGGTTAGTTGCACTAATAGTATGTCAGGTATGCAACAGCACTTTATTATCTGCTTGGCACATTTTAGATTTCATCCATTTAAGTAACAAAACAGAAGCATTCCAGGACATCATCATGCTGTTGTAGCAGGACTATTGTTAAATATAATTTTACTGAAGAAATTTTATTGCACTGGGCTTTCCTGCAGAAGTTCCTTAGAGGTTAGATTTGGAGCTATGTCTGTTACTTTAAACAGAAGTTTAGCAATAAGAAGGAGCTTCATATCCACCTTTTTTGCTGTTGTTAGGCAAGCATTTACTCTGACATTTTAAATTTTTTTCCTTTTAATTTGAAGTAGTATTGGGGAGGTTCAGACATTTCACATTATGTGAAGTGCTTCTCTCATTAAGCTATTGAGGAGACCAGGGTTGTTTTATGCACTAGGTTGTGGTAAATGAATGTGGATGCAAAGACTGTTGTGTCAATGGTGAAAGCTGTACCACACAGGCAGTGACAAATTAGGAGTGCAGGAAATAATTTATTTTTCTAACAACCTATTTCCCATTTACAGCTTGCACCTGTTGAAGCTGAAAATGCTCCCCTTGTTCCTTCCTTTCCATGCTGCTTGTCTGTCTTCTTTATTTGACAGACATTCAACACTGGAGGCCTTAAGTTCAGATGAGTATTATTAATAGCAACCATTATTGTCCCCTGGGGATTCATTTTACTTTGGGTGTGCATGTTTTCACAACAGTTTCAAGATGTTGGAATGCAGATCATTTCCTAGGAAAAAAAATAGTTTAGACAGGTTGATTTATTTAGCTACCCAGCAGGATCTGATTGCTTTTCTAAAGCTAATTCCAAGTGAGGTTTTTTTGTAACAGAAGAATACTACAATAGCTATTGCAATGAATGAAAGTAATTGTTTTCTTACAAAGAAACGCATGCAATTTTAACCTCTTTTTCCATATTCTTTCTTTAATAGAATTTTTCAAGTTATTAAAAGTGCAATATATTAATCAAATAGATGTTTTCAGGCTATCATTCATGCCATACACCATTTTCCAAGAACTGAACTCTCTGTGTTTTCTGAGGAAATTAAAATATTATTTGACACATTCACAGACAAGGTGTCTTTTTTGATACAATTTTGCTGAGTTTGGGGTTGTTGGTGACTTTGAGGACAGATTCTTCAGAAAATTTAATAATTCATAACATATTAGTTGAGAGGTTTAAAGAGCCAAAAGTAATTTTACTAGAAGAAATTAATGTAGTTCAGCCAAAACATGGTTGCAATGCATGTGTAGGAAAGCCAGAGGAAAGTGGAAAATCCTGCAGGGAGTCTTGCAGCATGCTTGCATCCATGATGCCCTGGCATGGCCAAGTCAATCTGATGTCCCTAATCACCACCAGGTTGCTCCAGAGTTGCACAAGACCCAGTTGGAATATGGGAGGCTCTCCTTTCACTTTCTGTCTAGACATGGGACTGAGGACATGGGATCCCAGAGCAAGAGATAGCAATCTGAAGAATGCAAATCACATGAAAGGCAATTGCAAATATAGTTTTGAGCCCTTTTTATAATTTGGCACTTTTGATTTTTAGGTGGTATGTGTCCTGTGTCTGGAGTTTCTCTGACAGTTAGAGGTAACAGCCTGACTCAGAGAGAGTATAGATCTTTACCTACCCTTCCAGATTCCCTCTTTGGTTAGGTGTTAATTTAACGCATTATAGACCCATGCAGTTTGAAACTATGGTTCAGAATTATCTTTAATCCACACAGCATCCTCCTATTAAAGGGTCCACTAAACAAGAGACCTAATTATGAATGGTTTGGAAATTAAAGACTGACTTCAGTTTAATCAATTTCAAATTTTCTACTTAATGAGTTTTAACTGAAAATGAAAACGTGTTTCAAGAAACAGTCTGAATGGCATTGAGGATGGTAAGCTCAGAAGTAGGGTATGTGTTTCTGTAAATGTTGCATTGGACTTTTGTCCTTGAAATTCTTGCTAGTGCATGGCAGCTAACAGGAACCAACACTTTGGCTGTAGCATGGCATACCCAAAACTTTTTCAGCTCTACTTCGGTTGAAGTGAGTTCTCTTCAATTTATTCTGATTGGGTTTTTTAAACCAATTATCGTGCAATTCTCAGTATCCTTGCAATAACACCTTGACAACCATTTTGATAGTATTGCTGCCTAGAGTCATCTATGTCTTGAATTTTATTTAAAAAATCTAAATATTATGAGGTAAAGATAGTATCTTCTTATTAGGCTAATTTTATTTTCATCACTTAGGACTCTTTTTCTCATTACTGAATAGCAAACAAATATTAAGGATTGGGAATTTCTTTTTAAAATGGAAAGCTGTTGAATTGTAGAACTGTAAGCAATCATAGAAATAAATAGTAGTTAAAATTTTAAAATATTTGTGATGTGTTGGAACAAGTGGCTTCGCTCTTCATAGTTATAAAGCAGACATTGTAATTTAGAATCACCAAGGTTGAAAGGGACCTTTCAGATCATCAGGTCCAACCATCAGCCCAGCTCTGACAGGCCTTGTACCTGTACAGGGACTTGAACACTTGACCTTCAGATTAGGAGTATGATACTCTGCCAACTGACACCTCATAAACTCCTAGTAGATTCCATGTGGAATTCTATCTAGTTAAGAAATATAAACATTTTAACAGTCATATCCCTTTAAATGTAAAGAAAAGTAGACACAGACTTGGTATAAATATTAATGTAACACCTTCAGGCAAGGATAGTGCATTCTAGAAACCGTAATTAACATTCAGAAGGATTTTTTCCAATCAACTCTCTTGATCTGCTAGCCACCCTTCTTATGGAGCTCAGGATGCAACTGAGTTTGCTGCAAACACATTTATCTTGCATCCAGTTTTTCAACTATCAGCCCTATGTAGTCCTTCTCTGCAGGGCTTCTCTTCATTCCCTCAGCCTGTATTGGTACCAGATGTTCCCCAAGCCAGGTGCAGAACCTTGCACTTGGCCTTGTTGAATGTAATGAGGCTCATATATGTCCTCTTCTCAAGCCTGTTCTGTCCTTTGGATGCCATTCCTTCCCTCAAGACAACCAAATGCACCACTCATCTTGCTGTGAGCAAAACTTTCTGAGTGTGCACTCAATCCAACTGTCTGTTGGATCCCAGCATGAATCCCCAAGGAACATCACTCACTAGCAGTTTCTACTTGTAATTCTCTGAATGTGACTATTTAGCTCATTTCCTAGCCATCTAATAATTCATCTATCAAACTTGTGTTGCACCAATGCAGACAAAAGTCTAAACAGAAGACATCCATAGCTCTTTTCCTGTCCACTGATGCAGTCACTATAGTTTCAAATGAAGGAAATTACAAATCATATCTACATATATATGTCTATTAAAATTCACAAACAGCATTTTTTTGTAAAAAGAAAAAATGTAAATGTAAGAAATAATGTATTGAATATTAAGATTGTATTGAGTACAGTTCAGTAACTATTTGGTCATAATTATGACTTGTTAGACTTTCTGGAAATGTTTAATTTTTACCCTTTTGGTAAAGATAGGATGAAAATGGACTTCCAGTAGGAAGAAGTTAATCTTTTTCAGTGAATCGTGTTTTAGAAGACCATTTACTTTCTCTGCTTTCCCAGCATATCTGTCCCCTTCCTCCTTTAAGACATGAAAAAAACTCCATCGGAAGTTCTATCACAGGCTTCTTCCACAGAAAATTCCACTAAGTGAATTCCATCGAATGAATCTCAATTAAACTAAAGTGTAGCAGCAGTGAAGATATAAAAACACTTGTGTGACCACCGCAAAATCCCAATAACATGAACTCAACCGAGATGTGAGCTTGGGATTATGGAGAACTCACAATTTAATAAATAGCTTTGGACTCTTTAACATGTTAGTCATAACTTCTTTCCCTCTTTTGCACATTCCATAGTGTGTCTAATTCCAGTTTTTCAGTGGGTTCTTGCTTTGAATACAATCATTAGGGATAGGATTATTAAAAACCTATATGACATAAACCTCACTGACTTTGTGAGCTTGTGCAGAGACAAGAAAGGGTCTTTGTGCTTAACAAGTAATAAAGTATTATAAAAATTTTAGTCGTGGCATTATTCTTGTGCCATACTCAGTAGCAGATATATTTTGCCTGTACTGCTCTCAATACTTGTCTTTCCTTTGACATAATCAAAACATCAGGCATACAGTTTCACACCTCTGCATGAGATATGAAGCTATTATTTCAGTGCAAGGGGGCTGAAAATCTGTTTGTAAAAATTAAGCTGAAATTCAGACATTTGCTCCCAGCTTCTTGTATTAGAAATTCTCTCATAAAGACTGATTGTGAAAATTATTCTGAAGTCTATAGAATGGAATGGACCAATTAGACTTCTTTGAATAATAGGCATTAGAATCCTTCTTTTAAGTTAGTTTTTCTATTGATTTAAGCTTGGTAGGTATGAATGAACATAATTTTTATAAAAAGTTCCATGTAGATTTATTTGAAATCACACTCCACCTCAAAAATTTCATTAATGTTTAGGAGTTATGAGTCAGTGCATATAGTAAAGCAAGATATTTTCCAGGGGAAAAAGAAACCAATGCCATTTTGGGAAGAATAAATAATCTCAGAAATATCCCACCATATGTGTATGAAGACCTGATTTTTGCACAGCTTCATTTAAGACTGAACACTTAGTAAAAAAACCTGTAAGATTTAGAGAACATTGTACCACCTAGTTTTTACACCTAACAGAAGTTCCTGGCATTTAGTGTTTTGCTTTTTCATTACATTATTTATTCTTCTTTAAGTACTTGAAGATATGCTATTAAATCTTACATTTTCTTAAGTGGAAACAAAAAAAATCAGCTGAGTATTAGTATAGACTCTTTATGTGGACAGAACGTCACTTCATTTTAGAGTAATAGAACTTTTATTTAGAAGATTGATGTGGGACTGCAGAAACACAATCCAGTTATTATGTTTAATTTTCTTTTAGAAGAACTGCCTAGAATTATATTGAATTCAATCTTACAAGATCAGACTTCATTCTATTCACTGTTATAATTTGAAAGATAGAAAATTAAGAAAAGGGACATAACAGGTAAAAATATGATTAAAGTTGATCACATTAAATATTAATCTTATACAAATTGCTCATAATTAGCATTTCCTTGAGCAGTATACATTTCTTTCACTTTAGAAAATTAATAGTTATTGGCTAGGCGTTTTTCAATTTTACTCTTCTCATTATTTCATTATGAAAGCAATAGCATTAAGAGGAAGCAATGAGAAAACTGTACCCAAAGGTCTATTCTTTAATGAGATTCCTATAAAGTTAATTAATAAATACCACCTACATTAGGTAATAAATAGCAAGTAGTACTAATCAGTTTGTTTGCTACTACAAAACTGTATAAACCACATTTTCTTCTGTTGTTGTCACAGAATCTATAAATATGCTGACCTAACCTGGTTTCTTTTCTGGCACAAGTTATTGTGGATTTCAAAAAACCTTGATTTGTATGTAAATAAGACCTAATTATTCCTGGGTACATCAAAACTCAGCACATTATGTTGTTAATTAAGAAGTGGAAATTTTTAAAAATATGCTTAACAATTTAGTACAATTTTTCTTTCTATCTTTAAAGTAAGTGTATTGCTCCATAATTTGCTCATAATAAAATTTCTGGGCACAAAGATTAATAAAAGACTTCTTTGTTGTCAAGTATTTACTATTTAAGTACCTTTACTATGAATGGTTGAATTTAATACCCTATTTTGATATGGTAAACAAGTTCAAAAGACTTAGTGCTTGAGAATGACTAAGAAAAAGTCAATTTCACTAGAAGTGAAGCTGTATTAGAATCATATAATCACAGGGTTGGAAGGGACCTTCAAAGGCCATCTAGTCCAACCCCCTGCAGTGAGCAGGGACATCTTACACTAGGTCAGGTTGCTCAGAGCTTCATCAAGCCTGGCCCTGAATGTCACCACTGATGGGGCCTCCACCACCTCTCTGGGCAAGCTGTTCCAGTGTATCACTACCCCTATGGTGAAGAGCTTTTTCCTAATGTCTAACCTAAATCTATCCTACTCTAGTCTAAACCCATTGCCCATCATCCTATTGCTACATGCCCTAGAAAATATTCCCTCCCTAGCTCTTCTGTAGGCCACCTTCAGGTACTTGTAGGCTGCTATGAGATTTCCTTGGAGACTTTTCTTCTCCAGGCTGAACAGTCCCAGCCCTCTCAGCCTGTCCTTTTAGGAGAGCACTCCAGCTCCCTGATCATCCTTGTGGCTTATTTCTGGACCCTCTGCAGTATTTCTGTGTCTTCTCTGTGCTGAGGGCATCAGAGCAGGACACAGTACTCTAGGCGGAATCACCTCTCTTGACCAGCTCGCCATGGCATTGCTGATGCATCCTGGGATATGGTTGGCCTTCTGGGCTGCAAGTGCACAATGTTGTCCCATTTTTAATCCAACAATACTCCCAAGTCCTCTTCCATAGAGCTGCTCTCTATCACATCTCCTCCCAGTCTGTATTGGTAACAAGAATTGGCTCACCTTTTTTTTTATTTACACTACTATGTTATTGTTAATCTTCTTTTAAAATGGAAAGAATATTTACTCATTGTGTGATACAGAATGAAGTTCATTGAGAATTCCCAAAATCATAATAAAAAAATAAGTCTGAGGACAGGACATATAGATCTGCATTTATTTTGTGGCAAGTTCACTAATAACTTTATTGGTTAGCTATGGGCTATATGGATAGCTGGGAAGCACCCCACTGTCAGTATTCCTGTAGTCTGATTTCTTGAAATTTATGATTCTTAAAGAAAAATCAGTCTTCTAATTTCATGACAGACATTTATAAAATATGATACAACTGTGTTTTCCTGAAAATTGCAAACTTGAAAAGTGTTATTCTTAGCAGTCCCTATTACTTTAGAATATAAATGTAAGGGAGGGTAAGCAGCACAATGACTACTGTCTACAA
>VZTY01023381.1:0-61114 GCA_013400935.1 Turnix velox | reverse complement strand
ACATTCTGTGATTCTGTGCAGTGCTGCTGAGGAGAGTGAGGACAGGACAGACCTTCCTGCCATCAGGAGCACTGGGCAGCCAGAGAGGGCACCAGAGCTCCCCACTTGGTTGATCTACTCATGTACTGTGCCTGCCAGCAATGTCTGGGGAACCTTCTTCGCTTTGTCCTGAACCAGGTATATGTTGAGCTACACGAGATGCTGGATGGGTTCTTCAGGTTCCTCATGTATTTTTCTCTTCTCCTTTGCAGTACGTGGTCATTCCAACCCGCCGCGCCACCGCAGTGGCCTTGCAGAGCTTCACTTCACACCTCCTGGGAGATGCTGGCAGTCCTTATCTGATTGGATTTGTAAGTGCTCACAGCAGATTTTGGCAGGGATTTGGATCCGTGTTTGTTTTTATTTACTGACTGCTTATCTAAAACACTGAGTTAAACCCCACTAGGGAAGGAAGGTCTGCAGTTATCAGCAGAGTGGGGAGCAGGGCAGAGCAATGTAACTTTTGTACGTGCTCATGTTATCTCTGGGCTTTGATCCAAAGCTGGAAGGACCACTTGGTAGAGAGAAATGAGCTTCTGAATCTTTTTAGTTTAAGGCATTTGTAAACCTTATGGACTGTTCTGTGAAGGGAGAGTGGCTGCTCATGTGGTGTGGACATAGGTCCATTAGAAATTAGATTGGAGCAGCTCAGTGTGCGTGTGTTTAGCTGCTAATTTCTAAACCAGGTATCTTTTTATGGAGAGCAGCTGCAGTTGTTCTAACCTGCTCATATTTTGAACCTGTTTTGTGTGATAATAAATGACAGGCTGGAGAGTTGGGTGGGGAGAAATTCAATTAAATATAACAAGGACAAGTGTAAGGTCTTACATATGGGCAAGAACAACCCCATGTATCAGTTTAAGTTGGGCTCTGATCTGCTACAGAGCAGTGTAAGTGAAAAGGACCTAGGAGTCCTGGAGGAGGCCAGCATGAGCCAGCAATGTGTCATTGTGGCCAAAAAGGCCAATGGCATCCTGGGGTGTATTAGAAGGGGTCAGTAGGTAGAGAGAGGTTCTCCTCCCCCTCTGTTCTGCCCAGGTGAGACCACATCTGGAGTGTTGTGTCCAGTTCTGGGGCCCTCAGTTGAAGGACAGGGAACTGCTGGAGAGAGTCCAGTGCAGAGACACATAAATGATGAAGGGATTGGAGCCTATCCCTTATGAGAAATGGCTGAGGAAGCTGGGTCACTTCAGCTTGGAGAAGAGGAGGCTGAGGGGTGACCTCAGTTATGTTTAGAAATATGGAAAAGGTGAATGTCAGGAGGATGGAGCCAGGCGCATCTCGGTAGTCCCCAATGATAGGACAAGGAGCAAATGGGTGCACAGGAGGTTCCACAGAAATATAAGGAAAAACTTTTTCACAGTGAGGGTGAGAGAAGAGTGTCCCAGGCTGCCCAGAAAGGGTGTGGGATCTCCTTCTCTGAAGACATTCAAACCCCACCTGGATGCCTTCCTGTGTGACCTGGTCTGAGTGTTCCTGCTCTGGCAGGGGGATGGGGCTAGATCATCTATTGAGGTCCCTTCCAATCCTTGATATTCTGTGATTTTGTGTAGAAAAAACCATTGCTGGATGGGTGTGTATGTTTGGGATTTTTATCAGGATTCCAGTCTGTATGTTTTGGTTTACTATTAGCAGTATTTCTTTCTGTTGCTGCTGCAGCTGTTGGCCTTGATCTGACTGCAGATCTGCCTTAGCATACTCTTCTGCTGCAGAGCTCAACAAGACCTTGCTCAAAAAGGTGATGATCACAGAAAATTCTCAGCTGAAAATGTAAGGCCTGGGAAATGTAATGAGAAAAAGAAATCTAGATATAATGGTGTGATTTCTTGCCCTTTCACCCTTCTATGGAATTTGATACATTGCAGCTCAACGCACCAATCATGCTTTATACTAATTAAATTGTAGTAGCTTCCATGTAAATCCCAGACTGGCACTGCTGGTGTTGTGTTGAGGGTGCTACTGTTTTCCAGTGATGTGACAGGAGTTAGATATGCTCATCCATCTTAGTAGTGCTGTGTGATATGGCTGCTGCGTGCTGAATGAGGCATTGAGCAACCTGGTCTAGTGGGAGGTGTCCCTGCCCATGGCAGGGGGGTTGGAACTAGATGATCTTTAAGGTCCCTTCAAACCCAAACCATTCTAGACACTGCTGTGTGTATCTATATATGTTTATTTATTTACATTTAACTTTCCATATCTTTATTTTATATACACAAATGTTTACCCTTGAATAGCAGTTCCCCAAAATGACATAATTGCTCTGTAGCCTTCTGAAATGTGCATGAAGAGATAGACAGAGATAAGGCTGAACAGACCAAAGAAACAAGAAGAGAATAACTACATAAAATTTGGCTTACTCTAAATTTGCTTTGAATTTCTGGGCAGCCAGGGAGAAATTCTCTGATTTTAATAATTACTTGAAAGTGGTAAGAACAAAGGAATGAGTGGAAGAGACTGGTTTGTCTAGGGCTGGCAAGATGGAGTATGTCAAGGAGGAGAATGAAATTAGCAGGATGTGCTGCTTTGAATGCTGGCATCGAGGCACTGTCAGGATCCAAGGTTGCACCATCAGCATCCAAGGTTACAGTAGCAAGGTCCAATATGCAGCCAGGCTGTCTCAGATGACTCTGCACTTTTTCTTACATAAGAATGTCCAAGAGGAATGATGAGGACTTATAATGATTGAAATTTATCTTGAAAGTTGCCTTAGACTCTATCTAAGGAACTTGAATATGGGACCTGATGAGATGCATCTCAGAGTTTTGAGGGAATTGGCTGGTGTAGTTGCTCAATGGTATTTGAGAAGCCATGGTGGTCAGTCTAAGTTCCCAGTGAGTCTGGAAGAGGGCAAACATCACACCCATTTTCAAAAAGGGTTCGAAAGGAGGATGCTGTCAGCCTCACCTCAGTGCCTGGGAGCAGATTCTCCTAGAAGCTGTGCTGTGGTACATGGAGGACAGGGAGGTGACTCGAGACAGCCAGCATGACTTCACCTCAGGCAAGTCCTGCCTGACCAGACCAGTGGCTTTTTACAATGGAGTGACTGCATCATTGGATAGAGGAAAACCGGTTGACATTGTCTATCTGAAATCCTCTAAGGCCTTTGACACAGTCCCCCACAACATCCTCCTCTCTAAGTGGGAGAGGTGTGAATTTGATGGGTGGACTCTTTGGTGGATAAGGATCTGGATCACATCAAGAGGGTAGTGGCCAATGGCTCGATGTCCTCGGGAATATGTGCTGGGACCAATGCTGTTTAATATCTTAATAGATGTATAGACAGTGGAGTTGAGTGCATCCTCAGCAAGTTTGCTGGTGACACCAGGCTGAGTGGTGCAGTCAACACACCAAAGGGATGGGATGTCATCCAGAGGGATGTGATGTCATCCGGAGACACTTGGACAGGCTGGAGGTGCAAACCTCATGAATTTCAACAAGGTCAAGACCAGGGACTGCACTTGAGCCAGGACAATCCTTACCAGCACAGACCGGGAAGTGATGTGATAGAGAGTAGCTCTGCAGAAAAGGACTTGCAGGGACTGATGGATGAAAAGCTGGATGGACAGGAGACAGCAGTCCACACTTGCAGCCCAGAAGGCCAGCTGGCAGCCAGGCCAGTATTTTGGGGTGCATCAGAAGATCCATGACCAGCAGGTCAAAGGTGATTCTGCTGCACTTTTCATCTTGTGAGACCCTACCCGAAGTTACTGAATCCAGCTCATGAGCCCTCAGCACAAGAAGGATGTGGAGCTGTTGGAGAGGCTCCAGAGGAGCACACAAGGATGTTCATGAGACTGGGGCACCTCTCCTACAAGGACAGGCTGAGAGAGCTGGGGAGAGAAGAGAAGGCTGTGGAGAGACCTCCCAGCAGCCTCCCAGTGCCTGAAGAGGCTACAGGAAAGCTGGGGAGGGGCAGTTTCCCAGGGCATGGAGACACAGGATTAGGGGCAGTGGTTTGGAACTAAAGCAGGGCAAGGTGAGACATGAGGAAGAAGTTCATCCTCATGAGGATGGTGAGACACAGTGGAAGGTCTCCCAGAGAGGTGGTGGAGGCTCCATTCCTGAAGACAATCAAAGCCAGGCTTGCTGAGGCTCTGAGCAACCTCATCTAGTGCAGGGTGACACTTGAAGGTCCCTTACAAGTCTATGATATTTTAAAAAAAAAACGAAACAAAACTTTAAAAAGAGGACTTAGATTGTAGAAAATAATGTGCCATCCCCTTCTGGTATTCAGAGATCAAGAAAGCTGTGAGCTACTTAAAGATGCTGGCCTGAAATATGCTTAACCCCAATTTAGTAGCTGCCTTAGGCTGTCTTTAGACTGAGAACATATTAATTATGATTTTGAATTGCTCTTTTCTAACATCGTGTTTGTGGGACAGTTCTCATTTGGGAGGAGACACCTCAAGCAGGAGGTTCTCTGGCAGGAGATCAGGAGTGTTCTATCATGGAAGGCACCAGCAGAAGTTTCTGTAGCCACTGGACCAGCCTGGCTGACTCACACTCCCTGAAATGAAAGATATCTGTGGCTTTAACAAAACTCAGGAGAACAAATAGAACATAGAGTGAAAGAACAAACAGCAGTGTTTTGAAACCAGAGCAGTGCAGTTTAGATTAGACACTAGGAGAAAGATCTTCACCATGAAGGTTGTGAGGCACTGGCTCACTTCCTCATGGAGGAGCAATGGGGTCTCGTCTCTCACAGAGCCTGGCTGTCACAGAATCACACAGAATCACAGAATGTCAGGGATTGGAAGGGACCTCAAGAGATCATCTAGTCCAATCCCCCTGCCATAGCAGGAACACCTAGATAAGGTCACACAGGAACACATCCAGACAGTTTCTGAGTATCTCCCTAGAAGACGACTCCACAGCCTCTCTGGGCAGCCTGTTCCAGTGTTCTGTCACCCCCATCATGAAAAAGTTTTGTCTTGTATTTCTGACGAACTTCCTATGTTCCAGCTTTCACCCATTGCCCCTTGTCCTACTTGTTTTATACATCTCCCATACACTTCAAAAGAATTGAAAGTTTATTTATAAAAAGTATTAGGGTCTGCATGTGCCTGTTTTATTCCATTCACTAATTAAAAATAACCTTCCTATATATGCAGCCGCTTACTTCTCATTACTTAGTGCTTCAGTTTTCTCACTTTCCCTCAGAATCTTATGTCACTCAAATTATGCATAAAGGAATTTGACATGGGATGTCAGACCATGCCAGGCTGTCCTGGCTGGAGGTTGGGCTGTTTGGGTATAACACAGGCCAAATTTCTCACCTGTGACCTGAAGAATAAAGCACAGCAATTACACTCCCAGTTGTTAAACAAGAATTATTTAAACTCAGCAGGTTATCACCAAAGTCCTGAAAAATTTACAGTTATCTAGGAATAAGAGCTGTCTCAGCTAATGAAATACTGCAGCAATGCCTGTTCTTATTTGTGAATGAGCAGGCTGCACTGATTTACAGTAATTGACCTCAGTGCTTGGCAGGCAGTAAAACCTTACCCAAATTACAGCTGCCACTCCAAACCTGCATTTGCACAACTTCTTTTTAAGTCAGTCTTAAGCCTTTTTACCTCAAGAGTCTGTCTGTATGTGAGGTTTCAGTTTTGGGTCAATTTTTGGGTTATCATTCAGGGTAACAGTGATAAACTTGAGTAGTGCAGGCTCAGGAACAAAGAAGAGATGGGAAGTGTTAAGAGAAAAGTACAGAGGTGGCAATGAAGATGATTAGAGGACTAAAGCACCTCCCTTCTGAAGACAGGCTGAAGGAGTTGGGTGTGTTCAGCTTGGAGAAGGCTCAGGGGGACCTCAGAGTAGCTTCTCAGTAGCTGAAGGGGGCTACAGAAAGGCTGGAGGACATTTGAGTAGGGTCCAGGATAGCAGGACTAGGAGTAGTGGATGCAGCTTAGAAGTGGGGAGATTTAGGCTGGAGAGAAGAAAGAAGTTCTTTGCTGTGAGGGGGGTGAGACACTGGGACAGGTTGCCCAGAGAGGCTGTGGATCCCTCCTCAATCCCTGGAGGTGTTTAAGGTCAGGCTGGATGAGGCATTGAGCAAAGTGGTGTAGTGGGAGGAGTCCCTGCCCATGGCAGGGGGGCTGGAACTAGATGAACTTTAAGGTCCCTTCCAACCCAAACAATTCTATGATTCTATGACTTGCCCACCCCTTGTTCTGTAGATGGCTTTGTTACAAGCATGGCTGGGTCTCTGGTGGCTCCTCTTGGCAGGCACTGTGTCAGTTTGCAGACATAGTGCTTCTCCCAATGATGAGACCACGTGTATTTGAACAGGCATCTCCCAATCCAACAGCCTCCTCTAGGAAAAGGAGTTGTTAGAAGTTGGGCAGACATGCTGATGAAGTATGTGTCTTAGTGGTGGTTTGGACAGTGCTGGGTTAACATTTGGACTCAATGATCTTAAAGATCTCTTCCAACAGAAACAATTCTGTGACCTTGTACTTCATTGTGAGCAGATCTAAGCTGTTCTGTTCTGAGGGAGTTTGTGCAGCTCCCAGGGTTACTGGAAATAATTTTAAGAATAAGCCTAAAACTTGTCACCCTGCACTTGTCTCACTCTCACAGCTTTTCTCATGTGAGCAGGTTGATAAACTAGATCTAATGAGCTACTTAAATAGCAGGAATGCTAATGACCTTCCTTTAGCAAGTAGTTAGCACAGCAGTGTTAATTATCACTGGTATTGGGGAAGGCAGGTCGGCATTTGGTTAGGGGCAAGTCAAGGAAAAATTGTAGTAACTGCAGCAATTAATAAGCTTTTAAAATGAAAGTTACAATTGGAGGTGTAGATTTCACAGTTGCCCTATCCCAGTTTGAGACACTGTTTTTGTTTGGTTTGGTTTCGTTTCAAAGGCATTTACCTTTTAATCCTTATAAAAAGGAGTTCTGTTTGTGAAGATATGGAATTTCATGTGTTGCAATTTAAAATTAATATTTTGTGGTTTGAAGTGCTGTGGCTACTTCAGAGCAGGTCTGTGGACTTGCTTACTCAGGAGTAATATTTTTTCTAATGCTGTTTGATAGAATTAATCAGGCTGCAGCCTGTTGGGGCTCAATCTGCTGCTGTCTGGCTTAAGGGCCAGGTAGTGTTTGGATGCTGCAGTTTGGACTTTTTGTCCTTCTCTGTCCCATGCAGCCATTTCTCAAACCATGGAATCATAGAATCATAGAATATTTTGGGTTGGAAGGGACCTTAAAGATCATCTAGTTCCAACCCCCCTGCCATGGGCAGGGACACCTCCCACCACACCAGGTTGCTCAGTGCGTCATCCAGCCTGTCCTTAAACACCTCCAGGGATTGAGGGGGCATCCACAGCCTCTCTGGGCAACCTCTTCAAGTGTCTCACCACCCTCACAGGAAAGAACTTCTTTCTTCTCTCCAGCCTAAATCTCCCCTCTTCCAATTTGCATCCTTTACTCCTAGTCCTGCCATCCTGAACCCTACTCAAAAGTCCTACCCCAGCCTTTCTGTAGCTCCCTTCAGGTATTGAGATGCTACTCTGAGGTCCCCTCTGAGCCTTCTCTTCTCTGGGGTGAACACTGTCCTCACCCTGTCCTCAGAAGGGAGGTGCTCTAGACCATGACATGCTTGCTGGTGACACTCTTCTGCAGCCCCAATGGGATCTCTCCTCCCACAGAACATCTTCTCCCCATTCATGCTAATTCATGGCCCAGATTGTGGTGGGTAAAATGAGGCTGAACCCTCACAGATCACCAATTGATGTGTGTGTGCCAGCCCCTCATCCTTTATAATGTATTTTTTCAAGCAACAACTTTCAGTTGAGGATTTCTCCAGTCCTTGGTGGAGCTCTGTGATTGAAAGTGCAGAATGGCAAAGTCTTTGACATGGCTTTCTGGAGAATCAAGGACCTGAAGGAGACCAACCCCTGGAGGATTGATCTCCTCACTGCAATGGGCTAACAAGCTTGATGACTCAGCAACAGATCTGCCCTGAAAAAAAAAAAGAAAAACTTCCCATATAAAAAGTCTCTTTGCCAAGGGTTCTCGGCCTGTTTGGGTTTTACCCAGAGCTGTTGTGCACTTGCCATTTCCCATGAATTCAGTTACAAGTTCTCAGTATTTTTGATAAATAGAAGTTTAAAGTGTGTGAAAGTATCTCATTAAAGAAAGGCCAGAAATCCACGGCTAATCATTGTTGCAGCCAAGTATTTCAAGTTCTGTCCCATCTGCTCAGTCACTCCTTTTCCCTGCACTAAAAATCTCATTAAGTAATGAACTGACAAGGCTGCTGTCAACTCCCAGCAGGGACTTAGAGATTTCATGGTGGTGAGCACCTTTCAGAGATGTCTAAATTCTGCAGCCTGGGGGAATGGCTTCCTGCTGCTGGGGCACACCACCAGGGACAGGACCTCTGTGGCAAGGAGAGATGAGTATCCTGGCCTCTTCCCTGAGGACAAGGATGCTGTTAACGGGTGTTCCTGCAAGCTGTGGTCCTGTGCCACACATCTCACCCCTACACATAACGAGGCACATTGGGTGGTTTTTATCTTGAACACACAAACATCCGCATGTTAAAGCTGAAATATCTTTTAGATTGTAACTGCTTTTACCTGTCTGTGGCTTTCAGAATGAATATCATAGAATAGTTGTCTTTACTTCCTTTTTTTATAATGTGTTTCTCATACTACTTAATGCAGTGTGTTGGTGCTCCCCCACAGGTCCAGCAGATTATTTACTTTTACTTTATAAAATCCCTTATTCCCTTTCTACTCTTCATTTGATTTTCCTCTTTTTTTTTGTTTTTAAACCAAAGAAATCTTTCATATGCACCTCTGAATTGAGAAAATGCCAGAAAATCAAGTGGAACTGTGGCATCACAGGGAGTGCTGTGTTAGGGAACTGAGCTGAAGAGAGGAGCCAGGGAGATAGAATCATAGAATGGTTTGGGTTGGAAGGGACCTTAAAAATCATCTAGTTCCAACCTCCCCACCATGGGCAGGGACACCTCCCACTAAATCCTGCCCTGTATCATACTGGTGATGCTGGAAATGGGGCATGTGGGCCAGATTCTGCAGTGCTTTTATTGTAGCAAGATTTCTTCCCAAGAGGCAACAACAGGAATTTAGAAAAATCAAGGAATGGAGATGTTTCATTTGGCAACAACAGCAAAGATGAAATTACTTCAAAGGTGTTTTTAATATTTCATTGTCTAATTAATAAATCAGTTTAATTTACCTGCTTGAGGTGCCAGGAGGCACAGAAGCAAGCTTCTTCCCTGGCTTTCAGCCTACCTCAGCCTTTCCAGTGTTCCCAAAAAAGAACATGTGCTCCCCTAGAGAACTGACAGAGGTTCATTTTCATCCTTTATTGTCTTCTGCTCAGAGCGAGACACTCAGAATTTTTGTAGTTTTGGATCATTTTGTGGTTTTTGTTTCCTTCTTCAGAAAGTGACCTTTCTCTCAAGCTGGGAGCCCTCCAGTTGACTGCCACTGGCTGAGCACATGTCATTTGTGTTCTGTAGTTAATTCAGCAGAGTTGTTCCTTATGATCTGAGATCTGTGTTAGACTGTGAAGGAAAGGACAAGGTGAACTTTCATAGTCAAGGTATTATCAAGGGCTTTCAGTCAGAGAGCTGAGCAGCAGGACTTCCCCAAATTTGGAGTAAATGTTGGGAGGTTTCTGCCACCTACCAACTGTCAGAACAAGGAATTCCGCCTGAGGCTCCATGCTGAGGAACTGGCACTGTCTGGGCTTCCAACCCCCAATTGTTACATGAGAGAGAGGAGACACCAAATCCCATCCTAGATTGGGTCTTACGAGGTCCCAGTTGGATGACCCAGGATGCTGCGATTGCAGGGAGGCTGGGAAGCCAAAAATTGGCAATGCAGAGCAGGCCATTTGGCAGATGGCATGTCCCTCTTGGAGCTCAGGGCTGTAATTATACTCTGTGTCCTCTTGAGTGGAGATGCCAAAGTTCCAGCATTAGCAGGTGGCTTGTAATTGGGTGGATGAAAACAACAGAGAAGAGTGACTGTGAATTAACAGCAAAAACTTGTGTGTAGGAAGGGGTGGTGAGACACTGGAAGAGGTTGCCCAGAGAGGCTGTGGATGCCCCCTCAATCCCTGGAGGTGTTTAAGACCAGGCTGGATGAGGCATTGAGCAACCTGGTGTAGTGGGAGGTGTCCCTGCCCATGGCAGGGGGATTGGAACTAGATGATCTTTGAGGTCCCTTCCAACCCAAAACATTCTATGATTCAGACACAACTGAGGTCATTATATGAAAGCTAGATGAGAAAGCCCAGTGGTTTGGTGGGAAGAATTGTACTTTGGATGGGAAGAAACACTGTTTTCTCTAAATAAATCCTTACAGAGCTTGTTGTTTTAAAATGATAAAGGGAGCATATTCAATGTTAACATGATTCCATTGGTATAAAAGGTCAGCGTGATGGCTTAGAAAGGAGAGTGTGGGGCAAAATACATTGGGAGTGTTATTTGTTGAAGACTTTACATTTTCCAAGCTGGTTTTAGCTTAAAAAATGTTGTGTCATCCCTAAGAGAAAGCAATTGGAATTGCATGCCTGGCTTTTCATCTTCTCCTGCTGATTTCTCGTATCAATTTGTCAAGTGATTTATTGTCTGATCTTTTTGGAGGATAATGACATCCATTCCCCAAAATGAAAAGTGGTTTAGAATTTCTCAATTTCTATTTTAGAATAGGCTGGATTCTGGCGATTCCAGGAAGAGACTGGACCAATTCAGTGCCAAATTTTGGTTCATAGTAATGAGTAAAGGAAGTGTTGGGAATTAAGGTATCTGGATACAAGAGGGAATAATTTCCCATTGATTTCCTTGTCTCCTGGGTGCTGGGTGTGTTCTGCTGATTTCCTGTGGGTGCATTCTTTTCACTTTCAAGTCTCATTGCTACTTTTTAGTAAGTCTCTCAGACTAATTTCCACTGTTACTTGCCTCAGCCTAAGGACTTTTTTAAACCATAATTTCCCACATGAGACTTGTTCAAATGGCTCTTGTTTTTCCTTGTATGTGTTTTACACACTGTGCATGAAGTTCTTGTTGATAGGACAGAACACTTCCTTAGCAATAACCCAAGTACTGACCTTAAAACTGCCTTGGGCAAGATCACCTTTTACCAGCCCAGGATGCTCCAAGTCCCATCCAACCTGGCCAGGGATGGGGCAGCCACAGCTTCTCTTGGCAGCCTGTGCCAGAGACTCACACCCTTCACAGCAAAGAACTTCTTCCTAGTACCTAATCTAAACCTCCCTTCCTTCAATTCAAAACTGTTACCCCTCATCCTACTTCCTTATCAAGAGTCCCCACCAATGTAATTTTCCCATGACCTTCTCCTTGCTTGGTCTCTGCTTGAGCATCTCTTGGCAGGTCACTGCAGGGCTGTGAACTGGAGATTCTATTTGACATTTCCTCACTTCATTTTGTGGATTCCAGCACTTAATGTCAGACTTTTCTCCTCCCCCCTTTCCCATGAGCAGTGATGTAGCAGATTAGAAGTTGCTGTGCAGGCTGTGGCTGTTTCTGTGTGTGCAGAGCAGGAGGATTTTACATTGCAATTTCCCTGCTGTCTTTTGATATAAACTAGTATTTCTCACTCACCAAAATGTCACCAGTAAAAACAGAGCTGGACATTTAAATACCCAATGCCTTGAGACTCACCCTGACTGCTAGTACCTCTCTGTTGGATTTATGGCTAGTGAACTTTTGTAGTAAATATTGAAATGTGGTTGTTTTAGCTACAGACAGTCATTAAATATTGCTGAGCTTTAGCAAAAGCTTTTCACAATGAACCATCTACTGCTGTTGTGTGTCACTGCTCCTTCATGTAAGCACAAACCTGTGCTTACTTTCATGATCGTGCTTTTTGATTGTCGGGATATGCAGGTTGCTGTAGCCCATGAGGAGTTCAGTGATGGGGGCACAGCCCCTGTGCAACAATACTTGGGGGTCTGAGCAGGGGGGCAGGGAAGTATCTTGCACACAATTACACTGCACTGAGCAGGTTGCTTAGGACATTCAAGCAGGGAGTTGGGTCCATACCTCAGGCATGGGAGGGAAAACCACCTTCTCCTCACCCTCTATTCTGCCCTGGTGAGACCACACCTAGAGTACTCTGTCCAGTTGTGGGGCCCTCAGCTGAAGAAGGACAGGGAACTGAAAGAGATATTCCAGCATAGAGACACAGAGATGATCAAGGGATTGGAGCATCTCCCTTCTGAGGAAAGGCTGAGGGAGCTGGGGCTCTTTGGCTTGGAAAAGAGAAGACTGAGGGGTGACCTCATTAGTATCTATAAATACATAATGGGTGAGTGTCAGGAGGATGGAGCCAGGCTCTTCTCAGTGACCTCTTGATGATAGGACTCAGGGCAATGGGTGCAAGCTGGAACACAGGAGGTTCCATGGAATAGAAGAAAAACTTAGTCAGGGTGAGGGTGAGAGAAGAGTGGCCCAGGCTGTCCAGATAGAGTGTGGGGTCTCCTTCTCTGGAGACATTCAAACCCCACCTGATGTGTTCCTGTGTGGCCTGGTCTGGGTGTTCCTGCTGTGGCAAGAGGATGGGACTGGATGATCTCTCCAAGTCCTTCCAATCCCTGACATTCTGTGATTCTGTGTCTGAAAATCAGGTGGGATCTTGGTGGTTTTGTTCTGTGGAAAGCACAGCTGGTACTCAGAAATAGAATTTAATCCCTCATTTTGCAGAAAGGTAGGTAGGTGTGGGAGTAAGCAGGGCTTGACAGAAACTGCAGAAGATGGATGAGTCCCTCTCCTACCAAGCAATGTTGATGTGGCCCTGATGGTGCTGCAGGGGGCTCAGTCAGTACAGCAACCTTAGATACCCGGGGACACTGTCATTGAGTAGCCAGAAAGAAGATGGAGAGGGTTGTGAGAACAATGATAGATCAGGCCAGAAGAGCCTGAGAGGCAGAGGAGAACCCAGTCAAGCTGCTCGCAGCACAAGTTGCCCAATTTCATGTGGAAATCTGAACTTTACAGGGGATGTTCAGTCCTTTCTGACCACACTGTTCTTTTTTAAACTTCATGCACTTTTCACTGGGTGATTGTCTAGAGAATTGTTCCTTTCACCAGTATTGTGTCTCTCTTTTCATCTAAGTGACTCATTTGTTTTGTTCTTCTCTCCTAGATCTCAGATTTAATCCGACAAAGCACAAAGGAGTCCCCAGTCTGGGAGTTCCTCAGCCTGGGGTATGCACTCATGCTCTGCCCCTTTGTCATTGTCCTGGGAGGGATGTTCTTCCTGGCCACAGCCCTCTTCTTCCTCAGTGACCGAGCCAAAGCTGAACAACAGTGAGTAGTGAGTAACCTGGCCAATGCCAATGGGGAGGTACCACAAACTGTTTTCTTTCTTGAATGTTCTGCTCGTACTCTTCCCCTGGCCTTCATCCTTCCAGGTCAAGGATGTTGAGATGTGCATTGAGAACTTCAGCTCAGCAGAGTGCATGAGGCTGCACAAAGCACAGGGGCTGGGGTCATGCTGGCTGGGCATTCTCTGCATGCTTCTGCTCTCCCATTATTGACCACAGGGCCTGGAGGGGAGCACGATTCCCAAGGTCACCTTTTACCCTGGGCTGAGCATGCCATGGCCCAGGCCATCTGTAAGAGGTTGCTGTGTGCTGGAGCAGGTGTCCTGCCACAGGTGAAGAGTGAGAGGTACTCTGTACAGAGTTTGGTAGCCAATTTTTGGCCTGCGGAGTCCCCTCCAAGTCCTGCTCACTGCCTCCAATGCACAGGAACATCAGGCAAGAGGAAGAGAGCTGTGTATGTGGGGACGTCTGTGCTCAGGGGTCACTGTATTAAAGGCAGTCTTTCCTGGTCCCTTATTGCAGCCTGATAAAAAAGAAGCTACTGTCTTTCAGTAAGGAAATCGATTTGGACCATCTCACTGTTGGCAACTACAGTAATTCAGAAGACGCTTCCACATGACATACAAACTTCTGGGGTTAGTCTCTTTCTCCTAATTGTCCAAAAATAAGAGTATCTGTGTCTAATGTCACACTGAATGTGGGGGCAGGCACTTAGTCTGGTGTAGGCTGGAAGTTGCCTTTGCCTTCCCCCATGGGGAGGAGGAAATACTGCTCCTGTGTCTTGTCTGTGGTGGTTGAAGAGCAGTGACACCGTTGTGATGCCAACAGACACACACATCAGTGGGAATGTGCCACGAGTGGGCTGCCCCTCTGCCAGTGTCACTGCCAAAGGGTTTGTATTGATTTAATGACACAGATGTAGACAAATAGAGTGAAAAAATGCAACACAGATGTGTCAGCAGCCATGGAGTTGTGCAAACAGCAGGATATTCTTGGCTGTGTCTTAAAGAGAAGGGCCCTGGTGCGTCACTGTCACTAGATACAGTTTGACTTGAAGGAAAATGTAGTATTCAGAGTTGTTGTAAGTGTGTGAATAGTTTTGGTGATATTTTCTGGCTTGTAATGTCATATCGGATGTGTACAAGAGGTTTGGAAGCAGTGTCTTGTGCTGTGGCCCTGTATGAGCAGTTTCACCTTCCTTATACTAACATTCACAAATTCCAGAGAAAGGAAAGGTCTTGTGCCTCCTGGCTCCTCAGATACATACATTGTCCCTGTAATGAGAGGTTTAAACACGGTGAAAAAATGAAGACCTCATCATGTTTTCTGCAAAGAAATTAAATTCTGCACAGCTGAACTTCAGTGTGGCTTTGCAGCTGTGACATGACTGATGTGAGCCTGCTTTATTATCTGCATTCCAGGGCTTTAAATTAAATATTAAATTAAATTTATGTGAAATTAGAGATTAGATCTCAGGAAGGACTTCCTAAGAGAAGAAAAAGGTAGATGGTTATTTGGAGAAGATCTGAAAGCTGTCTTGTATTCATGAAGGCCTTCTCCTTGGGAACTGCTCTTCAGCCCTGTGTCTATGACTGTGCACAGGAGCTGTACATGCAAGGCTCAACAGTGATTGTCTGGGGACATGGCAAGATGATGATAAGCTTCTAGGTGTTCAGGGTGGGATATTTTTTTTTTTTTTGCTGTAAGGAGTCAAACATTCTAGTTTAGCAGTTGGTCTGTAACACATACACTCCAATCCCTTCATCATCTTCATGGCTCTGGGCTGGATTCCCCAGCAGTTCATCATCCTTCACTTTCCTGATATGTTTAACTCCCTTTTGTTTCTGTGTTTTATATTATTTACTGCTGAACTGGCTCAGATACAGACAGAACATTGTCACCAGCAGCAGTTAACAAAGCAATGTCTCTCAGGCAAGTTCTACTGCACTGGTCTTGGGACATGCTCAGTCCCATGTCAGAAATACCCTGGTGTCCAACAGCTGAATTCCTGGCTAGAGTGGTTGCCCTGGGGTGTGACACATTCCTGAGCAGCAAGGTGGGCTCAGGAATAGCCTTGGCAATGGTGGGGAGAGGCTCTGCCACTTGCTGTGAGTTGGCTTCTCAGAAGAATTTATGGGACAGGATTTATTATTGGCTGCACACTTGCCTGTGAGAGGAGACAACAGAGGGCTTGTCATTAGCAGCTTAAAACTCCACACTGACTCCAAATGGGAAGTCCAGCTCCCACCCATCTGACAGACCATCTGCTCCTGGCACTGCCACCTTTGGGAAGGATGGATTTCTGCCCACCCTGCTAGTGCTGCCTACGTCAGGATTTCTGTTTCAAGATGCCATGTTTTCCCTCTGCAGCCAGTCATGCTGCTCAGAGCAGAGGGCTTGGAAACTGGCTTTGCCAAAAGAAATCAATTAACCTGTAGGAATCACAAAGGCTGGTGTCACCTGCCAGGGATTAAACCCATTCATCACCAGCAGGGTCAGAGCACACAGGGCAGATGTCACAGACCTCTCCAGTGAACTAATATGGGAGCAAAGCAGTGCAGCACTGCTCTCAGCAGCTCTGCCTGTGGAAATTAAGCTTTTCCTCTTTAATTTCCCTGCCTCTGTGAAAAATAGTTCAGGGTTTTACTGCCGGGAATTTTTCGTTTGTTTGTTCCTTTGTGTGCTGGTCTCTGGGCATTTGCTTAGAGATAATTTCTTCTTCCAGGCTGGACAGAGTGTCAGAACAGCGCCCTCTCTTTCCTGTGAAGCTTCCTCCAGTTTCCACCACGCTTCCTTTCAAAAACAGAATTTACAGGCTTTCAGTGCCTCCTGACTTTTTTTTTTCATCAGTGCCACAATTCCTGGCATATTTTGTACGCTACTTTTTTAGCAGAGGAATTTCCAGTCAATAAGGCTGCCCCCCCTCCCAATAATACCCAGGAGAAAAAGTTCTTTATACAGCAATTCTTTTCTCCTTTTTTTATTTTTTTTTAATGACAATTCTTTTATAATTGTTTTCTGTTTTCATCCTGCTTGAGAAGCCTGGCAGCTTTGAAGACTCTTGGTAAACTTAGTCCTAGCCAAGATCGTGATACAGAACATCACTCTGTAACATAATCCAGTCAGTTTTGGTGCAATTTTTATAATACAACTTTAATCTCATGCTTTCAGAATGATAAGAGAGAGAAAATGGTCCAGAATGGTTTCTGTAAGAGCTCTTGTGCACGAGCAATAACAAATACTTCAGTTCTTTTTTAAAACCACTCGACTGCAGTTCCTACTGTGATTTCACCTGCCTGTGTTGCTGTTCCATTCCTGTTCTGTGGGATTGCAGTGTGTGGAGTTACAGCACTCAGATTTGATTTCCAAACATGACTGCCCTCTGGACTGGTATTTCTCTTACCTGCATGATGAAAATTTGCAAGACTCAAGCCATCCTTTGAGACATTCTGGAAGGGGATAGGCCATAATTTGCCATGGCAGAGCCCTGCAGAAGCAGATCAGAAATGTGCTGACCTTACTTTTACACCCCAGCTCAAAAAATGGTAACTGCAGCCTTGACAGCTTTCTGAGATCAGGAGAACTTCAGGTGCTTTGGTCCTTGGGAGTCAAAGCTGAGAACTGCATCTTTGGTCTGTCTGACTCCTCTTCCTTGCTCTTAATCAAGGTAACTTGAAAAGCCCAAACCTTCACCCACTGCAGAACAAGCAGTGTCCTTATTAGAAGACTGATGTCCTTAATAGAAGCTATGGCTTCACCAGCAACTGGGAAAAAGTGAACAGGGTGCCCAGAGAAGTGGTGGAGACTCCATTCATCCCTGGAGACATCCAAGGCCAGGCTTGCAGACGCTCTGAGCAACCTGATCTAGTGCAGGATGTCCCTGTCACTGCAGAGGGTGGCACAAGATGGCCTTTGAAGTACTCTTTCAACTCAGCACATTCTGTGGTCCCACAGCTCTGGCTCACAGTTTTTCCCAAGGGGAAACTCAAACTCACCGAGTGATTTCTCCTGAGACTGCAGAGGCTTTGCAGATGTCCAGTAGTCTACCCCAGGAAGGGTAATTTTTTTTTCATGTTTTTTGTTAATCCCTGATTTTATACCTGTAAGCATGAGATTGTTTTTCCCCCACATCTTTTCAGAGGTACAGAAAGATGCTCTGGATAGAGAGCCATGTTTTCTAATCATTTGGTCCTCCCTGCATCCTGCATGAGAGATGCTGGATGTTTTTGCCAAAGATACAGCAATGCAGATCAGGCAGCAGGATGCAACTGCAGAGTGTTCCTGCTGCAGGCATCAACAGGAATAAATATCTGCGCTGCTGCAGCCAGACAGAACAAAGGAATTTAAGGCTTTAACTACTGCTAGAGACCTGTGAGCCCAAATGGGTCACCCATTTATTTGTATGACAAGAACTGGGTTATTTAAACAGCTCCAGAAGATTTTTCTTCTCTCCTAAACTGAAAATTGAACATTTAATAAGAAAAGTGATTACTCTTGAACACCTTGAATCAGGTGTGGAAACTTGCTGGTAAAAGTGCTTACTAATATTACATCTTGCAAGTGACGGGTACAAATGCTAGAAAGTCCTCTTTGCATAGAATCATAGAATGGTTTGGGTTGGAAGGGACCTTCAAGATTATCTAGTTCCAACCCCCCTGCCATGGGCAGGGACACCTCCCACTACACGAGGTTGCTCAGTGCCTCATCCAGCCTGGCCTTAAACACCTCCTGGGATTGAGGGGGCATTCTCAGCATCTCTGTGTAACCTCTTCCACTGTCTCACCACTCTCACAGGAAAGAACTTCTTTCTTATCTCCAGCCTAAATCTCCTCTCTTCCAATTTGCATCTATTACTCCTAGTCCTGCCATCCTGGACCCTACTAAAAAGTCCTACCCCAGCCTTTCTGTAGCCCCCTGAAGGGGGTATTAAGAAGCTACTGTGAGGTTCCCCCTGAGCCTTCTCTTCTCCAAGCTCAACAACCCCAACTCCTTCAGCCTGTCCTCACAAGGGAGGTGCTCCAGCCCTCCTGTCATCTCCATGGCCTCATCTGTACCTCCTCCAACAGCTCAATGTCCTCATGTTGAGAACTCCGGAACTGGACACAGTGACTCCAGAGCCCAATAGTGGGGCAAAAATCCCCTCCCTTGACCTGCTGGCCACACTTCTCTTCATGCAGCCCAGGACTGGGTTGGCTTCTGTGCTGCAAGCACACACTGCTGACTCATGGTGAGTTTTTCATCCGCTGACACTCCCAAATCCTTCTCTTCAGAGCTGCACTCAAGCCACTCTCCACCCAGCCTGTGTCTGTGCTTGGGGTTGCCCCAACCCAGATACAAGACCTTGCACTTGACCTTGTTGAACTTCATGATATTGTCAAGGGCCCAGATACTGCAAGCCCTATTGCAGTCCCCCCTCCAAACACCTTTCCTGCTCTCTTATAAACACGGCCCATCTTGAAATTGCATTACAGGAAAAATGAGAATAATCCATTTTCATACTCTCTCTTCTGCCTCACATTTGGCTTATTTTTAGCCTTTTCCAGAACTAGATATAAAATGATCTCCCAGTTCTCCTGCTGAAGCAATTTGAAAGTGTCTGACCTTCTTTTTTGCCTTGCAGATTCTATTATGTGGGACAGGGGAAGGACTCACAACCCACTTTTAGCTGATTTTTCTTTGGAGACGTTAGGGACAGAACCCAGGAGGTGACCATAGCAAAGGACAGAATCCCCTCTGTTAGCAGTGTCCCAAGTATTGACCCACCATGCCAGGCTGACACACATCATGTCCCCTAGGGTAGTTCACATTACTAAGAAGAATATTTCTTCTATGGAAAATTTTAAGATGGATTGCAAGGGTTATTTGAAACAGGCAGGACTCATGCTGTAGAGAGATGTGGCAGTGCTGGGTTCAAGCAGAACCTGAATTTGAGTTTAAGGACCAGCGAGTGGATTTGATCAAGCAAGTCCTATAAAGGGATATTTAAGGAACAGTTTACTCACTGCTGATATTAATCTCCGTAGGAGGAATATTAGGATTGTATTGTTTGTATTTTACAAATAGGTTGGCCAGAGAGGCTGTGGATGCCCTATCCCTGGCAACATTCAAAGCCAGGCTTGATAAGGCTCTGAGCAATCTGCTCTAGTGCACGTTGTCCCTCTCACTGCAGGGGTTGGACTAGATGGTCTTTGAAAGGCCCTTCTAAACCTATTATTCTGCTTTACAAAAGAGGAGCAATAATTAAATCTTTCCTACAGTGTTAGAAACACTAAACACTTTTAGCTCAGATAAGATGTCTTTGGCCTTTGTAAGTTTGTGAATTTACAGCAAAATGCCCAGATTAGTATGCAGAGAATCCATGATGATGGTGGAAGAGGCAAAGTGTGTACTCTGAATATCTCTGAGTGGAAGGATAAAGACCACAGAACCATAGAATGGTTTGGATTGGAAGGGGCCTTAAAGATCATCCAGTTCCAGCCCCCCTGCCATGGGCAGGGACACCTCCTGTTACACCACATTACTCAGTGCCTCATCCAGCCTGGCCTTAAACACCTCCAGGGATTGAGGGGTCATCCACAACCTCTCTGGGCAACCTCTTCCAGTGTCCTTCTTTCTGATCCTTCTTTCTCACCTCCAGCCTAAATCTCCCCTCTTCCAATTTGCATCCGTTACTTCTAGTCCTGCCATCACTATTGCATTAACAAATCCTACCCCAGCCTTTCTGTAGCCCCCTGCGGGGGGTATTGAGAAGCTGCTCTGAGGACACCCCTTAGCCTTCTCTTCTCCAGGCTCAACAACCCCAACTCCTTCAGCCTGTCCTCAGAAGGGAGGTGCTCCAGCCCTCTCATCATCTTTGTGGCCTCCTCTGGACAGCTCCTCCACAGCTCAATGTCATTCTTATGTTGAGGCCTTCAGAACTGGACACAGTAACTCCAGTTCACCAGAGTCCAGTAGAGGGGCAAAATCACCCTCCCTTTACCTTATGGCCACATTTCTCTTGATGCAGCCCAGGATTAGGTTGGCTTCTGGGCTGCAGATGGAATAAGACATTAGATAGTTCCTACGGAATCAAGGAGTTGCGAATACAAAGGGAACAGGTGGTGAAAATATAAGTAGTTTTATTATTGGAGGAAAAAGCCTGATTGCAGAGATGGTTCTTCCTCCTCTATTTACTAGTTATCTTTGTGACTCCCATCAGAGAAGCTGTGTAAGGATGCAGCAGCTTTTGTCTGGCTGAATTATTTAAAATTTAAACTATTTAAAATTTAAGCTGGTTTCATGTAGGTGGAAAATAAGGCCTGTACAGAAAAATTTACTGGTTTGTTCTGTTTCCAACCTGTGGATTTCCTGCAGGTGAGGCAGGAGAGTGTCAAAGGTCCATTTATGTTGTTCACAGACGTTTTGAGCTCAGTTGTGGTCCTCAGGCTCATGGCATGTGAAATCTGCTGCTCGAGTTAATTGTTGGCAGCAGAAGCTTTGCTTAAGCTGAGGCAGGAGGACTGAGCCAGCTGGTGCTGGTGGGGCTCTCACTGACTGCTGAGGCCACAGGCAGGCAGTTCTCCAAGCCCATCAATCGTCCTGATACACTGTCCTATGGAAGCCAATCTCCTGTGCTACTGAGAAAGGAAAACAATATTCCTAGACAGCACTTCAGTCATTTCTCCATATGCCTGAAGTTACAGGAAGACAGAACTTACTTGGCCAAAAAGAGCACCAGATCAAGAACTACTTGGAGTCTTGGCTACTCTGCTGTGACCTTCATGAAGTCAGACTCTGACCCCAAAAGACTCATCTGTAGTAAAACAGGGTTAAAAGCACTTGCCTATAAGGTACAAGTGGCACTTACACCATGGATTCAGTATGTCAGCCTGCACTGTCATTGCAAAGGACAGTTCATGGCAGGCAGGGACTTTATAGCATCAGAGAACATTTTAAACTCGGGCTAAGACAGGTCCTTTGCTCAGGTTGCCCTGTCACAGATACAGACTCCGATCACATTCCAGGCAAGTGCCTGGAGCCCTGAGCAGAAGGCAACCTTCCCAGACAGAAACCTTCTCTAACACAAGGAAATAGAACAAATCAGGAAAATTTCAGCCCTGCTCCTCTGTCTCTTAAAGTCTGCTTTGCACACAGAATGTTCTGCCACCACACAGATGTTTCTAACAGTAGATGATCTCTTTGTGTGGAGAAATCTGCAGGGCAGGTCCTCAGCCAGCTGTGTTAGACAGTAATTTACTGGTGATTTATTTGATCTTGGGCCTGAATGGCATCTTTAAGTGAAATTGAGACAAAACTTCTGGAAGATTCCTTCCAGAGATTCAGTGAGGAGTATCTTAAATGTTTTGGCTTGGTCCTCCTTGAATTCACCTTTGCCGCATTGCCATGATGGAGCCAAGCAGAAGAATGGTTCCCTGTACTCAGTATCTTCAAGGCTGGTGGAAAGAGCCATAGCACGAGGCTGTTATTTTGGAGGATAAGAAGTTTGTTTCTAATCAAGTGGCAGCAGGAAATTATACAGGATATTCTGTTGAAAGATTTAATTGCATCCTGGATAGGTGCTTTTAAATTCATGTTTTATCTCCTTTCTCATTCAGTCAAGCCTTCCATTTCCTCTTTGCCCAATTATTGGACTAGATGATTTGACAGGATGATCTCTTGAGGTGCCTTCCAATTCCTGGCATTCTGGGATTTTGTGATTATCTCAGTGGGCATGAGAGCATGATGTTATCCACATCTTCCATGGTACTAAAAACACCATCAAGCTTAGGGCAGAGACCATCATTGTCTGACAGAATTATA
This sequence comes from Turnix velox, assembly GCA_013400935.1. Taxonomy (NCBI): domain Eukaryota; kingdom Metazoa; phylum Chordata; class Aves; order Charadriiformes; family Turnicidae; genus Turnix; species Turnix velox. The sequence goes on along the minus strand of VZTY01023381.1, from coordinate 38,946 downwards.
CACACAGGGACAGGCTCATGCACAAAGTTTCAGGCCTTCAGAGACCCCCATCTTCACTGACTTCAGAACTCAGTACCACAGTAAGGCTTGACTCTGGAGTTCACTTCCATCCCAGGCTTTGATACCCTCCTGAGGGCTGTTACCTGCTCATCATCACATATGCTCTGTCACAGCTGCCTAGAAGAAATAGAAGCAAAGGTTATTGATTTTTGCTTTGTGCCAGATTTTTTCCTCTGTAGAGATCTGCAAAAGAGGAAAAATAGAAGCTGACTGATATTTCTTTCTCTGGAGGCAGATAAGCTCAGCACCTGGATTAAATGAACCAATGGAAAATGCTGTTGGAGTTGACACAGATTTAAAGGGCTGTACTCAATAGATAGAAAAATTGTATGATTATCATTCCATTCACTAACCCCACTGACGTGCAGGAAGAGGAAGGGATTTAAGCCAGCTCATCTCTTGTGCAGCTGATAGAATCATAGAATGGTTTAGGTTGGAAAGGACCTTAAAGATGACCTAGTTCCAACCCTCCTGCCATGGGCAGGGACACCTCCCACTACACCAGGTTGCTCAGTGCCTCATCCAGCCTGGCCTTAAACACCTCCAGGGACTGAGGGGGCATCCACAACCTCTCTGGGCAACCTCTTCCAGTGTCTCACCACCCACACCATAAAGAATTCCTTTCTTATATCCAGCCTGAATCTCCCCTCTTCCAATTTGCATCCATTGCTCCTGCTTCCTCTTGGGGTAGGAATGACTGAGTCTGAACACTCAGCAGAGAGAAATCCAGCAGTGGTTTCCTGCTCCAGTGCAAGCTATTGCTGTGCCTGATAGTTAAATTTTGTAGCCTTCTGTCTAATTAGCATCCTTTTCCTTTAGGACAAGCCTCATCAAAGAAACTGTCCCTGGTAGGGGAGGGGTGGATGAGGCTGCTGCCAGGCTCTGTGCCAGTCTATTTTTAGCTGTGCCAGTCCTGTCCCTCTGCCTCTCACTGGGACCTTTCTGGGTTGATGTATTATTATTGCTCATGTTGCATGCAGCTTCACTTGGGTCATTGTTTCCAGCTGCAGCCTTTTAGATCACAGCATTGAGGTTCTGCAGTAGTGCCCACTGTAAATCTTGTGTGACTTCTGCCAAAGTTACTGAATTAATCATCTAAATAGCTGATGCTGAATTAAACCAGGACAGTTCAGCATCTCAGGAGAACTCTGGTAGAGAAAGGAGCCAAAGCTATTGCTCACCAACAGCAGGTGAAAATGCCAGCTACACTTTGCTACTGGGGGTGATGGTCATGGCCCATTTAAGGATACTCTGCACTGCATGGTTAGAAACTGTGGTGACTTGTTGTCCAAATGGAAATCAGTGAGGAGTGGTGCTCCTCAGGGATCACTACTGGCACCAGTGCTATTTAACATCTTTGTTGGGGACATGGGCAGTGGGATTGAGTGCACCCTCAGCAAGTTTGCAGATGACACTGTGTGGTGCAGTTGACACGTCAGGGGAAGGGATGCCATGCAGAGGGGCCTTGATAGGCTTGAGCTATCTTAGGCCCATGTCAACCTCATGAAGTTCAACAGGGTCAAGTGCAAGGTCCTGCACCTGGGTTGGGGCAATCCCAGTCACAGACACAGGCTGGGTGGAGAGTGGCTTGAGTGCAGCTCTGAAGAGAAGGATTTGGGGGTGTCAGAGGATGACAAACTCAACATGAGCCAGCAGTGTGTGCTTGCAGCCCAGAAGGACAGCCCAGTCCTAGGCTGCATCAAGAGAAGTGTGGCCAGCAGGACAAGGGAGGAGATTTTGCCCTTCTACTGGGCTCTGGTGAGACCCCAACTGAAGTTTCTGTGTCCATTTCTGGAGCCCTCAACATAGGAAGGACATTGAGCTGTTGGAGCGGGTCCAGAGGAGGTCATGGAGATGATGGAGAACCTCCCTTCTGAGGACAGGCTGAAGGATTTGGGGTTGTTCAGCCTGGGGAAGAGAAGCCTCAAGGGGAACAACAGAACTAAAAAAAAATGAAAACCTCAGCACAACCCCCAGCAACATCTGAGACAGTTCAGGCAAGGGGTGCTCTGGGATGGATGCCATTACTATCCCCTTCTAAAGTGCTGCTTCAAATGGGTACTTTATCATATAAATGAAGAAAGATATTTAATCCCAAGCAGAAGCTTATGTAAGCACAGCAAACCAGCTGCCCCCACAGCTCCAATGCTCTTGTCTGCTGAATGAGCTCCTGCTAGTCCAGAAATTAGTTCTTTGCAGGCTGGGAGGCCCCCACTGAGGCATTTTATTGTTGGTTGTAAAACTTAAGTGATTTTAAGTACAGCAGAGTGTAAAAGTGAGAGCATTATTTCCTAATATGCTTCTCTGTTTCAAAAAAACAGAGCTGGACTTGCTTAGATAGCAAGAAAAATGGGGTTTTTGGAAAACTGTGTGTTCTTTACGTTATATGTGAAAGATGATGTTAAACTGTGTTGGCAGCATTGACATGAGTTTTCTTCAAGCACAGCCCTTTTTTTGGAATCCTGTACTGCACACACCGAAGTGTTTTCTCCTTGACTTACAGAATCATAGAATGGTTTGGATTGGAAGATTATCTAGTTCCAACCACCCTGCCATGGGCAGGGACACCTCCTACCAGACCAGGTTGCTCAGTGCCTCATCCAGCCTGGCCTTAAACACCTCCAGGGATTGAAGGGGCATCCACAGCCTCTCTGGGCTTCCTATTACTTGCTTGAGTTTGATCTCAGGATCACACATGACATTTTCAGAGCTCTATCATGGGGCAGCTCCATGTTATGACAGTCAGCACAATGTATATTCCACAGCTGATTCTCACAGCTTCCTCCCCCCCAAAAAATTGGTGGAGCAGACAGAGCTTCAGGTGAGAAGGGGGAGCTGGAGTTTATTCTTGCTGGAACAGAGCATCCTTGGATGGGATGGGAACAGCAAAACCCTTTTCAAAGGCTTTATGATGCCCATATTGTGGTGGAAACTGTAGGGCAGAGCTGCATTTATTGCAACCTCCAGCATCTGCTGGCTTGGTGACAAGCTGACAGCTTTTGGAGAGGCTGCACAAGTCATGAAACAAAGTAGAGTCCAGCTGATCAATAAAAGATCCTGCCCACACATCTTTTAGCTTAAATTCATCTTCTTTTTCTTATGCAGTTCTCAACCCAGCTGAGGTGCTGTGAAATTAGATCCATTTTACATAATATAAATATTTAACAGCTCTAGAGCATGTAGTTTAATATTAAATAGACAGTCCTACAAATACTCCAGAATTACAGATGCTGTCACACTACATGAAAATAGTTTGATAGGCTCTAGAGGAAATATTTAGGTTTGACAGGGGAGGAAGTGATGGGGTTAGAAGGAGCCAGGCAAACGCTTAACTGCTGCAGGAGCCCATAAAAACTAAAAGTTGTACAGCTTCTGTTCCTGAAAGGTAATTTGGGTGAGTTTCCTCCCCCTCAGGAAATAACAGAGTGGTTCCCACCCTACTCTCTTCAAGGAATGAAAACATTGACAATCTTGAGAAAACACTGCAGAGAAAACAGAACAATTTAGGAGCTGCTGTTTAGTCAGCAGAGAGCCCACATCGGAAGCTCCATCTATTCAGTGGGGGATTATTATTGTTAGAAAGGCAAGTGGGACTTAGATGGGGATTTAGATGCTCTGGAGCTTGTTAGCTGGTGGCCATTTTACCTTTTACCACATAAAACATTTGTTCTTTGTGATTTTGCTTTCAAAAAATAATAATTCCAAGTTCACAGCTAACTTGCAGGCACTGTCAGCTGAGCCTCAGCCACATCTGGCTGAGTGTGAGCCATTGTCTGCACTGACCAAAATCTGGGGCCCTCTTCTGCCCGCCAGCTCCCATCAAACCTCCTCAGTGCATGTCAGGATGAGCCCCCTCTAGGCCTCTCTTCCCATCTGTAAAAGGGAGATAAAGCAGAAGTTGAGAGAAATGAGTTAAAACACAAAGAACAGGAGACTCTTGTAACTTGGTGACAGCAGAAGTGCTTGTTAGGAAGGTGTGCTTTATCCCATAGGGGACTGAGCTGTGTGGGTTACAAAGACAGTTGTGTGTTTGTAGGTTCATGCCCAATGCAGTGGGGTCACCGAGAACAGTAAATCCACACAGAAACTCAGGTCAGCTCCATTAGCAAAAGCATTTGTTTATTGCCAGAAAGGCAGAAAAAAGCCTTTCTGTGTAGTTGGTAGCCTTCTGTGTAGTTCGTGTTTAGTGAGAGGCTGTGGCTGAACTGGGGTAATTTCTGATGCAGAGAGTTCTGGAACTACACATTCATTTTTATCCTGTGCACCTGAATCCATCATTGTCCCTTTTCAGCAATAAAAGAATGTCCTGGGTCAGAGATGAAGTCTGGTGACGAACCATGGATGAGTTTTAATGAATCAGCATTTTTCCAAAGGAAAATGATGTTCCACTGAGCAGTTCTCCCCTGGTGGGTGGGGGATGTGATGGTTCATGTGATCTCCCCCCCCAGGGTTTTACTGATTCAGAAAGACATTTTGGTTTTGCTTGTGATGGCAGAGTCCTCCTGGAATCCTTTAAGGTATAAAATCCTGCTGTTTTAGTTTGGGACTAGAAGTTAGCACAAACCAAAAGGTGTGAGAAGATTCTGACTTGATGATTCAGGTTTTTTCTCCAAGTGGCCAATTAACCCTCAAATGTGGCAACACCAGGACAGGTGGTGTTCCAGTGTGATTACTAAGAACTCAGGCATTCCCACTGATGTCAGAGCATCCAAAAGGTCTTGGAGTCTGAGGGTGACTTGTCTTCCTTATGGCTGTGTTCCCTCCCCCCCCACCACCACTGTGAAAGGACATGGCTCTTGTCTCCGGGTAACCACAGTGTAGGCAGCATGAGCAGTATGGGGGAGAGAGGAGCGGGGAGCCGCTGAGGAGAGCTGAGGTGCAGTGAGAACAAGCAGCTATAAGGGATGAATTTTGAGAAATTGAGAATTGATGTCTTTCCCTTGGGTATCCTGCAGAGCAGGAGGTGCTGGTTGGCAAGACCCCAACTGGAGTTACTGTGTCCAGTTCTGGAGCGCTCAACTTAAGAAGGACATTGAGTTTCTAGAGGAAACCATGAAGATGGTGAGAGGGATGGAGCACCTTCCTTCTGAGGACAGGCTGAAGGAGTTGGGGTTGTTCAGCTTGGAGAAGAGAATGCTTGGCGGGACCTCAGAGTAGCTTCTTGGTAGCTGAAGGGGGCTACAGAAAGGCTGGGGTAGGACTTTTGAGTAGGGTCCAGGATGGCAGCACTAGGAGTAATGGATGCAAACTGGAAGAGGGGAGATTTAGACTGGAGATAAGAAAAAGTTCTTTACTGTGAGGGTGAGACAGTGGAAGAGGTTACCCAGAGAGGGTGTGGATGCCCCCTCAATCCCTAGAGGTGTTTGTGGCCAGGCTGGATGAGGCACTGAGCAACCTGGTCTAGTGTTACGGCAGGGGGGTTGGAACTGGATGATCTTTAAGGTCTCTTCCAAGCCAAACCAGTCTATGATTCTGTAAGAACAGGTTCTGCCCAGTGATACTTCATTCCCCTTGGACTCCATCCATCACCTGGGAGCAGCTGCCTGGAACAGCATTGGGTTTCCAGGAGCTGAATTCAAAAAGACAGCTCCTTGTTTTCTTAATTTAATTTTTATCTGCAGTGGCTGTTAACATTTGTGCTGTCAGTCTGAAGGACACCACTGTACAAACAGGCTTGTTACAGCTTAGGGAAACAGTCACTATGTCTGAATGCCTTTGGGACCTTCCCAAATTCTTGTCAATTAGTGTCAGCAACATTATTTGGCATGTTCCAGCAGTTGTCAGCATTGCTATCAAACACCACTGTGAAAAGGCTTCAGCTATATAGGATTGTGAGGATGGTTATTAATGTCTGTTCTTTTTAGAAATTGTTAAACAAGAGGAACCTGGATTTAATAGGCTGTTGTGTTTTTAGGAACCTATTTCTTGGCCTATTTCAGCTCTGACATGTCACTTCTGTTTTCCCTCCATCAGGGTGAATCAACTTGTGATGCCACCAGCCTCTGTGAAAGTCTGAGATGGTGAGTGACCCAAAACAACAATTGCTTTCATGCTACCCATCCACTCTAAAACCCTTTTCCACCTCTTTCCTTGATAGAAAGAAGTTAAGCTTCAGGTCTCCCTGATGCTGTAGACCTTCAGCAGCCAGGTCTACAAATTTGCTGCTCTTGACAGGAATCAGAGCAAGTCAAGAACAGAGAAACCAGGGATCAACACTAGTGTCCTTTGATGATTGTTTGGCTTCCAGAAACCTGGTGCTCCCTCTCCGAGCAGATAAGGCCACACAACCCCTATTGACTTGACCAGCAGCAGAACAGAACTTTGAACTACCTCCTGAGCATTATCAGCATATTCATAGACTTGTAGCATTGGAAGGCCATCTAGTCCAGCTCCTTGCAGTGACAGGGACACTCTGCACTAGATCAGGTTGCTCAGAGCCTCAGCAACCCTGGTCTTGGATGTCTCCAGGGATGGAGCCTTCACCACCTCTCTGGGAGACCTGGGTCCATGTCATACCAGCCTCATGGGGTTGAACTTCTTCCTCATGTCTCATCTAACCCTGCTTTAGTTTCAGACCACTGCCTCTTGTCTCCATGCCCTGGCAAACAGCCTCTCATCAGCTTTCCTGTAGCCCCTTCAGGCTACTTCAGGCATTGGGAGGCTGCTGTGAGGTCTCCCCACAGCCTTCTCTTCTCCAGCCTCAACAGCCCCAGTTCCCTCAGCCTGTTCTTGTAGAAAGAGCATAAAAATGCTTCCTGGCAGCACATGAACTTTCATGTCATTGTGTGGACTGTCCCCACTGCCATCCTCCATCCAGGGTGACTGAGCTGAGGCCAGAGGGAGAGCCCTGCTGCCACAGCTCCCCCTTCTCTCCACTGCTTAGCCTGTTGTTATCACCCTCCAGCACTTGCAGCACCACAGCACGGAGCTGCAGCCATTGATAAACACTTGCTAGCATTTTACTGGAGCCACAATTAATTAAATTAATTAATTAATTAAAGCAAGTTTTTGAAGAGGAGGTTTCTTTCCCATAAATTAAATACATTGAGAGAGTAATCACAAAATCAGAACTCAGTAACTTGCTTAAGAATAGCCTTTTAGGGGAGAAGATTTAACACAGTCTCTAGTGCAGCAGATGTGTTGTTTACACAGATGGGCCAAGGCTATAACAGCCCTGCCTGTACCTGGCTGTTTCTGGGCTGGACGTGCCCTCATACACTGTCATTTATCAGCAGCTTTTAGACAAAGTGTTGGTTTTTTCGCACAAAACAAAAAGCCTCAGCAATCAGGAGCAAACCTGCTACTGAGTCACTTGAGCTGATTTTGCCTGTTTACAATGTATTTGTGTTTTCAACTCCAAAAGACAACATCCTGGCTCCAGGCTGGTCAAGCCATGCTGTTTCCCAGTGTGCCTGGAGGCAAGGTGTGTCCTCAGCCACAATGCTGGGGTGCAATGTCCATCACTGCCTGTCACTACCCCATTAACCACCTTTCTCTCTTCTTTGTTTGCAGTTGCCACTGAAGGAAATGACACGTGGACTCCTGCTCCCTCCACCACCACTCCAGTCTGAAGCTCAGAGCCCTTCCATACTGGAAACGGGTGGATCCTGCAGCTCCAGGCCATCCTGGAAGGGTTTTCCAGCCCCAAATCAATCCCATGGATGCAGCCCATGGGGTGAGGCAGCAGGAGATGAGCAGGGCAGCCTGGAACACGTGAACTTCTTGAGTATAAGGACGTTCACAGGTTCCTCTAAGCATCAAAAGAAACTGTCCACCAGATCCACAAAGTGCTACCCAAGTGAGTGACTGTAGCTTGTGTATATGGTCTTAGTTGTAGCCAACAAAGTCTGCATCATTTATAGGGCACCTTCTGCCCTATTGAATGCTGCTGTTCCCTGAGTGCTCCTGCCCCAGAGACTGCACTAGTTGGGGACCTGTTCTGTACATCACCTTTTCTTTTACACTGAAGGCTCAATTCAGATTATTTTTATTTAAATATGTCGTAAGATACTTTATCTCTGCTGAAGACATTAGATGACAAATATATAGATAGATAGAGGTATATATATATATATATATTTAGATAAACAGCTTTTATTTAAACATTTAAAATCTGGAGCTGCTTGTGCAACTGTACCAGACATGAGTAACATCCACAGCTCTCCTCATCCCTGTGCCCTGCCAACAGCCCCTGAAAGGGCATGGTAGAAAGACATAGAGTGGATGACAACCTGTCACCTGAAGCTGAGCAGTGGGACAGAGGAGAGAATTTTGCTGCACTGGGTATGCTGGTGGTTGTTACAGAAAGGCCCAGATTTGGACATAAATACCTGGGGGCTCTAGAGTTTGCTCAGTTCGCTAAGTTCAGCCTTGCCCAGGAGGCAGATATTTTAAAATACCAAAATCCACTTGTCTGAATGGCTGTACCTAGGGCCTGGTAATGCAATGCTGCTGTGCCAGTGACACTCTGCTTGTTTACACACCCCCTCCTGTTGCCTGGATTGTCTGTGCTGATTCTCCCCTTTCTCCAAGCAGGTGGCTGATGCTCAGCCCCAGCTGTTTCCTTCAGAGCAATGCTGAGGTTTTGTGCATGCCCAACCCACTGCTCTTACAGAACTGTCACTTGGTCACTTTTTATCTTTCTGAAGCTGCATTTGGGATTTTATTACACAAGGCCAGTGTCTGAAGTGACTTAGTGTCAAACACCAAAGTGTGGGAGTGCCATTTCACTAGAGTCTACTCTCCTGCACTCAAGCTCCACAAGCCAAATCCATGCTGTGTCAGCTTGCTGCTGTAAGAGTGTGGGGAAGGCAGGTAAGCATGGGTGCTGGTGAAAGAGTCAGGCTTCCAAGGAAAGGGCACTGGCTTTGTGAACTTCCCCCTCCCCTTGGGCTGTTGAGATGCCTCCCACAGTTTAGATACTCCCCTTAAGTGTAGCAAACACCTCGGGTAGGAGAAAGCACCTCACTCTTGAGCTCATGTCTAACACACGGCTCTGGTTGGGCTATGAGTAGGGCTGACTCATAGAATGGTTTGGGTTGGAAGGGATCATCTAGTTCCAACCTCCCTGCCATGGACAGGGACACCTCCCACCAGACCAGGTTGCTCAGTGCCTCATCCAGCCTGGTCTTAAACACCTCCAGGGCAGGGGAATCCACAACCTTTCTGGGCAACCTCTTCCAGTGTCTCACCACCCTCACATAAAGAACTTCTTTCTTATCTTCAGCCTGAATCTCCCCTCTTCCAATTTGCATCCATTACTCCTAGTCCTGCCATCCTGGACCCTATTAAAAATTCCTTCCTACCCCAGCCTTTCTGTAGCCCCCTTCAGGTATTGAGAAGCTCCTCTGAGGTCCCCCCTGAGCCTTCTCTTCTCCAGGCTGAACAACCCCAACTTTACAGCAAAGGAAATGCCAAACCAGGACTGAATGTTAGTTAAGTCTGGAAGGTACTATTTGTCACTTTGGGTATTCTCTCCCATTCTCTTCTAGGATGTGCTAGAACCTGAGATGGTCAGTATTTCCAGGAACCATTGAAATGGTTAATCCTCACTGAATAACCCATGTCTGCCCAGGCAGAAGGGTCCTGAGGGTGACTCCTGTCCAAGTGTGATCTTTTCTTTCTCAGCAAACTCCACAGGACTCTTCTGCAAAGGTTGCTCTGTCACCTGAAATACCTTAACAATTGCGTTAAGATTTGGCTAAACAACTGGAAATTTTCCTCGAGTGCCTGGGCATCCTCTGGAGAACACTAAGTGGGTGCTAGAAATAATAAAGCAAAGTAAATCCAAAACAACACTTCCTACCTTGTGCCAGTATTTACATTCAGGGGGGAAATTCCGCCTCTGTGGTCCAGGAGCCAAACACTTGGCTTTAAAGGCACGTGAGTTTCTGATTCCCATTAAGAAATTCCTTGTTAAGGTGTTTAAAAAGGAACAAAAAGCAACCCAACAATCAGTCATTTCTTCTCAGAGACCAAAGAAGATTATCCACATTTCCTAAACTGGTTTTTGACAGGCTCCCTCTGTTTCCTTTTGACAAAATGGAGCATTCCTGCTGAAGTCGAGAGATTAGATTAGAACTGTCCTTAAACTTAATTCTCAGGAATGAACAATGAAAAGGCAACTTAAGTGTTTTGTAATTTTTCTAACTCTCCTTCTTGTTTCTTGTTAGAGAAGTGCAGTCCTCTTACAGGAGGCCAGCTCTGTCCTCTGTGTGTGTGTGAAGGAAGGTGCTGTGGTTTTCTTTCTTAACCAGGACTGAGGGACAAATGTGAGATGTAAGTGCCTGCAGCAGTTCCAAACCAAGGGATTCCTGAATCTCCTGTTCCCACGTGTCCCAAGCTCAGAGGGGGAAGACAAAGCAGCAGCTGGGACAGCTCAGAGGAGATGAAAAGGAAACTTGGCCTTTCCACCCCCTGCAGACCCTGCTGCTCCATTACACATTGGTATAACAGAAACCCAGAAAGTCAGGGATTAGAATGGACCTCAAGAGATCATCTAGTCCCATCCTCCTTCCAGAACAGGAACACCCAGATCATGTTACACAGGAAGGTGTCCAGGTGGTGTTTGAATGTCTCCAGAGACGGAGACTCTCTGGGCAGCCTGGGACACTCTTCTCTCACCCTCACCTTGACAAAGATTTTTCCTCTATTTCCGTGGAACCTCTTGTGTTCCAGCTTGCACCCATTGCCCCGAGTCCTAGCCTGGCTCCATCCTCCTGACACTCTCCCTTTACATATTTATAGACATTAATGTGGTCCCCCTCTGTCTCCTCCAAGCTAAAGAGACCCAGCTCCCTCAGCCTTTCCTTGTAAGGGAGACGCTTCAATCATCTCTTTGACTCTGTGGTCTTCAGCTGTTCCCTGTCCTTCTTCAACTGAGGGCCCCAGAACTGGATGCAACACTCCAGATGTGGTCTCACCAGGGCAGAGTAGGGGAGGAGGAGAACCTCTCTCCATCTACTGGCCTCACCCCTTCTAACACCCCCCAGGATGCCGCTGCACTTCTTGGCCACAAGGGCACATCAGTGGCTCATGGTCACCCTGCTGCCCACCAGGACCCCCATGCAAATGGGCAGAAGCTGAAAGTTTGTGAGCTGTGAAAAACTGCTCAGTCAGTACATCTGTGAAGGTGTGGGATCTATTAGAGGAAAATCAGTTCAATTAGATGAAGGATTTCTAGATGAAGGTAGTAAGAGATACATCAAGTCTGCACAAGAAATGTCTCTGTTATGGCCCTGTGTTGCCATACAAGCCTCTGCCCTGGATTCTAACACATTGCTCCTTGTCATAGAATCATAGAATAGTTTGGGTTGGAAGGGACCTTAAAGATCATCTGGTTCCAATTCCCCTGCATTGGGGGGAACACCCCACTACACCAGTTGCTCAGTGCCTCATCCAGCCTGGCCTTAAATACCTCCAGAGATTGAGGGGGCATCCACAGCCTCTCTGGGCAACCTCTTCCAGTGTCTCACCACCTGTCTTCTCCAGACTGAACAACCCCAACTCCTTCAGCCTGCTCTCAGAAGGGAGGTGCTCCAGCCCTCTCATCATCTTCACTGTCCCAGGACAGTGGCCCATTTCTGACACTTGGTGGCTTGAGGAAAATGCCTGGCTTGGACTTCTTTAAGTGCTACTCACGGCTGAGACACTGCATGAACAGGCACTGCTGTGTTACTCAGTTCCACTGCAGGTCAGGAGTGACCCATTATTTAAAAAAAGACTTAGAGAATTATATTGTGAATTGCTGAACTCATGCAGTAGAGAGCTGTTCTCCCGTGATCCCCTTCTCCATAGCTAGAGCTGTTACCAGGCTTGGAAGCTGTTTGGGCCATCGTGTTGTTGACTTTGTGGAGCAGTGTAGGAACAGTAGAACAATTTTTGGTTTGCTCATAGGAAGCATTTCAGGACTGAGAACAGAAGTTTAGCCTGAATGCATTATTACTTAGATCCAGGCTCATTAAAATTAGTGTTTCTGGCTTTATCAAGCAACAGTATTAATAAGAAAATATAATGAGTTTTTAATAAAGTAGCTGTGTATTTTAGGATTCATTACACTGAATGAAGCAAAATACCAGCTCATGAAGTACTAGTTCAGATCGCAGAATCAGAGAATGATTTGGGCTGAAAGGGACCTCAAAGCTCACCCAGTCCCACCCTCCTGCCCTGGGCAGGGACACCTCCCACCAGCCCAGGTTGCTCCAAGTCCCGTACAACCTGGCCTAGACCCCCTCCAGGGCTCATCACAGATTTTCAGGTTTGTTTTTGTGGTTTCCAACTTCAAAATGGAAATAAATAGCCCCAGTAGGACAGAAATGCCTTTAAAGCCACTGATCTCTTGCACACAAAATCACTTCATGTGAATGAATGAAAATTCTATAGACAAACAGGAGCCCTTGAATACAATGATAACAGGTGGAAATACTACCCAAAGGCAGGGAATACTCCTGTATTCTCTCATCTCAGTACATGCACATCTCCTCGGGACAGGGAGCCATGTGAGAAGTGTTGACATTGTCAGCTGGTGCTGCTGTGTCTTGTCTCCACTCTCTCATACCCACTCCCCCTGTTCCACGGGACTGTGGTTCCCACTATCAAGGGTTTTCCTCAAGGCACAGGCTCCTTCCACCCCCACTGCAATCCGTGGGAGCTGTGATGTCAGCTCCAGCCTAACCTGCTGGCTCTCTGCAGGGTGTCCAGAATGCACCAGGAGTGTATGGGATGCCTCTTGGTGAATTCTGAGGAATTCCTTCTACTCCATTCCACAAATGCTATTTTATTTTGTAAGCAGACATTAACTCCCTCCATTTGCACCGAACACCCACTGCAGAAGCAATTAGGTGGCTGGTACACAGTGAGAGGAAAAGAGGCAATGGGAACTGCAGAGGCAAGCAAAAAGCAGCAAACTGCCAACCCAAGTAATGCTTCTGCTGCCATTGCTCACAGAGCTAGATCTAAGTGAACCCAAGAGCCTTTCATAGACGAGCTAAGAGAGAACCTCAGGGTGCCTGAATCCTATAAACAAATATAGTTCCTCTGCATCCTCCGTCCTGATTGTTCATTTTCTTCTCTAGTTGCTTTCTTGTTTGGTAAACCAGCACTTAAAGTCACTTTTGCTACGTGATGTATGGGAGTATATGGTATATTTTCTTGTTATACAAGGGAGGAGTATAAAATAGTTTTCTGATTTCTTTCAGAAGCAAATGACTATTTTATTTTTTAAGAGCAATTGATTGTGAATCTCAGAGTAATAAAAAAAAAAAAGATAAATAAGCCAAATATATATACCTTTATGTAAATTAAGAAATAAAACTATTTAAAACATATCTTTCTTGTCTCACGTCTTGCACCAGCTGCGTGCTTCTGTGGCTGCAGGGCTGGTCCCTGGGACTGAGCTGCACCAGCCACAGAGCTCCTGGGGGGGGGTGTGGCAACAAACTGCCTGGGACACCAGGCTGAGTGGTGGGTGTTTGCAAAGTCATAGAATCTCAGAATGGTTTGGGTTGGAAGGGACCTACAAGATCATCTAGTTCCAACCCCCCTCCCATGAGCAGGGACACCTCCCACTACACCAGGGTGCTCAGTTCCTCATCCAGCCTGGCCTTAAACACCTCCAGAGAGGAAGTGACATCTTGGTGTCACTAAGTTCCAGGGCTTCTCCTGTGTCACTAAGAGCCCATGACTAATTCCCCACCAATCTCAGCACAATGGCTGAGGTTTGTCTCCACACATGATGCCATGTTTGCCATGGCAGAGGGTGGAGAGCCAGAGACTCATCAGGACTGCCCTCACCTGCAAGGATGAGATTCAGAGGGGGAGCAGAGCCCTGTACTCACTTGTTCCAACACCAACACACCTTGTACAGGTAGATTCTTTCAATCCTATCCTCTGAAGTGTGTTTTACTGTCCAGCTTCACCTCATGTCCCTGCACAGATGAGTCAGCCTTTATGCCCTAGCCAAAGCCTCCTCAGGAGATTCACCATTGACTCTTCTGCCAGTGAGACAGAGAGAAGAGTCTTAACATACTCTGAGACCAAACAAGTGCAACTTCAATTTAAAAGTCTATGGCCTTCACACAAGAAGAAGGCACTGGGAAAAGCAGCTCCCAGCCCTGCTCCCAAACTCTTGGACTTTGATAAAGCCTGGTCTCCCACCGAGGAGCCCTCCCTTGAGCTCAGTGCCCCAGGGCCTTCAGCTATTTTCTTGCATTCAGAAGAACACCTGAGCTCTCATCACTGCCAAAGAGCATCTGAGCCCGGGACAGCTGAAAAGAAAAGCCTTTGTTAAAATCAAAGCACACTCTGTCCCCTAAAGCCCTAAAGGTCCATCGACAGACAGGACATGAAATGAAGCCAAATGAAACCTTTGCAATTGTTAAAGGCACAAATGAGTGCCAGCAAAATGCAATTTGACTTGGTGGATTCATTTGTTATCACTTTCTATAAACCTTGCAGCAAAGCCAGGGTAAAGGCAGGTTATTTAGCTGGCAGGAGCTGTTACTGAAGCAGAGCTCAGTCTCTCCTGTGTCTTCTCCTTGACCATTCTACAAGTGCTGAAGACTAAACTGCTTTGATTTACCTGTTTGAGTTTGCAAGTGATGGAGAGCTCCTCAAAACATCTCAGCAGAAACCCCACCAGCTGGGGGACACTCACAGATAAGGGCTCACCCCATAAGTCTCACGGGGCTGAGGCCCTGTGGTGTGTGTGGTCACATCACCTCTACCCATCACCTGCCAGGCCCAGGAGCATGTTCCCACAGAAGAGGGAGGTGGCATCATCCAAACTGGACAGCCTGATGTGGCCTGGTCCTGGCACTGCTCCATGCCCTGGAGCTGAGGTGAGCAGCAGGCTCAGCCCTCACCACACAACCACACTGCTGCCCTACTGACATCCCAGTGGACTCTTTAGCCTTCCCACTCCCAACATGCCCATCTACCTGTGCACTGCCTTTGTTTCCCACCCACCACACCTGCATGCAGTTTCTCCTCCTCAGCAGGACCAAGTCCCTGGATGTCCTACTTACAGGCACAGAAAGAAGGAAAGAAATCTTTAGTGAAGACAACGTTCAGATTTGAAAGCCCTGTTACCCTTCAGAGCATCCCCAGATCATTACACAGGGATGGCCCTGACCTGCCAGCCTCTTGTATGCTGCATTTGCATAAAATATGGAAAGTCATCACTCTGGAGACATCTGGAGGGGCTTTAGCTGGGATTGAGGTTTTAACAAGGCAATGAACCAGCTTTTGGCATTAAAAGGCAGAGGCAGGGCAGCATCCCCAGTGCCAGCTGCCCCCTCTGAAGCAGTGGTGCCCTTCTTGGAGACAAGATTGGCAACAATAAGTGCCAATACCTCCTGCCTGGGAACAGACTTGCAGACTGCCACAGCAGCTCTTCCACCAAGACCCTACAACAACCTTGAGATTAATAAATACCTTGGGAAAAAGGGTTCATCAGGACAGCTCTGACTCAAAGTTGCTCAGTCAAGTGAGAGAGCACCGGAGAGAGACACAAGAACCAGCTACTTGCAGAGCTCCCCTTCACCTCCTTACCCCAATTTGTTCCACTACCTGCAGGGCATTTGACCTGCAGAGTCCAGCTCTGGTCCACTTACTCCTCCTCATGCAGCATGCACAAAGGCTGCATCCTCTATGGTAACAACAGTTCTCCTCTGTCCTGCCTCCAGTGCCAGCTGTGAAGGCAGAAAGCAAAAAGGCAGGGAAAAGAAGGATGTTCACTGCTGAACCCTGCCAGCAGCCCACTGTCACCCCAGGCCTCAGCTGCAGCTAGCAGGAGGCAGCAGAGCCCTCAGGACACAGGGCACACCTTGCAAACTCACCCAAATGAGAAGGTGGCTGCAGCATCCAGGGGTTTCAAGTGAATGGTGTCTGTGCTGCTGCTAGCCCTGTCTCCCAGAGAGCTTCACATCACTTGAGGAAAGGGTCATTGCAAAGGCAGATAAATAGCCACGGGCAAACACAGCCCTTTGAAGCTCTTCTCTCACTCCAAAAGCAACATGACATTTCCAGGGCCCTTATCTATTTCTGGTGGTACTGACCCATGTGTGGGACAAGAGCTGAAGGCACAGCAGGAACAGCCCAGCCCTAGAACTCTTCACTCTGCCAGCAGCCCCTCTGCTTCTGATCAGCACCAAACTCCTCTGCAGGAAGGAGAACACCTGGGCCTTCAGTGAGCCTCCTCCCTCCAGTGCTGGGATGGGTCCAACCTACACCTTCCAGCTTCTGGCAGCAAAGGTGGTCAGTAGGTGGGAGTGAGGAAAGGTGGGAGGAAGCTTCAGAGGCAACTACAACATTAGCAGAGTATCAAAGGCTTTGAGACTCAGCTCTCAAAAAGAAACAGCCAAAACACTGAAGAACCTGGTCTCTCCAACAGCTGATGGCATTCTGGCATTCAGGAGTTTGGAGATAAATAAGTAGATGCAATTACAAGAAGTCACCTCCACTGACCATTGTAAATCTGCTGGTAGCAGGTGCCTTTCATGGCTGCACAGACTGGGAAATCCATCAACCAGGTCAAATGTTTCACTGCTTTATTGATGTCCCTTGTGCTATCACAGGGGCCATCAGTCAGCAGCCAAAAGGCAAGGAAACCAGATCATGGTAGTTACTGATGACAACCAAGTGGACAAACTGGATACATCTGACCCCAAAATATGCACCTACGAGCCACTTAACTCCAGGCATTCAAGAGAGTCATCTCTCAGACTGAAGAAGCTGCAGAGGCTGCACTGCTGGGCTTGGGCAGCACACAAAGTGTCTGTACAGGTCACATCTGAAGTTCCCACAGGGCTCAACCACAAGACTTAGCAGTACCAGCACACTTACTGCAGCTCTCCAAGAAATCCAAGCAGGGACCTCAATTCTGCGTTGGAAAATCATGAAGACAGGAGCCTGCACTGCCAAGCACAAGCTGTTTGGCACTTACCAAAGCCTGGAGGGTATGTGACCTCCTGAAGCTCCCCATGCTCTATCTGAACCTTCCACACAAGTCTGACCCACAGCTTTAGAGCTCAATATTATGGAAGATTTATTTAAAGTCATTGAGGACATAAAAAATATAGTTATAAAAGGTATTATTTAAAACAGTCCTCTGAGCCACGCCAGCAGTCCCAGGCCTGGGTGAGTCCATGGAGTTTACTCCTGCAGCACTGGCATTTTTTTCTCCTTTCTTTTCGTCTTGACTTTGCCCTGCTTTGGTTGTGTCTCCTGGCTGGCATTCCATTTGGTTTTCTTTGCATCTGGAACCTGCTTGGCTTCATTGCCTCCATCACCTTTTCGTTTACTGTTCATCTTCTTCTTCTTTTTCTTCTTGTCACCCACAACATCTCCTCCACTGACAGCTTCCTCCACTCTCACACCATTCTCTCTGACCCCTTTCTTCCGATTCTTGTGTTTGCCTTTCTTCTGCTTGGGGATATCTGTTCTCATGGGCTGCTCTTCTGGGGCTGCTGATTCTCCATCCTCACCAGGTTCTGCTGCTCCACCATTCTCCTGGCTGCCCTTTTTGTGATTCTTGCGTTTCTTGGTCTCTGGCAGGAAGCCTTTCTTCTTCCTCTTAAGCTGCTCTGCTTCCTGCACAGGCTTATGGGCCATCTTCTCTTTCTTGGGCTTCCTGCAGACAAACACCAAAAGTCAAGAGCAACTTAGTTTTAGAGCCAAGGAGCAGTGTGAGCCATGCTACACACTGGCCACAAACAGGTAAAAGCACAAGAAAGGGAGAGGAAGCACAGCACACTGCAAGGCTGAGAATTTGCCCTGCAGGTGGTCCTCAGGCTGTACAGAGACTGGTTAAAAGGACAAGGAATCCACAAGATTCATGGAGACTTGTGGGGAAATAAATACCCATTCCACAGATCAGGTAAAGGTGTACTCACCACCTTCCTGAGCACACTTGTCTGTTGCCCTGTGCAAGGCTCTGAGACACTGCCTGTCTGCCCAAGGCAACAGCACCAGCAAAGCCTTCACATACTAACAGTGAGTCTTCCAGCAGACCATTCCAGTCTCATCTAGGTGGCCCTCATCTGCATGTAAGACAGCCACCACCAGAGTCTGTCAGTAACTTCAACATTACCCAGTCTATGTTGCTCTGTACCAGGTCACTCCCCAAAGCAGAATCCTGAAAAGGAACCAGGCTCTAATTCATGGCCTTGTTCTCAATGTGAAGCTTTTCAGAGTTTCTCAAGTTGTGCCTCTTCAGAGTGGAAAAATGCTGTCCTGACACTTGCCTCTCAGCATCCCCCATCCAGGATCCTGTGCACAAACCACACCTGCTCTAGGCTTGCTCCACCTCCCTTGCACAGAGGTCTTTAGGTGTCACAGTAGGATGGTACCAACAGTAACAGCACATTGGACCCCTGAACCCAAATCCTTTCCTCAGACATCAAGCACAGGCTCAGCATTTCCTGCCTTAGCAATCACCTGCCAGCCACTCTCTGCTGGCTCCTCAACTAGGCTTTTCCCTTGTGCAACAAAACCCAGCAGAACCCAGGGGACCTGTGTGTGACTGGAAAAGGGCCTGGAGCTGTGCCATAGGGCTGGGTGAGGCCACAGTGCCCAGCAAACCTGATCAAGACATTAGAAGTAGCCGCAACAACAGCTTCAGCTGCCTTGTACAATTTCTCCCTGCCTCTGAGCCCTCTCACCACGAGCCACATGCAAACAAGTCCCTCAAAACCTCTTGCTGGGCTGAGAAGAGGCCACCCACTCCCTGGAACCTCAGCTCCCAGTCATGATACTAGGACCCAGCATTGCCTAATGCTGTGTGTTACACCAAATACCATCAGCGGGAAGGGGAAACAAAAGTTCTGATTGCAAACTATTGACAGAAAGGAGAAAGAGATCCAAGAGTCTTGGAGCCAAAGTCACATCCATTTAACACAGGAGCACTAAAGCAGAAGCACTGAATGCTCCCTGGTTCCACCTTAAGCATCAGATGGGGGATCCAGACAATAAGAAGCCCAAAAATCACTGCCATGTGAGCTCTGGTCACTGCCCAGCACAGTACTCACTCCCACCAGCCTCACATTTGCAAAATCAATCCATAGTGATGTGCAGAGGCCAAGTGACTCATGTGAGCCTAGAAATTCCTCTACAACTTTGGCAATGGCTCTTAAAGCAAGTCAATGCTTGGGGTTGCTGAGAGCAGGCACTCTATTTTTGGGTCATCAGCCATTTTACTTCTACTGGCAAGACATCATCAGATATCAGACATGTCTTACAATTCCTTCCAAACAAGGAGCAATCCTAAGCATAGAAGCAACTCTAACAACACATCTAATGTTGTTTCAATGATCAAAACAAGCAGTGTTTCAATCTCACCAACACAGAAGCTCCATTTAACTCAAAACTCCAGCCTGAGCTCAGTGCCTTGACTTCCTCTCTTCCCACCTGCCCACATGAGTGAAGGGAAGCAGGATGAGCAGGCAGTCCCCCAGGGAAGCCAAGAAGCTGCAGTGCCCAGTACGTACGGGTGTTTCAGCCAGCGCATCACGTTCCAGTAGAGAGAATCCAGACGTTCTGAGTTCCCAATGAGTTGGGGCCAGTTCACAGCTACCAGCACTTTGTCCACCTCTGTCAATGTCACAGGCAGGTTCTGCAAGAGGCAAGTACAAAAAGACAAGCTGTAGAGTGAAAACAGAAGCAAAGCTCACTGCAGCAGAGTACAGGCGGTCCATGACTTATGACTCTGGCACCAATCCTGTCCAGCTTCTCCAAGCCCAGAGCTCAGAGAATCATAAAATGGTTTGGGTTGGAAAGGACCTTAAAGATCATATAGTTCTGACTCCCCTGACATGCCCAGGACACCTTCCACTAGACCAGGTTGCTCAGTGCCTCATTCTGCCTGGCCTTAAACACCTCCAGGGAGGGGGAATCCACAACCTCTCTGGGCAGCCTCTTCCAGGGTCACACCACCCACACAGGAAAGAACTTCTTTCTTATCTCCAGCCTAAATTTCCCCCCTTCCAATTTACATACATTATTCCAGGTCCTTCCATCACACATCCTGTTCAAAAGTCCTACCCCAGCCTTTCTGTAGCCCCCTGAAGAGGGTATTGAGAAGCCCCTCTGAGGTCGCCCCTGAGCCTTCTCTTCTCCAGGCTCAACAACCCCAACTCCTTCAGCCTGTCCTCACAAGGGANAGTAGAGGGGCAAAATCCCCTCCCTTGCCCTGCTGGTCACACTTCTCTTGATGCAGCCCAGGAGTGGGTTGGCTTCTGGACTGCAAGTGCACACTGCTGGCTCATGTTGAGCTTCTCATCCACTGACACCCCCAAATTCTTCTCTTCAGAGCTGCACTCAAGCCACTCTCCACCCAGTCTATGTCTGAGCTTGGGGTTGCCCCGACCCAGGTGCAAGACCTTGCACTTGGTCTTATTGAACTTCATGAGGTCGGCTTGGACACCCCTCTCAAACCTGTCCAGGTCCCTCTGGATGGCATCCCTCATTCATGACAGGTCAGGGCCCTAACAAAACTGCTGAGCCACTGCAGATCAGAGTTTGGCTGAAAACTGAGTCTCTGTCATGAGAGTCTAGAAATGTATTGGCACAAAAAGAACTGAAATGTCCTTTGGTTCTCTTTCCTTTTCAGTCCATGGTTAGAAGGAGGGGAAAGAAGACACATGACTATGCACCTATCTAAATTGAAAGAAGCAGCATTTTCAAACTGGTCTCTAAAGAACACAGTCATGCAAGCTCTATCTGTCTCTAGAACTTCTATAAACCACCGGATGATTTCAGGCACACCCAACAGAAAGGGTTGTCTCAAAGGTTATTCAGTTCCTACAAAAGTCATGGAAATAATCTCTCTCCTCCACCCACTTTCCTATTAGGTCTTCACAGAAGAACAGACTGTGGTGCGAGCTCAGTGCTTATCAGTAGGAAACTGGGTTTCACCAATTCTGATACTTTGGTTATTTTTCTCAGAAAATAAAACCATGTTGGAGTCTTATTTTACCACCTATAGAAAAACTCTTCATGTTCAAAAAAGATATTTCTCCCTAGAGAAAACAAAGTCTCTGAACAAAGCTTCACACTTGATCCCAAAGCTTCTAAGTCTTAGTTTTCAGAAACTGAACTCTAGAGTTCTGTGGAGAGGACAGAGCAAATATCATGTGGGAGGTGTCCATCATCATGGCAGGTGGGTTGGAACTTAGATGATCTTTAAGGTCCCTTTCAACCCAAATCTTTCTACAATTCTATGATCGGGGATAAAATCTGGCTCATCCTCACTGTATTTCTGCTGATAAGGAAGAAGATGTCATATGCATTTGTGAAACATTGCCCAAATTCTTCAGCAATGTCCTGGAGATCAGCTCACAAGAACTATGGATCACTCCTTCAGACACAAGTGCCTTTCTGCCCTCAAATCCAGCCAGGCATCCCCTGCAGAGGTATCTTCAGTAAGAAAAGAGGTGGGATGTAGTGATGGAGCAGCCACAAAATAAAATCCAAGCTTGACATTTAAAAGAGGTCATGGGAGTATTCAGAAGAAGAGCCATTTGACACACCAGGTCACACACTCACCTGTGTCACCACAATTTTGAGGAGGAGGTTCAAGAGGTTGAAGATCTTGCCAAACTTCTCTTTCTCAGCCTTCTGCACGCTCTCACCAACCACTTTCAAACTCTGCAGGTTAAATGGGGAGATGGAGAAGGAACATGCATTAAAAGGGGAAATAAGCACTCCTCCTGGGAGAAAGCAGAGAATGAGTAACCACTGTCAGGATTAGACTGACACCAGAATTACTGCAACACAAAACCCATCAGACTCTGAAAATGTTCGGGAGGGAACAAAGTGGAAGTAGCCATAGCCCAGGTTAATTAAGCAACAACTGGACAAAATCAGAGCAAAAATTCCACAACCCTGAAGCTCTCCCTAGTATCTAAGCTAAAGCACAACTACAGATGTATTGCTGCCTCCTGGATAAAAAGAGGAAAGCCAATATCCATCCCCAGCCTGGAAAGGCCAGGAGCCCATCAGACAACAGACTCACCTGAGGGACAACAGCTTTGCAGCTGGGATTTACACATAAAGCACTAACACAAAAATCCATTGACACACCAAGGAAATCCCAGTTGCCAGTACTAAAACAGGGCTTGTCAATCAAGCTTAAAGTCACCAAAATGACTGAGAGGGGAAAAAAAACCCCATAACTTTCTGTACCCTTTATGTGCTGCAGGGTTTCTGAGACACTGAAAGGTCTGGCTTAGAGGAAAAATCACTCCAAAGCCAGGTCAAATAAAAGCCAGTGTTATTTACAAGTGGAGAAGGGCAGAAAATAGCCATAAAAAGGCAGCTGGATCAAAGAGGTGACCCAAGGGCTCAGAGGTACTTATCCTCTCCTGCAGCTGGTGCTCATGTCATAGAATCATAGAACGGTTTGGGTTGGAAGGGACCTTAAAGACCATCTAGTTCAACTTCCCTGCCATGGGCAGGGACACCTCCCACTACACCAGGTTGCTCAGTGCCTCGTCCAGCCTGGTCTTAAATATCTCCAGGGAGAATGTAATAAAGTGGAATAGTCCTTAATCCTTCCATGTGCTTTTCCCCACTCGGAGGTTTCCTTCCCTGCTACATTTGTGTGATGCACACAGCAAGTCCCACAGCTTGCAAGGATTACATTCATATGAAGCAGGATTTGCAGGAATGACCTTAACGTAGAAAACAGTGGTGGCTCCACCACAGTCTATTTCTCCAAGGGAGACTGCACTTGTGGCTAGGCCCATCTCCACTTGGAGCTGGAACAAACCAGTCCAACCAAAGGGTTGGGTTTGGCCAAGTCCTCCCCAGGTTCAGCATCCTCAGTGCCTCAGGCAACTGCTAAGTTGCTGGTAAGTCTATGCACCAAACCTGCAACCAGCAGTGAAAGGTCATAGTTCTCCAGGAAATGAAGCCTCTCTCTTTAGACCACCTTTTGCTTTTGCGTCACTCAGACTGGAAGTAATTTTAAGGACTCTGAGCAAAATTCTCTATCTATATTAGCATAAAGCAAGCAAATAAGTAGAAATCCTTGCAGACACTGAGTGAAGACATTTATTCCCCAAAGCAAGATCTTTCAGTAATTACACTCACCACAGAGAAACAGTATTGGCCAACAAGAAGCAAAGGAACATTTTCCAGCAGCAAAATGGGTAGATCAGAGAACATATCTGCAACTACAGCTGTCATCAAGTAGAATTATTTACTATCTGCACAGGACTCCACGCTTAGAATCACAGAATAATAGGGGTTGGAAGGAACCTTAAAGATCATCTAGTTCCAACCCCCCTGCCATGGGCAGGGACACCTCCCACCAGACCAGGCTGCTCAGTGCCTTAAACATCTCCAAGGTTTGAGGGGGCATCCACAACATCTCTGGGCAACCTCTTCCAGTGTCTCACCACCCTCACACCAAAGAATTTCTTCCTTATATCTCTCCCTTCTTTGTATTTGCATCCATTACTCCTAGTCCTTTCATCACATATCCTATTAAAAACTCCTACCCCAGCCTTTCTGGAGCCCCCTTTCAGATACTGAGAAGCTCCTCTGAGGTCCCCCCTGAGCCTTGTCTTCTCCAGGCTGAACAACCCCAAATCCTTCAGTCTGTCCTCAGAAGGGAGCTGCTCCAGCCCTCTCATCATCTTCACAGGTTTCCTCTGGACACTTTGGGAGTATCTTTTTTAAATAATAAAAATGCAGAGATTTCCTGGCCTGGCTGATCCACTCAAGCCCTGTATTAGAAAGCCACTGTGTTCTGTCTGGGATTCATGCTACAATTCCATCTGACTATCAATAACTTGCTAATTACTCTCTCCTGGTACAGACAGAGACACTGCAACTCCATTCCAGAGCTGTCATTAACCTTCAAGGTCATACAATTCAGCAGCTCTAAAGTCTCTCAGGTAAAATGAGAAGCAAGTGCAGGGGGTGTGATTTAAAAGAAAAAATACACAACAAAAATACCTAACAAAACCCTTCTCATGCAGAATGTAACACCCCACAGGGCCAGGCACATACCATTTATTAGGCTTACCATAATAAAAAATAATAATGATAATCATCATAATCAGGAAATCATTTATGAAAGCAGAACAGCCTGATTTGCATAGAAATTTTCTTTGCAGTTTGAAGAACAAGATACTGCCAGGCCAACAATCATTACTTGTGGTTAGAGCAGCTTTCAGAGAGGATACTGAGATCCCTGTTTGGCTAAGTTTTGCTCAAGTTCACAGAAAGAGCAAATCATTATGGGCTGTCAGCTCTTCAGGGCAAGAGGAACCAGGGCAGAACTGTGAGAAGGAGCCACTGCCAAATAAACTTATGATTTGAAGGGTTTGAAACAAGTCCTAAAGAAGTCAACAGAGAAGTTCAATGGCTCTGAAAATCACCTCTGAAGCTGATTTTCATGCAACTTTCGAGCATGATTTTCAAGTGTTTGGGAAATTGGGAAGTGTGTTTAGTTTGAGGTACTCAACCAAATTAATGTAGACCTGGAGAAGAAAAGCTAGACAGAAGATATCACTGGTCTAGCAACATCAGAGCTGCAAGGTGGAACATCTATATTCAAAGCAGTGTTTTGCATGAGTCAGGAAAGACAAACACAGTTCCACCAGCAAAATTAGCCAGAAGGAACACAGTAGAGTTTAGGTGTTCTGCACACAAATAGCTCCCTTCTGAAATGGGTCACATCTAAACAGATCTCAAAGACCAGGAAGGAACAAGAAGAGGGAACAGGTGGGTGAAAAATCCAAAGCAGCAGCAAATAAGCACTCAATAATTAATTTCTATAGAATGCACAACTTTCTAGACTCCAGAAGCAGAATGAATGTGCTCAAGGGCAGATGGGCTCAGATTAAAGTCTTACTGAATCTCCACATTTTATCTTTCCCTTAGAGCACAAAACTGCCACACAACCCTTCTGTATGGGCTATGTTTGAGACAGTCAAGCCTCTTCCAAGACTAGACTCCAACTCCTGCTCAGCTCAGTATCTCTAATTATCCTGATTTCATCACTGCTGTCTCACAGCACTTCACCACTGCCCCTCATAGAATTGCTTGAGTTGGAAGGGACCTTAAAGATCATCTAGTTCCAACCCCCCTGCCATGGGCAGGGACACCTCCCACCACACCAGGTTCCTCAGTGCCTCATCCAGCCTAAAGGACTGAGGGGGCATTCAGAGCCTCTCTGGGCAACATCTTCCAGTGTCTCACCACCCTCACAGCAAAGAACTTCTTTCTTCTCTCCAGCCTCAATCTCCCCTGCATCCATTACTCTTAGTCCTGACATCTTGGACCCTACTAAAAAGTCCTACCCCAGCCTTTCTGGAGCCCCCTTGCTTAACGCAACAAAAAGGTACACTGAGGCTTCCCCTGAGCCTTCTCTTCTCCAGGCTGAACAACCTCCACTCCTTCCGCCTGTCCTCAGAAGGGAGGTGCTCCAGCCCTCTCATCTTCTTCATCTCCTCTGGACCCACTCCAACAGCTCTCTCTGTCCTGTGAGACAGTATCTTCTGTCAGACATTGCTTCACTTTCCTCCGCCCATCTGCTCCACTGGGATCCCTGTCAGTGTGTGACACCAGCACAAACACACTACTTATGTAAAATAAGCAGATTTTGGACTGGAGATACTGGCAGGCCTTGGGGAACAGCTCACAGGGGATGAAATCCCATAGCTTTTAGATGGGAACTGGATCCAAACCTCAAAAGCAGTTTTAAAGAAGTATTTGTTATAACTTCTTGCTCTGTAGGGTCCTGGCCATTGTCTGCAAGTTATGGATTCTCACAGCAGATTGCTTTTCTCTGCTCATTCCCTCAGCTCTCTGAAAGATTAAATTAACATGGACACCCCAATTGCATAGGTCAAGTGTTTTACAGGCCTACTGTGATTCCATTTGGAGAATGTATATAAAATACAATCACAAAATTAAAGTAAAAGCTATTATGTAACAGATGGCAAACTGCAGCTCATGCCTTGAAAAGAAACACAACTTCTCAGTAGCCTGCAGCATCCATAGGAGAGCCTCAAACATCAACCAGATCACAAAATCACAGAATGCTTTGGGTTGGAAGGGACCTTAAATATCATCTAGTTCCAGCCCCTGCAGAACGCTGCACTAAAATATTTTCACAAGGCTGGCAACTATCTCCATGTAAAATAACAGGGCTGGGACTGGGTTTTGCTCCCAGCTATGCTACAGGTCAGTGGTGGAGGGTAAAGTGAAAACCCAGAATAACTTGTCTAACCACCCATTCTGTGATTCCCTGCCATGTGCTGCCCAAAGAGGTATGCAACTCTTCTCTCCTCTGCCCTCTGAAAGGATTATCAGCCCAATCACTTAGTAGCAAAAGCTGAGAGCATGAGGCACATATTCAGGCTAGATATAAGAAAGAAATTCTTTACAGTAAGAGTGGTGAAACACTGGAACAGGTTGCCCAGAGAGGGTGTGGATGCCCCCTCAATCCCTGGAGGTGTTTAAGGCCAGGCTGGATGAAGCACTGAGCAACCTGGTGTAGTGGGACGTGTCCCTGCCCATGGCAGCGGGGTTGGAACTAAATGATCTTTAAGGTCCCTTCCAACATAAATCATTCTATGATTCTATATTCAACAGCCAGACTTGAATCACTTACTGGTTATTTTGTTTCCCATACCCCCATTTTCTGCTTTTCTTCTTCACCTCTTTAAGTAACAGCCAGTCCCACTTACAGGAAATCTCAGTTCCAGTTCCAGCCCAGTAATACCTGTGGTGGTCTGTTGTTCCTGAGCATCCGAGCTGTCAGGAGATCTGGGCTGGTCATTTTCCAAAAGGAAAATTTATGGAGGCAGTTTTAGCTGGAATTCCCATCTCATCTCCAGCTAACACAGCAATACAGTTCCTGCCTCGCCCTACATGGATTTGGTTGGCAGAGATGGTTCTGGTTTGTTTTGCAGCCTCCAAAAGTTTCAGGCTAGTTTTGGTGCATGGGATCCCAAATTCCCTGCTTCTCTGGACCTGCTCCAACACCTCAATGTCTTTCTTATGTTGAGGGCTCCAGAACTGGACACAGTAACTCCAGTTGGGGTCTCACCAGAGCCCAGTAGAAGGGCAAAATCTCCTCCCTTGACCTGCTGGCCACACTTCTCTTGATGCAGCCCAGGACTGGGCTGTCCTTCTGGGCTGCAAGCACACACTGCTGGCTCATGTTGAGTTTGTCGTCCTCTGACAGCCCCAAATCCTTCTCTTCAGAGCTGCACTCAAGCCATTCTCCACCCAGCCTGTGTCTGTGACTGGGATTGCCCCAACCCTGGTGCAAGCCCTTGCACTTGGTCTTACTGAACTTCATGAGGTTGGCATGGGCCAACATTCCCTCTGCCTCTCATTGCACGTCACAGCAAAGTATAAAACACCAAGTCTGTTAGAGCTCAGCAGGAGAACACCTGCAGTAATTCAGTCACACAAGGAGGACAGAGGGCTGGCACAGCTCCATGCCTCAGTTTACCTACCACGATTTTAAAGAAATTTGTAATTCAGCAAAAAGTGGTGCATGTTCACCTAAAGCCAAAGTCAGCAGCTCAGCCACTGCACAGCTTCCTTCCTCTACAGGGGAGATGGTAATATGGTAAAATGAATTACTCTCCAATAATAAGTGTTTAATGCGTGATCCAAAAAGCCATCAGTAGTACAGCTTTTACTTGGTGCTTGTTAGGTGTGTGAGTAAAACAACAGAGGCTGTTGTTTTCACTCAGCACAAAGCAAACCCTATATCTGAACCCTAACTGAATATATTTTGAAGAGCTGTGTGCTTTAGTCCAAAGCATGTTTATTTCAGTGCTTGACTGAAACCAAGCCTGGTGGCAAAGTCCTGCCTGTGTAACATCAAGGACATCACTGTGGGGAGGGGAAAGTGTTTGAGGTGCCTACATGAGCTCTGAGGGACACCCACTGCTGCACACAGGCACCCTAGGTGGTTTTGAAGCTCAACCTTAGACAGAGGAGGGCCACAAGGATGATCAGAAGGCTGGAGCACCTCTCCTACAAGAACAGGCTAAGAGAGCTGGGGCTGTTCAGCCTAGAGAAGAGAAGGCTCAGAGGAGACCTCCCAGCAGCCTCCCAGTGCTTGAAGGGGCTACAGGAAAGCTGGGGAAGGGCTGTTTGCCAGGATATGGAGCAAAAGGACAAGGGGCAGGTTTAGATTAGACATTAGAAAGAAATTCTTCACCATGAAAGTGGTGAGGCACTGAAACAGGGTGCCCAGGGAGGCCCCATCCCTGAAGATACCCAAGGCCAGGCTTGCTGAGGCTCTGAGCAATCTGATCTAGTGCAGGATGTCCCTGTCACTGCAGGGAGTTGGACTAGACGACCTTTGATGGTCCCTTCCAATTGTATGATTCTGATTCTATGCTGTTATATGGAGCCAGGCAATGTTTCTGGAAGTCTCCATGCTCACACACACCTGCAATCTCAGCCTGGCTGTGTCTCTTCCCCTTCCACAGGTACCACGGAGGGGAACATAGTGCAGTTACAAGACATGGCAGTGTCCCAAGAGTACAGGGAAGATTTCTGCTGTTTGAACACCACTTAATATTTATGCATTCCCAGAACATCTTTCAGCCCATTTCATTGCTCAAAACAAATAGCCCTTCCCCTCCGTGGGATCAGCCTGACAGATCCATCACTGCTGGGGAGATGGAGAAGCCTGGCCAACCTGCATTCCTATCTCTGTCCTTCTCCTCCTCTTCCCACACAGCAGACCTGGTGCTGATGGATAAATGTGCAGATTCAGGGCTGAATGCAGCAAAACACTCCATCCACCCTGCACAGCCTTACACCCCCTGGCACTGCCCAAGGTAAACTCTCTTCTCCAGCAGCAAATAGCTCTGCAAAATTTCCACCCTTTGCAACATCTGCAGTCACGTCAGCTGAAGGCACTTTAGAGGTGTGAGGTCTGACTGCTGTCATACTGACAGTGAAAGCTGAAGCCTGGTCCCAGCTCCGCGCTGCACACAGCAGTTCCAAAGCAAAGACACAACCTAGTATTTTGCTGCTGTCATGGCCCAGGTCCCTAGGTTGCAGTCACATCCA
This sequence comes from Turnix velox, assembly GCA_013400935.1. Lineage (NCBI taxonomy): Eukaryota > Metazoa > Chordata > Aves > Charadriiformes > Turnicidae > Turnix > Turnix velox. Next base: position 9,831 of record VZTY01023381.1, on the reverse strand, counting down.
CCCAGCAAGTGGGTTTGGGGCCCTACAAGAGTGTGTCCATCACCAGAGCCAAAGCACAAGACTTCCCACATCCAGGCACACAAAGCTGAGAGCTCTGGGAAGGGAACAGCCTCCCTCTGCTATCTGGAGGCTGATTACAAACTGACAAGCAAGTGAAGTGTCTGCTCATAGCTCCTGCTCTTATTCAAGGTAAGCAGCCTGCCCTTACCTGGAATTAAACTCACATTTCTCCTGAGAGATGAGCAGTAAGCCAGCATCACTCCCTCCATTTTACAGAGCCCCAGAGAGGTCAAGTAACATGACTGCATCATGCAGACCATGACAGAGCCAGGAGTCAACCCAGACCTTCCCAAAACCCAGACAAGCCACCTCCAAACACTTGGTTTTGGCAGCATTAGGTGGATAGTTTGACTTAATGATCTTAAAAGGTCCATTCCAGTTTAGATAATTTGATGATTCTGTGCTTCCACTCATGACAATGTTCACTCTGCAATACAAGAACCCAAGCTAGAACTTAAGGCTAAGCAATAGAAGACAAAGAATGGGGAAGGGAAGAGCCAGACCTATTTCCAACTTGGAGTACATAGGACACACAAGGAGGGGCATCTGCTACCAAGAGCACTGAAAGAAAGAAATAAAGACTGACAACCTCTCCTTCCTTTGTGTTCTCTCACTGAGCTTCTAAAGACTGAAAGTACTAACATTCAAAAATCTTCCTTGCATTTCTAGCAAAATTAAGTCATCACAAAATGCTCCCAACCTTCTGCTCAAACCTGACTGAGAAAGAGTGAAAGGAGAGGACACTAAGCAGACCCATATGCTAAAGGGGTACAACTAAAGGGTATTTTCTGCAATGTTTATTTTGGCTTCTGCTAGAGGGAGGAGCCCAAAAATACAGTAGCCATTTTGTTTCTCACAGAAAATGTCAATGCTTTCCCAAGTTTAAAGATCTCAAATTTTTTCCATAGACCATATGAAAATGGAAGAAGGAAAAACCCATGCAAGACAGCTGAGGGAGTAGAGGAGAATCAATTCTCCACAGAGACATCCAGTACTCCCAAAGCACATCAAAGATATCAGTTAAATCACTGCTGGCCTCACTTTACAAGCTATGAGGCTGAGACAGGGCAGTGAATTAAGAATTTATAAAGAAGGATAGATGAAAGTTCAAGCAATCTTCAAGAAAAAAATTGAAGAACATCTTTTATAGAGATCTGATTAAGTCACTGTTAATAATTTATCTCCCTACAAATTAAGGTATCGATAATCAAATGTGATGCCCTTCAGAAATGAAAGGCATGTCTCCACTGGAAGGCTATATAGCACATCCCTCTCTTCCCCACACATTCTGAGTGGCTGCAGCTAGCTATTTTAAATCCCTAGCTGAAAAATACAATAAGTAACAAAACCCTCTAATGCCATACAGAAAGTCTTCAGAGAGCATATAATAACTTTCAAGTGATATGAGCCTTGGAAAAGAGGTCTTGGGTTATCTACAACATCTCCTGCACAGACCATTTAATCCCCTGTCTGTCTGCACTCATACAGAAACACAGCTGCCTGCCCAGTCCAAGTCTTCCTCTTAGGAGGCATCACACGTGCCTCATTAGGATTATGTGTATATTTATCTGGAGGACTCCAATCCCAGTGACTGGAAGCACTTTGGTCTTGCACTGAAGTTGGGTATCAGATTCTGTGAGCATTTTTACATTCCAGGCTGCCTTGATCTCTATTTAGCTTCAAAGAGACAGCTTGAACACTATGACTCTGCCAATCCTTTGTGCAGGATCTGCCACTGGCAGAACAAGCAAGGGAAAAAAGAGCAGTGAAGTTGAGCCCTTTCTATGATGTTGAACATGAACCAGCAGTGTGTGACAGCAGCCCAGAAGCCAACCCAGTCCTCAGCTGTATCAAGAGAAGTGTGACCAGCAGATCAAGGGAGGTGATTTTGCCCCTCTACCGGGCTCTGCTGAGACCCTAACTGGAGTTACTGTGTCCAGTACTGGAGCCTTCAACACAAGAAGGACATTGACCTGTTGAGGGGGTCCAGAGGAGGCCACGAAGATGATGAGAGGGCTGGAGCACCTCCCTTCTGAGGACAGGCTGAAGGATTTGGGGTTGTTGAGCCTGGAGAAGAGAAGGCTCAGTGGGGACCTCAGAGTAGCTTCTCAATACCCCCGCCAGGGGGCTCCAGAAAGGCTGGGTAGGACTTTTGAATAGGGTCCAGGATGACATGACTAGTAATGGATGCAAATTGGAAGAGGAGCGATTTAAGCTGGAGATAAGAAAGAAGTTCTTTCCTGTGAGGGTGGTGAGACACTGGAAGAGGTTGCCCAGAGAGGCTGTGGATGCCCCCTCAGTCCTTGGAGGTGTTTAAGACCAGGTTGGATGAGGCACTGAGCAACTTGGTGTAGTGGGTGGTGTCCCTGCCCATGGCAGGGGGTTGTTACTAGGTGATCTTTAAAGTCCCTTCCAACCCAAACCACATGATTCTGTACTTACTGCAGAAGACAGGCAAAAGGAAACCCTTAGGAAAGTGCTGTGTACAAGCCAGAGGATGCAGTCTTACCAATAATTTTTGTGAAATTTTTGTTTTCAAGTCACTCAGCCATGAAAATATACTTTTTCTGGGATATTCCTCAAATTCATTCCACCCTTCCCCTTGACTTCCACATCATAACTAGGAGTTCAGCACTAAGTTGGGAGTTACACAAAGCACCTCAGTTCAGGAGGGCAAGTCAGTCCCTGGGAAAGGGACCACAAAAAAAAAAAAAGGTAACAAAACCCTGTATTTCCATCCTGGGCTTGCTGCCCCAGTTCTGTCAATTAGTTCCTAAAAAAAATGGCACAGGTTCAAGATCACTCTAAAGTCAAGACAGCAACTTTGTAATGTATCAGAAAAAAAAAAAAGAAAAAAACCCCAAAAACTAGAAATACATCTAACAAGGGGAACAAACACCCAACGCTGCCCTCAATGACAAAGACCAAATCAAGAGGAGTTTGATAGAGTGAAAAAGACAGTGTGTGCCCCTGGCAGCTCCACAGAGATTCCTCACCAAAGCTGTGTCACAGTTCCCTGCATGAAATGGGAATCTGGGACCTCTCAGGCTCTGCCACCCCTGCATGACTCCAGGCAGTCTGAACTCAAACCAACCTCATCCTCTTTAGATAACACAGGGACTGAGCTGCTCCCAAGCCAAGTTGAGAAATAGATTGTCCATGCCCAAAGAGGACCTCTGGGGTGTCTCAGGAGATTCAAGTTTCACTCTTGGCTTAGCTCCTAGCCAAGTGTGTCATCTGCAAAACAGGGTGAACAACTTTAGTAAACTAAATACATTAGCTCTTGGGTTTCTCTGAAATACTTTCTTCATTACATCAACATCTCACTGGTTTGAATTTCCTTTGTAAAGAGTTTTGAGACCTACTAATAAAAGAACAAAGCTCTTGACAAGGAAGAATCCTCTATCAGATGCTCCAGCATCTCAGGTGAGCTCTGTCATTTACCACATGAAGCAGCATCATTTCTTTATACTGTAAACACAACTGAGTTGTCTAGACTCCCAACATGAGAATAAACTAGAGCAATTGCAGTAAGATTTGGCTTCACAAAAACTATTTAGGACTTGGAAGGCAAAAACTGTGCCAGAGCTATTTTTCTGATTCCTCATCTTTATGGACAAGGCACTGAGCAACCTGATCTTGTGGCAGCTGTCCCTGCCTATGGCAGAGGTGTTGAAACTAGATGATATTTCAGGTCCTTTTTAACCCAAAAGTATTCTATGGTCCTAAGGCTTGTGGCCAAGGCTCTCCACTCAGATGACACAACAGAACATGTCAAGAGCACCAACAGCAAGTAGGTCTCCCACAAGCACAAGTCAACTCTGAAGCTTCTCGTAGGATTTCAAGACTCCCCTCACCGAGGGCAAGGAGATGGCAAACATGAATCCTTCATGAGTGTGATGTATGTTTTATAAGCCCACTTAAACATTTTGGGAACAAATAAGGTCAAGTTAGCTTATGTAAGCTTGAGAGCTACTGCCTCGCAGCAGCAGGACCTGCTATTTTAGGAAGCTGTCTCTTCATTTAAAGTTCCTGGCCACTGATTCTCCCTCAAATGCCTCTTAGCTTTGCAGCCCTTATCCAATGATATCCAAGGCTGCAGTTTTCTCACATTGCTTCTTTCACAGTTCCAGCACATACCATTGCCTAAAACCATCCCAGGCTCCCTGCTCCCCACCAAGCAGTCTGTAGGTCTGCAATGTCCTCACTGAGGGAGGCAAAACACCAGGAGACAGCATCCTCCCCTCTCACATCCTTACACCTCCAACAGGAATCCTGCACCTCAAGAGATATCAGCCCCATAGCTGTGAATCTGACCTGGGACACAGAGCAAAGCCTTCAACAATACTGCTGCTTGAATTACAAGTGCCTGTCAGTACACTTCAAGAGTTGGCCCTTCCAGGTTATTCCAGGCTTCTCCCTGGATCAAAGAAAAGTGTAGAATTCTGTATTATCATTTATTCCTCTCAAAACAGCTATTTGTTAGGGATGGTGGCAGGAGTGGCCTGTGACAGTGAATGCAGACATTTCAATAAGAGGTAGGGCAGTAAAACTTCATCATTTTCCACAGCATCATGAACTCCTCTCAGTTGAGGTTCTCATGAATAAACCCTCACATGCCAACATCTACCTACTTATGTGCCCACCTCCAAAATCATGGCTCAGCTGGAATGGCCCACTGAAACAAGTCACAGGTGAAAAGGGACAAGACTGAGTGGCAGGAGAAGCTCTCAATTCTGCAAATGACCTCCGGGTAATCAGAGGCAACTGTGAATGTCAGAACCAGAATGGACTGCCATTTAGCCCAAGCTCTTACTTAACAACCTCCAAACTCACCTCCTCATTTCAGTATCAAGCCCGTAACTTCCACCCAATCTGGAGTAACTCTTTCAGCCAAGCACACAGTTTTCACATGGAGATCTGAGCTAATAAATTCTTCAGCAAGTTATTTTAATGGTGAAATACTGAGAAATAAACACTTTCTCCAGATTTGCAATTTGCTCAGTTTCCAGCTTCTGACATCTGCTACAAGGGATTTTAACTGGTCTCTTTGGGAGACAGTATCACAGAATCGCACAAATGTCAGGAATTGGAAGGGATCTCAAGAAATCACCTAGTCCAATCCCCCTGCCAGAGCAAGAACATCCAAATCAGGTCACACAGGAAGGCATTCAGGTGGGGTTTGAATGTCTCCAGAGAAGGAGACCCCACACCCTCTTTGCAGCCTGTGCCACTCTTCTCTACACTCACTGTGAAAATTTTTTTTATTATGTGGAACCTCCTGTTCCAGCTTGCACCCATTGCCCCAAGTCCTGTGTCGCTGAGAAGAGCCTGGTTCCATCCTCCTGACACTCTCCCTTTGTATATTTATAAACAATAATGAGGTTACCCCTCAGTCTCCTCCAAGCTAAAGAGACCCAGCTCCCTCAGCCTTTCCTCAGAAGGGAGATGCTCCAATCCCTTCATCATCTTCGTAGCTCTGAGCTGTACCCTCTCCAGCAGTTCCCTGTCCTTCTTCAACTGAGGGCAAGCTGTTACAGTTTGATATGTGAGTTCTGTTCCACAGAGCCACCACATGTGGTGCCTATTCTGTCCTTCTTATTTGAGGGCTTGGGCTGGAACAAGTTGCAGGTTTTACATAGCTGGAAAATAAAAATCATACCTAACTCACCCACTGGATTCCTGTTGTGACCATTAAATAAAAACTATTTAACAAAACTGAGGATTACCTGTTCACTCAAGAATTACAAACACCTCAACTTCCTTGACTGAAACTCACTTAGATTTTGTCCCTCCCTGACAAATGAAAACAAAGCTCATTGTTCTGTTCAAATATGGTGAATTCCAGAATGGCTACATTACCATTCAAAGAAGTGAGCAAAGAATGAAAGCCACACTTAGAAAGAAGTCAACATTACAGGAAGTCACACAGGAACATCAAGACTGCAATCTCCCATGTTATCAAGTTGACTTAGCACATTGTATGAATTTGGCTGCTTGGTTCCCCCCACGTCAATCCACATGACTGTAACTAAATGGCATTTGCTTCCTCCTTCTCCTGTCTCACAGATCATCTCCCCCGCTGAGTGCACCCTCAGCAGGTCTGCAGATGACACTGAACTGTGTGGTGCAGGTGACACAGCAGAAGAAAGAGATGCCATCCAGAGGGACCTGGACAGGCTTGAGAGGTGGGCCAATGCCAACCTCAGGAAGTTCAACAAGGCCAAGTGCAAGGTCCTGCATCGGAGTCAGAGCAACCTTAAGCACACACACAGGCTGAGTGGAGAGTGGCTTGAGTGCAGCTCTGAAGAGAAGGATTTGAGGGTGTCAGGGGATGAAAAACTCAACATGAGCCAGCAGTGTGTGCTTGCAGCCCAGAAAGCCAACCAAATCCTGGGCTGCATCAAGAAAAGTGTGGCCAGCAGGGCAAGGGAGTTGATTTTGCCCCTCTACTGGGCTCTGGTGAGACCCCAACTGGAGTTACTGTGTCCAATTCTGGAGCCCTCAACATAAGAAGGACATTGAGCTGTTGGAGCGGTTCCAGAGGAGGTCACGAGATAATGAGAGGGCTGGAGCACCTTCCTTCTGAAGACAGGCTGAAGGAGTTGGGGCAGTTGAGCCTGGAGAAGAGAAGGCTCAGGGGGGACCTCAGTGTAGTTTTCCAATACCTGAAGGAAGGGGGCTCCAGAAAGGCTGGGGTAGGACTTTTTAATAGGGTCCAGGATGGATCCTATTTTAATAGGGACTAGGAGTAACAGATGCAAATTGGAAGAGGGCACATTTAGGCTGGAGAGAAGAAAGAAGTTCTTTGCCGTAAGGGTGGTGAGACACTGGAAGAGGTTGCCCAGAGAGGCTGTGGATGCCCTCTCAGTCCCTGGAGGTGTTTAAGGCCAGGCTGGATGAGGCACTGAGCAACCTGGTGTAGTGGGAGATGTCCCTGCCCATGGCAGGGGGGTTGGAACTAGATGATCTTTAAGGTCCCTTCCAACCCAAACCATTCTGAGATTATATAATCATTGCATCCAAAACCTCTTCAGGTACAATCTGCACTAGCCACTGAATCGGGTGGCCTGGAATTTCTGCCACTATTTTCTCTGTGCAAGAAATTTTAAGGTTTCCCTTATAAACAATATCAGCAAGGGAATCAGATCTAGAAGACCTGCAATGCATCAGGAGTCTCAAGTAGAGCACATCTCAGCTCTGCCTCTTTGGTCCCAAAGTTCATCCAAATATAGAACTTACACAACATTTTCTGAAATTAAGTAAATATTCACTATACCCAGCAGTTCAAAACGCAATTTTTAAAACTACTTTAAATTCATCCCTATGAGTGCATCCCCTAAAACTCGAGCTCTGTTGCTTGGATCCTCACCCAGGCAGAGCTGAGCTGTATGAGCTACATTTCTTGCACACTGTGAAAATGCATTTCATTACAGGGATGCTGTAACCCTGGTGGACACTCCCCAGAATCTGGTGCAAGCACAACCACTCAAAGATCAGTGAAGTCCAGCACAGCCACAGACTCTCCAGCACAGAGAAGGAGCACCACACTAGTAAAGGCAGCATCCATTAGGTGGTATCTGTACAATGAAGCTTGTTACCTCTGTCACTTGGTTGATGCATTTTCTGATCAATTCCTCCTGCTCCTGCTTTGTCAGGAAGAGCTTTATCTCAGGAATCAGCAGAACCTTCTGGAGAAGCACACAGGCCTGGCCCTGAAAAAGAAAAGGGAGAGGAGACATGAAACTGCAAACTCTTGGGAAGATGTTGGAGATGCAAATCTCCAGCTGAAGCAAAGAGCTAAGCCCAGCATGCAGGGAACACCAGGCTATAGGTGCTGCATGTCCTCACCAACATATGTGCTGCTCTGTTAGAAAACCTTCTCTAGACCCTAACAGAGTGACTCCTTGGGAGACAGACAGGTGGTTTTTGGTTGAATGCAGATACTTAAAAGACAAGGTCAAAGGGAAGGGAAAGAGATCATGCCACTTCTAGATTTAAGCATTAATAACCAAAATGTGCTTTAGTAGCAGCTCTGATTGCATCTCCAAAAGTCTTCAGGCAGCCATTTGCATGACTGCACCCTTTACCGAGCTCTGATGAATGCAGTAGGCACAAATAAACAAAAATAAAAGCTGATAGGTTTGCAAATGCTTCATTTCAAAGGAGCTCTCAATGGAAAGAGCTGTTTGGAGCAGCTTGCGGCCTTGCCCCAGAGTCAAACTTACTCATTAAGTCTCTTTCTGGATTAACACAGAGATGAAAAGAATAGCCACTAGAAAACCAACAGTCACCTGCAATCTTACAAGTCCTAAATTTCAAATTTCAAACATTCCTATTTAAGGTTTTCTTGGGTAGAAGAAAAAGGCAGCAACAGACAAAATCGAATGACAGAAATGCAAAGAATACACCGACTAATTAATGCAAGTAGTTTAGAGGGTTTAAAAGAAAATCTCTGGTAGCAGCATGGAGATAGTGAGCAAATTCTACCCACATACAAAGAAAAAAAGTTGCCTCCAGCTGCCATCATACAGACAGGTATAGAATGCAGGCACAAATATCAAAAATCATTCAGAATTACATCAAATTAATCTCATCCAAAGAAAGCCAGGGCTGCCATTTGTAACCACACACTGCAGCTGAACCCACCCCAAAGGAAACAATTGAGCAAATTTTGTAAAACCCATTATCTAAGACATTGATATCAAAATCTAAGAGGTCTCATGAGAAAATACAGCCTGGAGATACCCAGCCTGGCCTCCAGATACTCCCGGGGTCAGAAGGAAGAAACCTGGAAAACATGCAGCAGGAGGATAAAAATTAACTGCATAGAACCCATGTCTCTACTGGAGTATTTTTATGGAATTATTTACTGAAGAATTCCAAGAAAGGGAAGAGAAGAAATCCCTGTATCTCCTGAAAGCAGTAAGACCATCCAAAGTTGTAGGCAGTCAAACACAGCTTGTGTAACCCCTCACAAGCTCACAAAGGTCTGTGTTTCCTGTACAATATACCCCAGGCTTCTGGGAGGGGCAGGGTGGCTGGAAAATTCCAGCACTTGTATTTGTGTTATAATTCACACACCTATTTAAGCCTACCTTCAGTTTGCACCAGTATGGCCAACGAGAGAATTATCCAGAGAGTTCTCACTTACCAACAGAAATTCTGTTCTTTACCAGAGGGAGAAAATGCAGCAAGGAACCAATGAGAACACATCAAAAGATTTATGTTGATTTAATGAGAGAGAGCAGCCTGATGCCACATTGGAGACAGACAAGCTTACATATTCCTTGTAATTATGGGGAGGTTGTGTCTTCAAGAACAAATTATGGCATGTCTGCATGCATGTACCAAATGTAGTGGAAAGTCACTCCAGTGCAATTACAAAGCAAATGTGACCCTGGGAGCAGATGAAAAGCCGTAATTCATTCTGAGAGGCTCAGGCAGGGTCACAGACCTCAAGGCACTGTCTCTCCTTTGACAATTACAAAAGCATTCATCCTGTAAGTGGGTGCTAAGTGCAGAGATGGGTGCTGTTAAGCTGCCATGATAGTACCTCAGGACCATAGACCTGCTCAAGAGACAAACAGAGGACTGGAGGCAACAGCAGTAAGGACTGGTAGAAGTCAGCAGTGAGCAGGAGCACTGTCAGTCAATGAGGAAAAGAAGTGTAGAGAAATCAAATCCATCCAAAGGAACAAGAAGCTCCTCAAATGCTGGACTGATAGAACAGACCTTGAATGGGACCTAGTCACAAAATCACAGAGTATC
>VZTY01023379.1:47500-73609 GCA_013400935.1 Turnix velox | reverse complement strand
CCTCTGCCACCGCCGCTCCCTCCCCGGTGGGGAACCGGCGCTGCCAGGGGCGCAGCCGAGGGGCCGATGGTGGCGGCAGTTCCCGGTCTCTCTCCCCCTCTCCTCTCGCTGCCCCGGGGCACACGGCAGCCCCGTTCTCTCCCGGTCCGGGCACGCAAAAGTTGTCCGAGGCTGCTGTCGTGTTCCTTGTGTCTGGAAGCCCACGTAGGGCGCTTTAATTGCCACATTTTCAAACCGAGGTAATGGTGGGGATGTCTTAGTAATTACCTTAATGAGATAACACCTTTCCTTCCCTGAACCTACTCATTATCACGCTTCTTGTTCAAATTCCAACTACAAAGAGCTATGCTCGTAAAAAAAAAAAAAAAAAATGGGGGGGAGAGGGAAAGGGGAGAGCTCTGAAATTTATTGGAGGTTTCATCCCCTTAAAACAAGCACCTTATAGGGATCTTTAGCTTATGAAGAGAGCTGTACCCGGTTCCGAGAGAGGTTAGCTGGAAGTAAACTAAACATCTGGGGTACCCCTTAATTATTCTTGGTTGGCTTCTTTGGCTTGACCTGTAGGGATGCGAGGGTGTCAAAGTGATGAATTTTAAGATGTTGGGCTGTGAAGACGTGCAGCTGCAAGACTGATGGATTTAGGAAGGGAATGGTAACAAGGTTAGCTGCATGTGAAGTGTGAATTGAGATTTTTGCAAAGAGACTGTGATTGCAGATGGGCATAATGTTGTACCCTCGCATGAAATCTTGCTATTATTGCATAATGGTCAGACAGAGTGTGAAATGACTTATTACTTTACTTTTATTCTTTAATGAAGTTGGGTAGGGAAGGAGAACTACCAGGAAATCGATAGTGGTGGTGCACGGAAACTATATGACAGGTGCTGATATATTAATAATTTATTCAGCTTCTTGTTCCTCTCCCAAATTTTATGCTGTTTCAGAATGCAAACAAAAATACAACTAGTGGACCTAGAAAGTGAAGATGTGCAGAATGAAAACTATTTTTTTTTTCTTTTTGCCACCCTTTCTTTCTGCAGTGTCTGTGAAGTGGGTGCTTCTGCGTGGCAGTGTGTGGTGTATGTATCTTCTAGGTAAAATATTATATACCTACATCCAGGTGCTGCAGAGACAGTTTCTAGAATGATTTACAGCTGTTCAACTCGTATCTCCTTTCTAAATCTTATCTAGATCTAGGCAGACAAGCAGTGATTTGGACACTGTTATGAACCCATGGAAATTCAAGTGGCCTTTTCTTCAGCTTGACTTCCATGTGCAAATCCCTCTCCCTTCCTTCCACACCAAATACCAATGTCTGCATGGGTGATATCATCCTAAAAACACACAGGACAACACCTGCCTGTTTGCTTCTGCACAGCAGAGTGTGGATATGACCCGAGCATCCAGGGTGGATGACATCCCATCCCATCCCATCCCTTGTTTCATGTGCAGCCAGGGTAAAACACCTATTACCAGAATTTAGGATTCAAGTGTGCAGCCACACAGGTCTTTATGAATATGCAGTGAGGAAAAGGAACTAGAGCTGCTCCCTCAGGATACTGTCCTAAAAAAGAGGATCCCCCAGGTGACTAACCTCAGGATGCCACCACTGAGATGAGTCTGGCAAATCCTGGACTTACTGAGTTGTTTCTCCTATGGCAGCTTTATCTCCCTGTTTGAATACACACATTACAAGTGCAGCTCCTCACAGGCTTCCCAAGTGTAAGGACACAGCCCGTGACTCCAAGAGTTCTCTGAGCCAGCACCTCTCCTGTAGTGCCCTCCCCAGACCTCGTCCCCAGAGCCAGCACAACTCTTTACTGAGAGCCTGTCTATGAGGTTCTGCCCTAGATTTTCTGTGGAGTTTGGTACTTTTATGTTTTAATCTGAGATCAGGGAGAACAAGAAATGTGAAGCAAGCATGAGAATAATTTCCTATCTCTTCTGCATTAGCATGCCGGGAAATAATGATGGTAGGATGGTGTGACACAGGGACCATACCTGAGGCCTCATCTTTGTCCTTACAATAACCTTTCAGATTTCCTTTTTGTATTCCTGCCTCAGTGTTTTAAATAGGACAAAATTTTGGCCTTGAACCCTGTTTCCATTGAGTTGTGGGGTTGTCTCTCTCCTCTGGGAAAGGAAAAGGAGTCTGTGATATGCCCAAATTTGTTTAAAAGCAAGATGCTGACCTGGTGCAGCACTGCTTATGTGGGTGGCAAAAATGCACGAGGGGCACAAGATGTCCCCCACCAAAAAAACAAAAAAAAAAAAGGAAAAAGGTCATCAAGTAGTGTAGCTCCCTGTCAGATTTATAGCCCTATAAGCATGTTGGGGCTTTGAATACTTTGTTTTCACTCTGTGAGGATCTAACAAGAAGATTTCCTGAAAGTGCTTGAGCATGTAGAAAGATGGGATGCCATGGCAGTCATTCTGCTAGCCCAGCACGATGAAAGAGATGGGCAGCTTCCCTGCAACTGCTCTGAAGCAGGACAGAGCAATTTGGGAAATGAAGGCTGTCAGAAAAGCCTTTTTTAGGGATTTGTCACTAGTAATTTGGCTGGGTCCTGTGGGTTCAAGTACCATCACTGTCTCTGTATTAAAACAGTGTAGGTTTGGGTTTTTTTTGCTGCCTCCGAAGCTGTGAAGTAAGAGATTGGATTAATATTTCATCAGAAGCGTAGAGGGGTCTATGGGAAAAAAGCAGCAAAGCATGTGTCTGTGACAGAGCCCCAGTATAGGCGCTGACAGCTCCAACTTGTATTACTTCACATAAGCTTAGTAGATCAGCAAGGTTTTCTGCCTAAAACAGGGGGATGCAAGGTAAGCATGCTGGCAACCTCTTCTTCATTTCACTCTCTAGCACTTTTTGGTGTTTTTCTTCCTTTCCCCCCTTTTTCCTTTCTCCCTCTCTTCACCTCACTCCATTTTGCCAAGCACTGGGCAGCATGCCCTGAGAAGACTGCTCACCATTCCTGGTGGCTGGTGGTGGCCATGGGCAGCCTGAGAGAACCAGCAAGCGTGGCACAAAGTGTGTGCAGCAAAGCTCTGCCTCTTCCATGGAGACTAAGCTCATTACAGTACAGTATTCTACAACATGCTTAACCTCTCCAGTCTTGGGTGTCGTATCCCAAATCTGCTGCAGAGCATGGACACCCCAATTAGCACTTACAATGCACTGTTGACATTTCTCTGGGCCAGCCCAACGGGAATAATTAGATGTGATATCTAACACAAAGTCTTTCTTTTTTTTTTTTTTTTTTTTTTCCCTTTTCCCAGCAGAGGGTACACTGCAAAATGAAAGCATCATCCACTTTCGGCTCTTAGAGCATCCTGGCTGTGGTGTAACTCAGCTGGTTTCCCCAAGCGTGTGCTGACTGTGTCCTGCTCAGCTGCTGGGATTAGAGCTGGACTTAAACTTTGGGATGGGCTGCATGGGAGGGATGTCTTACACCACCCACAACTGGGGTGGGAAAGCTGCTGTGTAGCATTATCTTCAGGAATGTTCCTGGTAGGAGACGCGGAGTGTGTGGGAAGACTTAACTTTTCCTGTTTGAAGTGTTGGCTGGTGGGGCTGGTCTCACCTTTGTTTCCACCCCCCTCCTGCTGTAGGGCAGTGGGAAATCAAACAGGCTGGGGTTTGGTTAAGGACCAGGTGAAGTATTACTGACATCATTCTCAGCCGTGTTTTGCAGAGCAGCACTGGTGGGATTGTCTTCTCCTACCCCACTTCCAGCCAGCCAAAAGGCCCATGGAAAAATACACAGGACAGTAAAGAGGCAAGAGCTCTGTGCTGCAATGTAGTGGGCTGTCCTCTGCCACCACTAATTACAGCAACACATTCAAAAATGTTCCTGGTGAGTATTCCTGCTTAGAAAGTGCTGCTGTGTTTGGTTTTGCTGCTGGGTTTTTGTTGTTTTTTTTTTTTTTTTCTGCCTACTTTCATGCATTGCAAACTGGAACTTGGAAAGGACTTGGCAGAGCAAGGAGGATATAAAAATGATAATTTTTCATGTAATGGAAATCACATAGAGATTTCCTTTGTAGTTCACAGCATTTCCATTCCAAGATGCTCAAGAATTAAAGCATACAAATAGAGGAAATCTGCAAAGTGTTGTCAGGTATTATTTATGTATTATTATTTTTGTTGGAAAAGACATGTAAATATAAAGAATTAGAAAAAGGGAGCAACTAAAATAAATTATAATGGAACTCACAATAAATCTAACATGAGAATAAAAGTATAATGAGAACACATTTTCTTCAGCATAAATACAAATCCTGTCTGCATGCTAAAGCCCTATTAATTGGATACTTACTACAGGAATAAATCTTTAAATGTGTAAAAAAAAAAAGAAATCTTTCTGCTCTGTGATGAAATATAAATATCACCAGATTTATTAAAGAAAAAATTCTGCTAAATGACTACTTCTCTTACATACTAATTTATGCTTATGCTACATTTGAAAGAATTCTACCCTGATGTGAATATCAGCTCAATGAAAGGAGTTGTAAAAAGGAAAAGATTTAATGTGTATCAGAAGAAGGTGATTTATATCAGGCATGGCAGGTTTCAATGAAATTTTATATTATAAAATAGAGAAAAGGTGATAGTCTCTTAAGAGACATAATACTTATCCCACGAGTGATATAATAGTTCATAATTCACCAGAGAAAAAGGCTCAAGTGAGTCATATATATTTTATGGCACAATTGGGATTAATAGTGTACTTCAGAGAGGCATGCATAACCTGTCCTATTTATATGAAGAGATGGTTTAAAAGTCATCTTCTTCCTGCACCCTTTTCTCCTACCCTTTGGCATCAACCTACAAGAGAGGGATGTGAAAAAAAAAAAGAGTGAGAGCAAGGTGTCCAGGTTGCCAGTAGCTGCCCTGGCACCAGCACAGCATCTGGGAATGCTGGCTTTCAGACAGTGGCACTCTGGAGGAAGAGGTGAGTCCTGCTTGGGTGCACTGTAGGATTCTTTCTGGGCTGAACTTGATGCTTTGTTGAGAACTCAGGAGATGTTGACTTGCAGCCACCACAGTGAGAGCCAATTGCCCAAAATTCCTTCCAGAATGCATCCTTGTTGAGATGCAGTGATGGGGAAGAGGGGGATCTTGGGAGATTGCTCCTTTTGCTTTTGCTGCTCATGAAGCATGATACTTTGGGATATCTCCTCCACTTCTACATCACACAAATAGGGTGTTTTAAGACAATAGATGTGGAATTGTCTTGGGGAAACGTTGTGTTTCACTTCAGTGAAGGATTATTGTACTCTTCTGGATGGTTTCCTAAATTGTGGCCCAGAGCAGAAATTTAAAATATTACCTTGTTCTCTTCCTAAGGAAAAACATCTCCCAGATTGTGTCTAAAGAGTGGAGACAGCTTAATTCACCTTATCAGAAAAATGACTGGGAAAAACAAAAGCTGCTGAAGGTCTAGAGGTAGTGTGTGGCAGTTTGGGGAAATTTGTGTGGGCTGGAGGATGCTGGGGGAGGTCAAGGAATTGCTGGGGAATGAGATTCCTGTGCTCTCAAGTACTCCCAGTGTCTCCAGCAAGCCCTCATTCGTGCTTTTGCTATGTCAAGGGCCATCGTTGCTCAGAAATCTCATCCACCAGCTGCTGAGATAAACCAGCCTGGGACAAGGGATTTATAAGAAAACCAATTTTGTGTTTCCTCTTTATGAAGAGGGGCTTTTGGGGCAGAGAGAGATGAGAGAATGGAGCACCTAAATGCTGTAAGGAAGGCTGTCACATGGGGCAGCTTGGCAGAGATGTATGGGGAGGTTTGGATGGAAGAGGGGTTTTTTTTGCAGACTCCCTGAGAAAGCTGTGAATCCTTACCTTGGGCTTCATCTTTGGTTTTGTTTAGGTTCATGTCCTATGGGTTTAAGTGACCAGTTGCCTGTACTTACCATTCTCCTCATCATGGGAAGGAACATACCTTCTCTCAAGGCTTTCCTGGGGGTGGTTATCAGGCTGATCCCAATGGTGAGGCTGGCTGGCTAGAAAGGAGCAGCAGCATCCCTGGGACACAGAAGAGCTGTGTGAGGGTCCAAGCCCACACCACTGCCTTTTCTTTGAGTCTTTTTCCCTTTTTCTTGTATTAAAGGGCTTGAGATCAAGCCCAGGCTTCCCAGGACTTCATTTTAAAACTCTTTTGTTCTGTAGAGGCCATAGGAGAATCTGTGACACCTGGGTGGAAGGTGTTGCCTGCCTTCTTAAACAGACCTTGATGAACAAGTGTCTCCTGCTTCCTACCACCTCCAGGGAGAAGGTCACCCAAGGAGTTGGGCTCACTCTTGATGCTATGGGCTCAGGAGCTGGGCAGCTTTCACTGATAGAAAAGATCCAGATTTAAATCCACTGCTGGGGGTTCAAACAAAGCCTCAGCCTCTGTCATCGTTCTTTCACTGTTCCTTAAAATAACTGACCCAGCCACACAAGTATTGGCATCTTTCTGGCTTCTCTTTCTTCACCAGCTCTCCTGGCAAAGTGCAGAGAGTTTGTGAGATTTTAAAAGCCAGCCTAGAGGGGCTGATTCACTGGAATTTGAATCTCTGGTGAAAAGCTCACTGTAGCTCTTAAGAAGAATCTAAAAAATATTTCCTTTATGATCCTCCTGCACAAAAACAATGGCAAATCATATTGGGAAAGGGCTGTCTTTGGGCTATTGGTATTGGAAAGGGGGTATATCCCATAATAAATATATTATAGGTATAATTATAATTATACTATAGGTATAATTATGAGCTCAAATGATACATAACCACCATTTTCAAAGTACTCTTAGCAGAAAGCATTTTAGACCCCATGGTTGTTTTCTTGTGCACATTACTTGTGATTGTTACAAACCCCTGCCAATGAATGACAAATTTACATACACATCATGTCAGCCGGCAATATTTTGCAGCCCTAATTGCTTTAGCTTGAGGCATTCTGTGTCAAAATAGAGTGTTTTACGTCCTGCAAGTTGCCCTGCTTCTTTGCAACAGTTAAATTATTCTGTAATTTGCCTGTTTTCCTTCTAATGCATTGTCCATTAAGTCATTGAATAATTTATGGTGCAAAATGTACGATGCAACCTTAAGCAGCGTTTAAAACTATCTCGAGGTGGTCCAGTCATTGGGGCAAAGAGGGTGGAAATCTTCAAATGCACTTGTTTAAAACATTTAACTAATAGCTTTTTTTGCCTGCCATGAGGACAACTTTATCTGTATTTATCTGCCTGAATTTCTCTGGTGCAGTCTGTGGCTGTGATTCCTGAGCAGAACAGCTGAGGTAGAGATAAAGCTCAGGGGGACGAGCTGGCAACAAACCCTGCTGGGGTAGGAGCCAACTTTGGAGGCACAAATACCTACTCACACCCACCATCCCTTACTCATGTGGATACCATTTACTGGTGGAACAGCCCCTGTGGCAGTGATGTGCAAGCAAAGTCTGTGGGAATGGGGTTTCATGCCTTGCACATGGCCCTTTACATTTGACACCAAGCTCCCAGTGAGAAGAGAGGCAACTAGGAGCTGTAATTAAATCAGAAATGGCAAAAAATCTCCTGTCCATCCACTTCTACCTTTTTACCTCTCTGTTGTGCTGTGTGTTCATCATGTGGTTCTGAGAGCTTTGTGCTAGGATAAAAATCAGTGTCAACAGCACACAGTCACTCTAAAATGATGCAAAAGTGGAGAATTCTGTTAGAGGGAATTCTGCTCCGAGAAGGATGTTCTGCTTGGTATCTGGGTGGCAAACAATCTCCTTTTTGTTGGTTCCTTCCATAAAAGCCCTTGGGATAGACAGCCTGAAGAAGTTACCTTGTTTCATCTTGTGTATCAGGTGGACGAGCTGGAAGTGATTTTCAGGTTCATAACTAGGAAGCCCTTCAGATTGCAGGTGGTTTAACCAAATACTTAAGGATTATGGTTTTTTACAGAGAATGAACTTCTTCCTGAGCACGTAGAGGACAAGGACATCCAGTGATTGCTGCCTCCCAGCTCCAGATGAAGCTCAGAGTGGCTCTGGACCCTCCTGACCTTCTAGACTGGAAATTAGAGGTACCACTCTGAGGTGCCTTTCCTCTGCCTCATTTAATGCATTTGCATATGCATTGAGTAGTGCAGATAAACCTTCTCTTGGCTTGAGGAAGAGTTATGATCTCTTTTACCAATCACGGAATTTATGGGAAGGTAATTATTCTGATATGGTTTTTTAGCTACCAGAGCTCCTTGCTGTGATGCTGCAAACATAGCTCAAGAGCCTCCAGAGTTACAAGCTTTGGTACAGTCATGCCTGTACCAGCTCATTAGAAGCATTTCTCTCTTTCTTCTACTGTTTTCTCCCTCATGAGTCTTTCTGTCTCTCCTGGTAGCTATGTTTTCCTTAAGCAAAACCCAACAGCTCGTAATCAAAAGGATGTGAGACACATGATACCTACACTGACAGAAGAATTAGTTGCCTGTGAGTTGCACGTGCTCAATTCTTTGGATTTGCAGTGAATAACTGTAGAGGAAAAGGGCTCAGCTTCAGTGAGATGATGTTAGAGGAATGAGCTTTGGAAGGTTCTTCTCTTCGGCTCTTCACTGTCCCTTGTATCTGCAGGTGTCTACACAGACAGCTGCCCACACTGTTGCTCATCTGAGACCTGGGAGGGAGGCTGTGTGGGATCAGTGTGTTTCATACTTATGTTCAAAAGCAAAGAAGTGAATTAGGAGAGCTGCTGCTGCCTTCCACCAGCTACTGCACATTCTTCTCATGCCTTTCTCTCCACTTCAGCAGTTATTGTCCTCATGGGAAACAGGTTCACCCCCTTGTGAGAAACTGAATGTTGATTGCCAGAAAGGCAAAGACTTCTTGACAAACAGGTAAAGAAACACACTATCTGCAGTTTACAGAACTTCTTTTTTTTTCTGGATTGACTTACCTCACAAGGCTGAAGAGCTCATGTGAGCAGGAGACCAGATCTGCTCTAATGAAAACCATTTGAGATGCCTGATTTGTGTCTGCCTGTTGAATGGGAGATGAATGGACCAGCTTAACCAATGGCTTTACCAGGCCATTGAGCACTATTTCTAGTGCTCTGCTAACAACATCTCAGCCAGAGATGGCTTCACATTTGCTTTTTGTGATTTCTGTGATCTTCCATATTGGAAGGGTGTCTCCGAGCAAGAGGCACGGTTGGCTGGCCAGTGCTGTCTCCCTCTCTCCAGACCATGCCTCTTCCAAGGGTTTTCATCTCCATGTTGTGGAGATGTGGTGTTTAAGGCCAGGCTGGACAAGGCACTGAGCAATCTGATCTAGTGGGAGGTGTCCCTGCCAATGGCAGGGGGGTTGGAACTAGGTTATCTTTAAGGTCCCTTCCAACCCAAACTATTCTGTGTCCTGACAGATGTCTCTGCTTCTGCCTGTTCCATTTCAGTGAGATTCAGACCTGATCTGGTAGTTTATTCAACCTAAAAACCAAGGCCAAGAAGCTGTGGATCCACACAGGTATAAACTTGGCTTTACAATTGCTAATGAGGAGTCCCTGACAGGCTGTGGTTCTGAGAAAGCTCTTTGCACAATTAGGGCTGTGTGGCTCATTTGCTAAGGGAGTGGAAGGAGAAATTTGTTGATTTGCCAGGGAAGCTCTGCCCCTTTTCTGGTTTTGCCCCTTTTGGTTTCTGCCTTTCCCACCCCTGAAGGTCCCAATTTGGCTCGACTGTATTTTTGAATTATAACAAATACCCTGATACCCACACCCCCATGAGTGAGGGCAGAAGGTAGGGGGGGCAACTCCTGGCTTATGTCCCTGCACTGAATTTAATTTTTCATTGATAATTAGACTCTCAAAGCCACCTGATATTTTTGACCAGCAGGAAACAAAGGCCCACTGATTGACTCCAGGGGTAGAGGCAAGCAGCCCCCACTGTGCTCGCACAGCAGCTTCACAAAGACTCAAAACAAGAGCTGTGGCAAATTGGCTCGTCCTGCAAGTTTCAACTGGCCCATTGTGTACAAGTAGTAAATTGAGAGCTGATATTTCTGAGAATTATTTATTAGCAAAGCCTGATGTCTCACTTCCCTCGTAGCCATCCTTTGCAAACAGCTTTTTACCAGTTTGGGTGAGCAATCTACAGCACTTCATTATTTTTCTTGTATTTGAGTAATTATTAGAAGACATCCAAGCTGTGTTCAGACTGGCAGTGGATTGCATCTGTACCCAGCTGAGCTGAGACCTTAACAGTGGGGCATTATGTGTTTAATTGTATAAAAAGATAATGGGATACATTTGCAGGAATTTATTGCGATGCAAACAAGAAAAGATTATTATTTTGAGATTCATTTCTGGGTCCTTTTGTGCTGTTGAAATTCTAAATAAAGGTGCCACGGTGACAATTTCCTAGAGGAGTGACCAGTTGTAAGCATTTAATGCAAAAAGAAGTGTGAAAATACAAGGCTGAGACCGGTTAGCAGAAATCGGAACCATACATGCTGAGACCTGTGGTGTTAACCCAAATCTGAGCAAGTTGTGGAAAGGAACTGATAACTCCTATTGTTTGATTTCTTTTCTTTGTTTCTCCTTCTTTTATTTATTTATTTGTGTAACAAAACCAACAGGATTATGTATAAGAATATAAAAGAGAGAATGTTTCCTCATTAATGTCTGTAAATATGTAAAGGGTGAGTATCAGGAGGATGGAGCCAGAGTCTTCTCAGTGACCTCCTATGATAGGACTTGGGGCAATAGGTGCAAACTGAAACACAGGAGGTTCCACAGAAATAGGAGAAGAAACTTTGCTTGGGTGAGGGTGACAGAACAGTGGCTCAGGCTGCCCAGAGAGGTTGTGGGGTCTCCTCTGGAGACACTCAAACCCCAGCTGGGCACCTTGCTGTGTGACTTGGTCTGGGTGTTCCTGCTCCAGCAGGAAGATGGGACTAAATGATTTCTTGAGGTCCCTTCCAATCCCTGACATTCCGTGATTCTGTGATTCACTAGCTCTGTTTTCTCCAGCAGCAGTTTTTTTTGGGGTAAGTTGAGTACAGAGTGCTCTGCTGCCGCTACTGGGGCCCCAGAAAATTGGGAAAAGGCTCCTTGCCCACATCGTGGCAATTCTGTGTGAGGATTAAATCAACTATTAAGCTTTGTAAGAAGGTTCACCCAGGCAGCAAATAATGTTTGTGCTGGTGAGACTGTGCTTTGTTGGAAATGTTTTTTTTGAGCGTGGGGATGAGAACATGCAGAGGTAGGACTTTTTAATAGGGTACAGGATGGTAGAACTAGGAGTAATGGATGCAGATTGGAAAAGGGGAGATTCAGGCTGGAGAGAAGAAAGAAATTCCTTACGGTGAGGGTGGTGAGACACTGGAAGAAGTTTCCCAGAGAGGCTGTGGATGCCCTCTCCCTGGAGGTGTTTAAGTCCAGGCTGGATGAGCCATTGAGCAACCCGGTCTAGTGGGAGGTGTCTCTGCCCATGGCAGAGGGCTGGCACTAGATTACCTTTAAGGTTCCTTCCAACCCAAACCATTCTATGATTCTGGAGATGCTGTTACAGATGAGGAAATTCATTGGTACTGATGAACATCTTGCAGGAGATGGTCACCACCAGAATCTTAGTTTCAGGTTAGTGAAATACTCAGAGGGTCTTTTCTGGCTGTGGGTGAGCGGGCTAGACCAGGAAAGAGAAGTCCTGCAAAGTGTTCTCTTGCCAATCCCAGGAGAAGTTGGGCAGTCAGCAGATGTGCAGCCCAGGCAGAGTGAGGCTGAGGAAACAAAGTCCACTCAAGAGTGGTGCTCTTGTCCTTGCCCTATCAACATGCTTGGAAGTGAAGAAGGAATAATTCCTTCTCTAATGTCCTTGTGCTGTGAGAGTCCTCATCAGAGAGAATAAAGAAGTCCACCCTGGCCACTACTTCATGTGCTGGCCTGTGCAGGGTCCCGCTGATGTAAGGAAGCAGAGTTGAGGTGTTGCCAATGTGTCCCTCAGCCTGATGCTGTAAAGATACTTGTCCCTATCCCAAAGCTCAGAACACATGTCCCTGTTCTTGATGTACCAGAGAGATTTGGAGTGACAACCTTACTTCACTGAAAAATTTGTAGCATCTTCTGCAAAGCAAGACCCAAAGTGGAGTTTGCGTCTCCAGTTTGTGGAAATAATAATCTTCTCTTACAGGCTTCCATGTTAGCAACAGTTTCCCTTGGATTGTTTCCTCTAATTTCACCAGGGAGATGAAAAAACCATTACTAGGTCACTCTGGATCTGGTAAGAGGCACAGTCCTGACAATAGCAGCTCCAGGTCACCAAGCTCATGATTGTCAAGGCCTGAATGCTTCCCATAGGTGTGTTGCCTCTCTTTTGTAACCAGAAGATAAATTTAGGTTGTCCTTATGGGGCCTCTTGCAGTACTAGCACAGAGATGGCTGTGTGACACATGACAGTGAGACCACACAGGTACTGTGGCTGCTGTCCCCCAGCTGCATGGTTTTATCCTTTCAGCCTTGGACAAAACAATACAATTATGGGAACTAAAGCTGCTGTCTTTGATGATGAGAAATCCTTTTGCAGCCTTGATTCTGAATACATTTGAACATGTTGCCTACAAGATGCAGTCAAAATTGAGCTCTGTATTTAACTGGAGCAGTTGTGTATTCTGTTGGTGTCAATCAACTAAAGTAAAGCTTGGAGAGGCATAAATCCATCTATTTAATAGGGAAAAAGAAGTTCCTCATCCTGATGGAGTTTTCCCAGTCCTGTGATTTGCTTGGACTGTAGTTATGCCAGAATTTATGCAATCATAGAATTGGAAGGGCCCTTCCAAGACCATCTAGTCCAATCTCCTGCAGTGAGCAGGGACATCCTGCACTAGATCTGGTTGCTCAGAGCCTCAGCAAGCCTGACCTTGGATGTCTCCAGGGATGGGTCCTCCACAACCTCTCTGGGAAGTCTGGGACACCCTCATGGGGAAGAATTTCCGATTTCTAATCTAACCCTGTCCTGCTCTAGTTTAAAACCACTGCCCCTTGTCCTATCACTACATGCTCAGACATTCTCTCCCCAGCTTTCCTGCAGCCCCTTCAGGTTCTGGGAAGATGCTATGGGGTCTCCCTAGAATTTGTATCTTTATCATGATCAAGCTTATTGGTTCTGTAAAAATAATGACTAAATTATTCCCACTGACTGAATTCCTGCAGGATGGATTTGCTTCCATACCCAAGGTGTACCTGGCTCTAGCTATGGCACTTCTGCACTACATGGATATGTTGGTCAATAGCCTTCTTCCATGCCTGGCCTAGGCTTCTGGCAAAGAAAGACACTAAGTCTACACAGGGCTTAAGATCAGTTCAAAGTAAATGTTGAGAGATTAATTCTTTGAGGACAGTTAATAGCAGAATACCCAGGGCATATGAGCCACTCCTATGTTGTCTGCTGAGTATGTTGAACCTCCTCAAGGTGGAAAACTGCCCTGATCTGACAGTGTAAAGAAATAACACAAAAATTGAAGGACACTTGTGGTCCAGTTATCAGAGAGAGTCGAAATTGAAGTTGCACACTTGAATTGGACTGAGCTGAAATATCTCCGGCAAGTAATCTGCTCATTAAAAATGTCAGTTTCTGATGATAGAAACTGAAATCTTCTAAAAGATTGCAAATAAAACCAGACAAAATTAAAGGATAAACTTTTATTTAAAGCTAAAAGGTCAGATATTTAAAAAATCTTAAGTCATGTTTTGACCCTGAATGTGGCTAAATACAACTAGAATCATAGATTGGTTTGGGTTGGAAGGGACTTTAAAGATCATCTAGTTACAAGCTCCCTGCCATAGACAGGGACACCTCCCACCAGACCAGGCTGCTCAGTGCCTCATCCAGCCTGGCCTTAAATACCTCCAGGGATTGAGGGGGCATCCACAACCTCTCTGGGCAACCTCTTCCAGTGTCTCACCACCCTCACAGGAAAGAATTTCTTTCTTCTATCTAGTCTGAATCTTCCCTCTTCCAATTTACATCCATTATTCCTAGCCCTTCCATCACATTTCCTATTAAAAAGTTCTACCCCAGCCTTTCTGTAGCCCCCTTCAGGTATTGAGAAGCTACCATGAGGTTCCCCCCTTGTGCCTTCTCTTCTCCAGGCTGAACAACCCCAGCTCCTTCACCCTGCCCTCAGAAGGGAGTTGCTGCAGCCCCCTGATCTTCTCGGCCCTCCTCTGGACCTGCTCCAACAGCTCAATGTCCTTCTTATGTTGAGGGCTAACTAAAACAGTCACAAGATAATTATTTTCCGCTATGAAACCGAGGTACCTTTTGTTTCCTGTCAGCTCAAAATGAAAGGTTATTTCTACAGGTTAGCCATCAAACTGAGGATTCAATTATTTGCATACCTCCATTTGAAAGACATTCTAATATTTCTTCTGCCACTGGAGCCACAAAAATCATCCACTGCTGGGACAGTGAAACAGAATTAAAATAAATAATAAAAAAAAGGAACATGTAGGTCCATTATTTCTGTTTCACAATAATTATGCAGGATGTTAAACAATGTACACTTCCATCTGATGCAAAGCTCACTCCCTGGAAATACACAATTACCATAATACCTCGCTGGTTAGACATACAGAGACTGTGATTATGCAGAGTGTTGGGAGAACTTTATGTATAAAATTATTCTTGAGGAGGAGGGGGAGGAAAAAAAATCCCAAGTAAAAAGCTAAGCCAGCACATTATCTAATTCTCAATGTAAAATAATGCAGGAGTGCGGAAGATGAACATCTGATTTGTCACATCTGATACACTAATGTTTTATCCAAAAGGAAGAACACATTGTAACATGCTCATTCATCTGCATAAACACCACCTGGCCTTTTACAGGCACCTACTCAAGTAACAAAAGTTAATGGCAGCCCATTTGTAGCCATTTCACTGGTAGAGATGGAAAGGGTTTTTGTGTTGTGTGGGGATTTTTTTTCTTTTTTTTTTTTCTCTTTTTAAAGTAACATATTTATACGAGTGTCTGCTGAGGAACTGCTTCCCCCAGCATTGCTCCTGGAACCTCATTCTCAGCCACAGTAAATTAAATAAATTTTATGGAAATATTAGAAGATATTTTTAAAAGAATTTTTAGAAAATATTGTTTAAAACCTGGGTTGAGTGTGCTCTCTGTCTCACACACACACACATATTGCACATAGAAACATGTGCACACTCACAGAGAGCTGACTGCTGTGGAGACATATCAGAGGAATGGAATGCAAATTTATATTTACCCAAAAGTGCTGCTCTGGTCATGATCTAAATAGCAGCTCGATATGGTTTTTAATGTATGGCTGGGGATGAAACAGATTTGTTGCTTGTTTTTGTTGTTTTTTTTTTATTTTAATTTTTTTAAGTGGAGCATTGTGGTGGCATGCTTCAGTAGACATGCCTTTGTGCTACATTACACACATGTGTGTATCAACACTTTGCTTTCAGACTAAAATAAAACCTGGGCACCCAATTCAATACAATGTTGTGCACCAGCTCTGCTGCCTTCACAGCAGATTTAGGCAGGAAGGTGCGAATAAACAAAACAAATAGGTGAACTATGCAGCTGTGAAAAAGTCTGGGGTTTTTAAAATTTTTTTAATTTTTTTTTTTTCTTTTTTTCCCTTGCAAAGTGCTAGCTCTGGCTGAGCTTCAGTGACTCAGGGATTAGGAAACTGGGTATCAGGACCTGTGATAGCCCTGTTCTGGATGAGCTGAGATTGGGTCAGATGATCTCCAGCAGCACTTTCCAGATCAAACTGTCCTCTGGCTCTGTGTGCAGCAGCTCCTTGGCTGAAGGAGACTCTTTACCAGCTCCAGGGGTGGATGGTAGTTGCTTCCACATGCATTGTGGGGGGGCTCAGTGTAAGGTTTCTCCTGGCCATGGTGGGCAGGCTTGCCTAAGATGGCAGCTGTTGAGGTAAGGAAGGCAGGAGAACTCTGAAAACACTTGGAAAAAGACACTCTTTGTTCTACTTGTGTGGGTCCATGTGCACATGTGATTTTCCCTGGGTTCTAAGTTGTATTTTTTGGAGGAGACTGGAAGAGAGATGTGGGGCACTGAACCCACACACCCCTTGCTTCATTGGTGTGCTTTTTAGGATCCTCAAATCAAGGCAAGCCCAAACCAATTCCTGGTGACTCCAATTGGCCAGACCAGTTCACTGCCATGGTCCCAGGAGCCCCATTATTGCTCTCCTCATGGGAGAAGTGTAACTCCCCACTTGTGCCCAGGTGATCCCCTGACTCACAGCCACGAAGCAGGTCAGATGGGAACCTGAAATGGTTAAAAATGAGGTTTACTCAGGATGTCTTGTGTGAGCCAGGTGAGAGCTGCTGGCAATTAGTGAAAAGCTTGATTAGCATCAGTCTCAAGTGTTCCTGAAGGAAGATGGTGTTTTTCCTTGCTGGTTCAGGAGTTGTGATTCCCATGATGAGCATGGGAGAGAGCACACCCTGTTTCTTCTAGGACTGATCATCCACTCTCCTTTTGTGAGTAACTCTCAGTGCCTATGAAGAGCAGGCAACTCTTGATGATTCTACTCTGCATGGATTTTCAAAGGTAATGGCTCTCTTGTTCCTCCCTTGTGCTAATTTGGTTCACCTACTGCTCTCCTGACTCAGCCCAGCATTAACAGCAATCTGTTCTTCACCAGTTCTGCCCCAAACAGTGCTTTTAGTTAGGACTCTCTTTTTGTTAGTATTAATATCTGTAAATATATAAAGGGAGAGAGTCAGGAGGATGGAACCAGGCTCTTCTCAGTGACCTCCTATGATAGGACAATGGGTGCAAGCTGGAACACAGGAGGTTCCACAGAAATATAAGAAAAAGTTTTTTCAAAGTGAGGGTGAGAGAAGAGTGGCACAGGTTGCCCAGAGAGGATGTGGGGTCTCCTTCCCTGGAAACATTCAAACCCCACCTGGATGCCCTCCTGTGTGACCTGATCTGGGTGTTCTTGCTCTGGTGGTGGGACTGGACTATATGACCTCTTGAGGTCCCTTCCAATCCCTGATATTCTGTGATTCTGTGATATGTAAATCTGAAAAGAATCCATAGGAATCAAAGTAAGTTTTTAATATAACTGTGGGGTCTGCAGAAGGAAAGGAGAGGAGAGAAAGCAAGCAGGTTCAAGTTTGGCACTGGTGACTCCAAGACTACTCACCACAAAACTGTCAGGTTTAGCTTTTCTCCCTTCATGTGTATGAGAAAGTGAATATCTCTTTCTTGTACTCACCATTTTCCTCTTTTGGGAAATATTTGTCTTTAGTTAGTTGCCACTGTGGTAATTTACTTGAAGTTCTAAGTGGGTAATCATGTGAATGCTGCAGGGCCACTTTGTTAGAGGAGCTCCTATGCCCAAGTGAGGGGAGCTGCAGAAATTGGGATGAAATTGTGAGATGCTGAATTAACAAAGGACTGATGGTATAATTCTTGTTTTGTGACAGAAATCCTGTTTTACTTGCAATGATTTTAAGGAATCTTATAGCAAAATATTTAAGTTTGTACATATATTCTCATATTTTATTTTCTGCCAAATAGGACTCTCAATTTATGATTGTTGTGCTCTGTGCATTTTTCATTGGCAATTTAGACCTTAGCCTGTGTACTTGCTAACCTTGACCTCAGAGATCCCAAATGTTTAGACACCATTTGAACTAATTTCCCCAAATTGGTTTTTCTTTTTCACTCTTTCCAAGTGTCAGTAGGCTCTTGGTCATGTGCAGAAGCCCTGTGTATAGTGAGGAGGACATTGCCATAATCATTCTCTCTGCATACCCTCATGGAAAGGAAGAGTGTTGCTCAAAGTGCCATCATATACGTGCAGAAGAACATAAGCTGAGCCCAGAGTACATCTGGGTATATTTGCAATAGAAATCTCCTTGTTAGCCCAGTATGCTGAAGAAAAGAGAATGTCAAGAGAATATTTAACTTTTTTTGCCTGGAAGGGAAAACAGATCTAAGATCAATGGGAGCCCTCAAAGGGAAATTGGGAGGGTCCCTTTAAGAGTAATCAATGTTTTGGGTTTTTTTCCAAGGGGTAGTTTTCTGTTTCACCCTCCAGCCCCTGCCTCCCCCCAAAGAAATGCCTATAGCTCTTTCACAGCTAACATATTCTATCAGTAATAATTATTCCTATTGTAACAAAGTGTCAGGAGTGTTTTACAGAGGAGCCACGGAGCTGCTCCAGAAAGTCACCCTGCTTGTCTCTGGAGGGGAGGGATGGAGGGAGAGGCTGCTGTGTCAGCTGAGCAGAGGGGAGGGGTGCCAGGGGCTCTTCCAGGTGGAGCAGAAAGTCCCCTCGTAATGAAGAAGGGAGTACTGTGGTTCTAAGGCAGCACCATTGGGCACTGGCAGACAGAGGCAGTCTGCCACAGAAGCCTGCCAAGCGGAGGTCTGCTCAAGCCTGGGAGAAAGAAGGTGGTCTCATACCATGAAGGTGAGAGGACCCTCATCCATCATGTCCTCTGTGGGCTTTACCTCCATCAAGGTTTTCAAACAAATACATCTCTAATTGCTAGTTACTTGGGTCTTCAAAGCAACTCAGGGTTTCTACCCATGCACTCACATACCTTTTGAAGTCTCCCTGCTGATGCTGTAACTGAAACATGAGCATTGAAGCCAGGGCTCCCAAGAGCCTCAACTTGAACCTGTGAGGCACAGCTTTCCCTCTTTTCACAGATGCCAGGTTGTATGCCACCTTCTCTCCAGTCCAAGTTGCCCATGTGCAGCTTAGGGCATCAGTCTGGCTCCTAACACTGTTTCCCAGCTTTGTTGTTGGAGTCCTGGACTGCTGCTTGTACTCATGGTAAGAGCAAAGGACTTGCAAAGCTTGACTAGTCATGCTGAGCATGTGGTGGCTCAAGCAGGAGCCATGATGGTGTTTGAATAAATTTTGAGTCTCATCTAGGAATGATCAGCTGCATTTGTGCACCTTCAGGCACACGGGTGCAGATGTGTGCTTGCATGCAGGGGTTCATAGAAAACCAAAGATTAATCTTTACTAATGAGTAGTCTGCACCCAAAAAGTATGCAGCTCTACTCAGAAAGTTGCTGAAGGTGGCAGCTAAACATGGAAAGTGATTACTTTTTTGAAGCTGGGAGTGTTTTTAACTGCAAAGGTGAGTTGGGTTGTGGTGATTCTTTCTATCCCTTGCATGTCTGTAAAACTGCAACAATCCCATCTGTGGCATTTGATCAGAATCTGGCTCATTGACTTTCTCATTAGAATTTCTTTTGGTAAGAAATACAAAATGTCATACATGGGGACAAAACCCCATGGCTGAAAACTCTCCCAGTCCTGCTCCTTAGATGTGAAATGGAAGGAATTCACAAGCAGCTCTACATCCTGCTAGTGAAAGTAGACTATTATGTACAGCCAGTCATACGTGCTCCTCTGCTGGTTTTAAGTGGATTAAATAAGGTGTTATTTACAAGGAAATAATGTTTTGGAAATGACTGTAACTTAGAGAAAGCTTTTCTGTGTACAAGCTTTCCATCAAGAAATGCTGATGGCTTGTTATGTTTCGGCTGGTATAACTGCTGTCCTTTGGGAACAAAGGAGCAATTAGAAATCATTTGTTATAAAAGCCTCTTTCCTTCTGTTAAAAGAGCCTTTGTCTTTTGCTGACCCTTTTGAAAGTCGTAGTTTTCCAAAAAAACCTTGGGAGAAGGAGGCTTTCTTGTCTTTAATCTAAGAGCAAGGTAAGAGCCTAAGTAACTGTCTATGGTCCCACTTTAATCAAGTTAATGCAGCCAGGGAGACTGCAGGCTTTGCTTAGTACAAAGAGACACTCAGATGTGGATACTTTCACAAGGCATTCAACTAAAAAACAGTTCTATGAGATAAGAGATCAAGTCCAAGAGGAGTCAGTGACATGGCATACAGGAGATTGATAAGGGCTGGAAAGGATGCTGAGGTGTTGTGGAGGAGAGGTGTAGTGGCAAAAGCCAGCTGGGCCCTCTCTCTGCCATAATTTCCTTTATAAGGTGCTTGTGCAAAAGAAGTGCACTATGATGGACCTTTGTTTAGTTCAAAGGTTTTTACCTCTTTATTCTAAAGCCCCATTGTGAATTCACAGGGCTTAAAATATGTATCACTGTCCCTTTCATTTTATCCTTCTGAAAGAAATCAAAGGCAAATAAAAAAAAAAGTTTTTTTTCCAATGAGCCTAGTCTGTTTGAAATTGTGTGCTGTTTGTACATATGGTTTCCCCATATTGCTTGCTTGGGAGAATCTTTTTTAATTTTGTATACAAGCTGGCTAGGCATTATACTTAAAAAGAACTAGAAGGAAGGGGAAGGAGGGAGAAAAAAGAAGAGTTTCAGGTAACTTCTAGGTAAGTAAAGTGCTCTTTCTACTCTGCTCCCCAAAGAGAAATTTTGAAATATCTTCTAAAAGAAATATTGCCAGAACTTTCCACCTTCCCCCCATATTGCAAAATTAGTGGACGTTCATTTGGCACTTCTTTAGATACCGCAATCCTTCACCTTCATTTTTACCTTCTCAATGTTTAAATTGTGTTGGTTTAGACAATAGCGTGTCTTTCTGCTTTCCAGAATCTTAGCCTGAGCAGGGGAAGCAACAAATAAGACTGAATGCATAATAAAATCCACAGGGTTTATTTCTGCTTCTTTCCCCAGCTAATAAATACACTCAGCTCAGCTGCATTACTCCACATCATATGCAAAAGAAATTTGTCACGAATGTTACTAATTGTTTGAGAATACCTGGTTTGCTGCTGTGGGCATATTTTTCATTTAGAGGGAGGAGAGAATTGCTTGCTTTCTCTATTTGCAGGGCACTGGGTGCTCTCTGCTGACATATGAGATGTAGTTTAAATTCTGTCTTTTATCTGCTCAGTACATTTAAAGCATAATCTCAGTGATTGACAGTTTTCATGAAAAAAAATGAAACGATCTGGTTTTACTGGGGAGACAGAATAATCTGTTAACAGAGCAAAAAATCTTGGCAACACTACAGTGTTTCCAAAGGAAATATTTTGTGCATCATCCTGGGATGTGAATCAAAACAATCATGACAGGTGAATGAAAAGAAGAAAATTAAGATATAGCTACAAACAAAAGCAACATTAATAATTCAGACAAATAAACTTCAGTATACAGAAAGGAAGTGTGCTGTCAAGGTGATGGAGAATGTTTCCTGAAGTACAGCACATCTAGGCAGCAGCAAAATATACAGTGGTTTAGTGTTTTGCATTTTCACAAGGGCTTTCTATATCCCCTAATTTCACTCCCCTTGCTACATTTTCTTGGGTAATATTATTTCCTGAGATCCATCAGCTAAAATTCAGTTAAATGAGTTTTTCTTTTAGGATGGAGGACTTTGTAGCAGATTCAAGGTACGAGGGATGGCAGCATGGTAAGGGAGATGGACCTCTCCCTTCCTCTTTAATGTAATGCAATTTATTGATATTCCAGCATCACCTTTTCCATTCAGATATCTCTGCTCTGCTGGCTCTGGGAGGAACTTGGGTACTCTACTGGGATCTTTCAGCAGCTTTTTAATATTCATGGCAATTTATTTTTAATTAGCTATGCAGTTGGGTTCAAACTCCACCCAGACACAGGCAGGATCGCCAGCAGGGCTGGTGATGACATGCCACGGAACAGTTTCTTGGGTTGTTCTCTTCCCCTTCCCCTTCAATCTGGAGGTGCTTAAGGCCAGGCTGGATGAGGCATTGAGCAACTTGGTCTAGTGGGAGATATCCCTGCCCATGGCAGCGGGGTTGGAGCTACATGATCTTTAAAGTCCCTTCCAACCCAAATCATTCTATGATCCATTCTATGTTGATGCAGTTTTTGGGTGCCTGCCCACCTTTCTGTCACAGCTCCTGTCAAGTCTTCCTCTGGCAGCACTTTGGCTGTTCCTACCTAAAGGATGTGGTCTTGGAAATCAAACCTGGGATAATCGAGCACTTCAATAACAGCTATGCCTTTAGTTGTAGTTAATGTTTTCTCCTTATATTCTCATTTAAGGCAACGAGCAGTAAAGGCCTGGGTTTCTCCAAGGTTTTAAATGACTGTGTATAGTCTTATGACATGCATTAAATACTACTACAGTGAGGGGAAAAAAACCCCAAACCCACAGACTGCAAGAGAAAAACAATTTGTACATATGACTCCAGTGCAAACTCAACTGTTTCAGTGTTTATAAATATTCCTCAGTGGAGAGAAGCATGTGTATTATAATAATTATGCATTAGTGCCTCATTAGTAGGGCGTAACATCCACACTGTTTCTTTTTCCTCTAGTGTATTTTTGATAAGTTAACATTTAAAAAAATTCTTACTGAGCATAACCAGGAGAATGTGCAGACTCGTGTCTGCTGTCTGTGTGTGAGCACTCCCCACGGGCAGGGAGATGCTGCCCATGGTGTGTCATGGATATGCCAGAGTCTGGTGAGAAGGAACCTATGGGCCTGTACCATGTGTGAAATCATACAGTAGTTTGGGTTGGAAGGGACATTAAAGGTCATCTAGTTCCAACCCTCTGCCATGGGCAGAGACACCTCCCACTATGCCAGGTTGCTCAGTGCCTCATCCAGCTTGGCCTTAAACACCTCCGGGTAGGGAGCATCCACATCCTCTCTGGGCAACCTCTTCCAGTGTCTCACCACCTGCACTGTAAAGAATTTCTGCTGCAGTGAATTATTTTTATTGTTTGGATCTGGGGAGGAAAGGGGGGAAGGCTACCTTCCAGCCCATATCATTAGCATCCATGTGTTTGTATGGGCCAGTGGTAGCCCCCTGTTGTGCCATGGATAGTGGCCCATTGCACTCTAGTCAGAAGAAAGTGGGGGGGCTGGTTAGCCCAGCCAAGACTTTGAGATAGACTTGGTCTCTGATGTGACTTAATGTCACACCATTGCACTACCAGCATTATTCAACTANACCAGGAGAATGTGCAGACTCGTGTCTGCTGTCTGTGTGTGAGCACTCCCCACGGGCAGGGAGATGCTGCCCATGGTGTGTCATGGATATGCCAGAGTCTGGTGAGAAGGAACCTATGGGCCTGTACCATGTGTGAAATCATACAGTAGTTTGGGTTGGAAGGGACCTTAAAGGTCATCTAGTTCCAACCCTCTGCCATGGGCAGAGACACCTCCCACTATGCCAGGTTGCTCAGTGCCTTAAACGCCTCCGGGAAGGGAGCATCCACATCCTCTCTGGGCAACCTCTTCCAGTGTCTCGCCACCTGCACTGTAAAGAATTTCTGCTGCAGTGAATTATTTTTATTGTTTGGATCTGGGGAGGAAAGGGGGGAAGGCTACCTTCCAGCCCATATCATTAGCATCCATGTGTTTGTATGGGCCAGTGGTAGCCCCCTGTTGTGCCATGGATAGTGGCCCATTGCACTCTAGTCAGAAGAAAGTGGGGGGCTGGTGAGCCCAGCCAAGACTTTGAGGTAGACTTGGTCTCTGATGTAACTTAATGTCACACCATTGCACTACCAGCATTATTCAACTACTGGTTGAATAATATGATGGGTGAGATTGTCATATTTTTCTGGATGCTGGTATTCAATAGCACTTGAAGTAGCTGGTGTCTGCAATGCAAAGGCAGTGGTGCCACATCTCCTTTTATAGCCATAGAATGGTTCGGGATGGAGGGGACCTTAAAGAACATCTAGTTCCAACCCCACTGCCATGGGCAGGGACACCTCCCGCCATTCCGGGTTGCTCAATGCTTCATCCAGCCTGGCCTTATACACCTCCAGGGAGGGGGCATCCACAACCTCTCTGGGAAACCTGGTCCAGTGTCTCACCATCCTCACTGTGAGGAACTTTTTTCTTATCTCCAGCCTAAATCTCCCATCTTCCAATTCGCATCCATTACTCCTAGTCCTGCCATCACATATCCTATTAAAAAGTCCTACCCCAGCCTTTCTGTAGCCCCTTTCAGGTATTGAGAAGCTGCTATGAGGTCTCCTGGAGAGCAGAAAAGATCTAAGGTAATGAAGGAATGTGACACTTCTGAGACTTTCTCTACTGTCACTACTGCTACCTGAATTATAATTACCTTACTGTAGGGAAATTAGTACCTGCCGGAAAGGAGCAATTCCACTGTAAATTCTACCCCATCATTAATTTCCTGCCTGCCCTCAGAGTCAAAGTTGCAGTTTATAGGATTGCAGAGCAAGAAGATGCTTAAGTAACCTTTTCTGTTTACAGAAAGCAAATTGACTTTGGAGCACATCGCCTTTCTCATTGTTTAAAAAAGACAAAATAGTGCTTCAAGGGAAAAATAGACTAATTGATGGCTTTCTAAATAAAGCATGAGCGTGGAGTTACATGAAATTGGTTGTCTTGTGCCTCAAATTAATCTCTTCATTATATGGCACTAGGCTGAGTATTTTGTGTTTCCATCCATCTTTTAGAGCAGCATTTGATTAATCAACTTAATGATGACAGTTTTTAGCCTGTGACAAATGATACATTTATGTAGGCAATGTTTCAGATGATCCATGCTATTGTAAGCAAAAAGAAGAGAAACATCAATTTAGAAGATTAGGTTATTATGCCATGGTTTATACTCTCTGTAGTTTCTCTTACAAAAATGTGAGTTTTAGATTATAAGTAGGCTGCCACCTGGAACTAATAATATCAAATAAAATATATATTTTCTGGCTTCCTCCAGAAAATATTTTGCCTAATAAATAATATTAAATATACACTCAGTCAAAAGGAAACTTACTCAAAATAGAAATCATAGAATGGTTTGGGTTGGAGAGGACCTTAAAGGTCATCTAGTTCCAACCCCTCTGCCATGGGCAGGGACACCTCCCACTAGACCAGGTCACTCGACGGCTCATCCAGCCTGTCTTTAAACAACTCCAGAGAGAGGGCATACACAGCCTCTCTGGGCAACCTGTTTCAGAGTCTCACCACCCTCACTCTAAAGAATTTCTTTCTTATATCCAGCCTAAATCTCTCCTCTTCCAATTTAGCTCTGCTATTCCTAGTCCTTCCATTACATATCCTACTAGAATCATTGCAGTTGACAATATGGTCACAAATGACTTTGGTTTTGGAAGTTAAAACATTATTATCGATACATTTTTGTGTTGCACTAGACATTACATTTCCTTAATATGTAAAAACAAACTGATTCTGCTTGGTAAGGTGAGAAATCAGGCAACAAAACCTGAGCAGCAACAAATGAGAGGCACCAGCTTCCACCCTTGAGCCTCTGCTGAGAGATATGAATCATCTCCTCAGAGGTGAGTGATGGTGGACATTGTCACTGATATGGAAAGACTCCTAAACCAAATCTGGCTTTCCTTTTTTTCTAAGCACATTGTGGAGATGCTTCAGGGAAGGAGTTTTTGTGGGATAGGGTTCTTTTATAATACTCAATCCACAGAGCAGGACATAGGTTGGTACGTAATATTCCCATGGCCAATAGGGGCAGAAGCAAGTACATAGATATTTACAACTATCTCCCTCACTGTTTTTTTTTTTCCTGTGTAGTTTGTCTCCCATGCTGAAAATAGTGACCTGTAATATTTCACTTATTTCCCACCCATAATTTAGTAGCTAGATGTAAGATGGTAATTTCAAAAAAACTATGAGATCCAGTCATAAGGTTCAAATTTAATCTGATAGTCTTTAGCCAAATACACTTTTTCCAGTGTTGGGAAACAACTAGATGTTTGTGATAACAACAACAAAAAATGGTTTTAAAGTTATTAAAGCTCTGACATCCAATGATTCCCCCTTTTAGTTAAAAAGTCATCACTGTTTGAATTCTCTAATTTTCATGACTGGCAAAAGGGCTGCTCTTAAAGATCTCTTAAATATTTCTTAGATATCAGTAGGTTGGTGAAGACTTGGATATCCACAAGTGGGTGAGAAGTCGTGCTGGGAAGAGCTCTCTGCCCTGAGCAGAGCAGGGCTGTAGGTAGGCTGCAGAGCTGGTCTGGGCAAAGAAAATGAAAGCATTTTAAAAAATTCCTTGCAATCTTGACTAGCTGCAAAAGCAGCCCATCTGTTGCCTCACTGTGTTCTCCTTTACTTGTGAAACAAACCCTACTCAAATTCCACCCGCTCCCGAAGTTGATTTGGGAGGGAAATAAATGACAAGGGCTCCT